>WEKX01015186.1:884-19118 GCA_013390025.1 Pitta sordida | reverse complement strand
CCCCGCTACCAGAAAACCAGCCACGGCAAACTCAGCACACAACCTTTATATTTCACTTGCAGCTCTGATATTTTGCTGCTGTATGCCCAGATGTGATGATAACTGCAGTGATGAATTGCATTGTAAGAGCTTTCATAGTTTTTAGCACTTATTGAAGCTGTTCTGATTCCACAGCTTCATCTAAGCAGCACTTCTTGAGCTCACAAGTAATCTTCATCAAAGGTACAACATAACATCTGGAGACATCATATAGAAATGAAGCTCTGAAGAAATAAATTATCTTTTCCAGTCTCTCTGATCTCAGTCTGCCAAGACAAGCCTGAGATTAAGCGTGTTATTTGCTTCAATCAGATTTTAGTATATAAAGAGCATTTAATAGTCATGTTTAGAACCAGACAAAAGTAACAAAGGAAAGTCCTAGACCGATGCCTCTCAAATGTTATTTTCCCAGAAATGCAGAAATTTCTTCTTTTTCTTACCTGAGACTGCAGTAGAACACATTAAAGTCCGCATCTATTCTTGATCAAATAGGATTTTGTTGCAGATTAAGAAAACACAGCATTTAGTGGAAATTGCTGCCTTCACTCATGCCAGGGTGGTGATAGCGAAAATAAAGATAGGAGAGGTTCCTCATTGCTCAACCCCTTTCAGAAGGGTGTTACAATTTAGTTAATGTATTTTAAAAATCATTGCAAGGATTAAGAAGTTCAAAGAGCAATAAGTCAGCTCACACTAGCAAAGCAGCTCTGTTTTTCTCTCATCCTGATCTTAATGCATAGTATCCTGCTAAGAAAGGAAACTGTGTCCTCAAATTGTGAGAAGGGAACTGAATAGAACTGTGGGAGAAAAAAGATATTTTTGGAAGACTTATTTCTAGGAGGTGAGGGTTTATGTTCACTCGGGGGAATTTTCTTACGTGAGAGGGAGCCTAGGAGTGTGTTGTTGTGTGTTTTCTCTCCTCCTGCATTCCACACGGATTGGGTCCCTGCCTTGGGAAAAAGATAAATTCTGCAGACTTTCCAGAAGGCACTCGCAGCAATGGGGGGTCCAGGAGGAACATTAAAAGCCCTGAGAAGAACACAACAAATGGTTTTTTTCCCCAGGCCCACTCTATTAGGTTTAATGCTCTTTAATCCCAATGTTGTCACCTTTAGAAATGGATTTTCCCACAGTCCTTCCACTGGGATTTTTTGGGGTACTTGCACGTTATCTTTCTTCACAGGAATGATGACTAAAATTTACATATGTGTGAGGGAATGAGTGACTGACGGTGACATACTCAGTGTTCTGCCTTCTTCAAGTACTTGGAAATGTGTTTAGGGCTCGTAATTAATTCCGGAGTGAAATAATGAAGAAAATGCTTTGATTTTAACTTTGTGTGCTCACTTCAAACTTTCAAGCATCTATGAGGTGCTGTCTTCCGTAAATGCAGTTAGAAGATAATGCTTTCTTTTTTATATCATTACAAACAGCCAAAAGATGAGTGGTGATCACATTCTTAATTTTCTGAGTGTGTTTCTGTGGGCTTGACTAGAATTTTAGTCTCCAATTGCTTGGACTAAAAACCTTACCAGCTAAGATTGTTTCCCGTTTATGTTCTGTGTGGAACAAAGTGTGTCCTTTCCTCGTCCCCAGATCCCCCAAAGAATGCAGAGAAAAGTGCTGGTGTATAGGGCATATTGACCCTAATAGGGTTCATATTTTTGCCAAGAGTCTGATGTAAATATTCTAAAACACATGCAACAAATTTAGATAGTCACGGGTGTACTTTAGAAAACCAAAAATATTTATTATTCACAAGTATTTTTTCCCTTATACAAAACATTTTCTGTTCATCACCTCAAAAGTCATTTTGGTGCCACTGAAGTAAATTTCATCCAGTGTTCTTCTTGTCAAGCCAAAAATTTTGACACCTCTTCACCCTACTGACATTGTACAACTGCCTATAAACCTATCAGTTTCCTCCAAATGTAAGGGTGATCTCAGAGCCTTGGGCTCAGTGAGAATGAACTTTGATCAAAACAGACAACAAATTAAAATTTTCTTTGACAAAGCAAAGTGGAGTACACTGGAATTGTATTTTTCTCCCAGTTCCGGTTGCAGGTGAAGAATCAGTGAAGAATTTTTTTAAAGGAAATCTGAAAGTCAGGGTGTTGTTTGACCAAATTTGAATTCAGTCTGTCACGATCAAATTTATAAACAAACCACCCACTTCATTATCAATAATGAAATTTCCCCTCTTTCTGGAAGGTAATTCTATGGGCACTTTCTCATTCTTAGCTAAAAGACTCCTGGATCAGTTAATCATATTTTTAAAGTCTTGATTTTTTATTTACTTCTGTTACAAAATAGAACTAAATGATCCTAAGCAGGTTGTGGGTTTTTTTCTTTTTTTTTTTTTTTTTTAATCCCCTTGGAGTTTTTGCGATCCAATTTGTTCCAAAATATTTTATGCCTCAAAATTCCATCGTATCATTCAGTGGCTCAATTGTATGTACACTTGCTGAGCAAAAATCCTTCTAAATGTGTGATACAAGTTGAAGATAGGTCTGTATAGTACGTAAGGGAAAAGAATAGTAACTAATTTTATACATAAGTCACGAGGAAACCAAGTAAGTGCTGAAATGTTTTGAGAGCAATTTGCATTTCTGATCAATCAAGCCAGTCAATGGATATGCCTGAACCTTTTATAAATTGTGTATTCCAATGGGGAAAAGTGTAGTTGGGTATTAAGGAACAGTATTCAGAGGAAGAGTAAAACTAGGGGAAATGTTGGTGGTGAAAACAGGTCAAAAAATCTTCTTGGGGAGGATGGTGGACAGAGTGAGAACAAAAGTCCTGTGTGAATAGTTGAAAAGAAAGGTAAATCACCATTTGTGAAATGGTGAAAATGGCCACACAAGGCCAATAGGAATAAGAGCTCTGCAATAAAATAGTGTCTCCCATTCACTATTTTTGATGA
This sequence comes from Pitta sordida, assembly GCA_013390025.1. Taxonomy (NCBI): domain Eukaryota; kingdom Metazoa; phylum Chordata; class Aves; order Passeriformes; family Pittidae; genus Pitta; species Pitta sordida. The sequence goes on along the minus strand of WEKX01015186.1, from coordinate 16,156 downwards.
GGGTTATTTTTATCTCTTTCCAGAACATGTAGGATCTAAAGGGTTACTGTATTTCCACCAGAATTCTAGGCTAAGAAAGGAAGTAGATTTAAGAAATACTATTTATTTGTCTTATTTATCTACCTTCTATTTTTCTATTTGTATTTATTATCTTCTATTATTTTATCTGTCTTCATGGCTAATGCTTAAATCAAAACTAGCAAATAATTTTATTGGATACATTCTTCTACATTGTGTTTATGTCAAGTTTAGGCAGCATTTTTCCTCCTTCTTCATTCTTCTATACCCCACGAAGTCTTGGATGAAGATAGAAGAATAAATGCTACCAAAAAAAAAGTAATTTTACTGTTGTAATATTTCTGACAACATTAACTGGAATAATTAATGGAACAATCACAGATTTTCATTGTAGAAAGTTCACTTCAACCTGTGAAAATATTATAAACTTCAAAGAATCACCTAGTAGCAGTTTAATGCAGAATTACATATGCACTGCAGAATAATCATTATGCATATTGTTAGAATGATGTAATGAATTTCTACCCACAATTTAAAAGTTTTGTGTAAAATGAATATGAAACTATTTTAACAGAAACCACTCAATATGTTAAAAAGTCTAGAGTTTGCTAATAAAAATTGACAATTCCTGTGTAATGTTTACTTTTGTCAATAACCATGTTCATATACTGCTGTTATGGTTTAGGGGTTTTTCTGCTGCTCTGGTAGCGAGGGGGTTAACGGCTCAGTTCTTGCCTGAGCTCTCTGTGCTGCCAGGGCCTTCAAGGTTACAGATAAAGGCATCTCTGTGAATGACATACTTGGGAGAGAAGAAAAAAAAGTTCAGTAGTAAGATGTAGCATGCCAGCTCAGAACCTGCGTCGGGAGGCTGAGAGATTTGAAGGCCCCCAGGCCCACGAGAGAAGGGGTAGAGATGTTCTTCCAGGCATCCCGCTGCTGCTTGTGAATTGGACTGACCATGGTGAAAACCTATGGACCAAAGAGAGAGAACCAGGACCGCAGAATCCGTCTAAGCATTAAGACTGAAGATGGAGAGGTAACGCTGGACAAACTGCTGATNAGAAGTTGGGGTGGGTCTCTGGCATCCAGCCAGGGTCAAACCACGACAACTGCTATTAATGCTAAATGGCAAAAGTGAGAGAATTTAAAGCATTTATTCTGACATTTTAACTTCACTTACATTTTTTTTAAACAAAATGCAGCCTTGTAAAATGCTATTATTATAAGTAGGAACTGTTTTGAAATTACAAATATAGCTGAGAAGATAGACTTAGAATCAGGAACTAATCAAGTTTTTTGAGGATGTAACTTTGATTTTTTTTCCAAGAAGGAGACATCTTTTGAATGTAACTGTTGTATGTTTTATTCCAATAGTGATTTGAACCATTTTTTAAATATGTGAGACTTTTTTTTCCCTGAAAGTTATTTTTAAATGCTTAAGATGTTCAGACAATACCACTGAATGCATAAAGCCTGAGTTTCACGTTTCTTTCTTGAGATTTCAAAACAAAAGGTGTTACAGTGAAGAGGAGGAAAGGGCCTTGAGGATTATGGGTGTTGACAGAAGGGGAAGAGGAAGTTTTCCACCGTCACAAAACCATGAACAGTAATTCTCTACACCTTGAAAGTCCTGGATAAAGGTTTTTACCTAAGAATTTTAATACAGTAAAGATGGTTATGATTTTATCGTGTTGCCACCCAGAAAAAAAGAGAAATATGACATTTGCCTTTATTAAATACTCATATCCCCAAGTACTTTATGTACTAAATTTTGNCTGAGGGTCCCAGAACAGAATGCAATACTCGAGGTGTGTCTGACCAGTGCCGCATACAGTGGAAGGATAACCTCCCTTGACCTACTGGCCACTCCATTCTTGATGCAGGCCAGGATGCCGTTGGCCCTTTTGGCTGCCTGGGCACACTGCTGGCTCATGGTGAGTTTGCTGTCCACTAATACCCCCAAATCTCTTTCTCAGCCTCGCCACTCTCCAAGCATTCCGTACCCAGACTATAGTTCTGCTTGGGGTTATTATGACCAAAATGCAGAACCTGACATTTAGACTTATTAAATTTCATTCTATTGGAATCTTCCCATGAGATTATTGGATTGGTAATAAATTTTGGTTGAAAATCCACAATACATATTAAATATTTTCCAAATAATTTTAACAAGAATTCCTCCCTTATGGGTTTTCAGCTTTGTCAGCATTGAATTTTTCCATCAGACCATCAAAGTACATAAAATCATACTTCACATTTATCTGTCTTTTCACTAAAGAAATCTTATATTGATGTTTAACATATGAAACCAGTAAAAAAATCTTACAATCTCACCAAATAAGTCAGGAAAAAATATTTAAAGCCTATTTAAATATGTGCAACTCAGTAAATATCAAACTGTTCAGATTTCCATATTTACCCAATAGTAATTATTCATTGTATTAGTAAACCAGTCTTCAGAATTCAGTATTTGAAATTTTGTGTTTATTTGAATACAATATCTGAGCATTTTGCCTTTGATTACAGATTTCCTTCTCAGATATGTTTCTCAGGACCTGAGGTTTTAGATTCATTAATGTCAGTAGGGCAAACTCGTTTCACAAAGCCAAGAATTTGTAGTAAAACATTGAGAAAGGAATGGATTCAGCTAATTTATTTTTTTTATTAGTTGAGGTTTTGTCCACTTTTCAATCGGTTCAAAATAAGAACAAGACAATAAAATTCCCAGCAATAATTCCAAAACTTGAGCTAATCAATTTACAGTTGTCCCTGACACACACAATGCAATCTCTGGCCTTCACAAGATGAAAATTTATTCATAATTTTAGCAGCAGATGTTTCAGGAAAAGGGAAGTGTTGTGTCAAACTCCCAGGTTTCTGCAAGAATCTCCGCCTGGTTCTAAACTGAAGAGAAAGTGTTGAACCTAAGGATTTAAATACGTCATTTCATAGTAAACTGTTCATGTTTTCTGAGTTTAAATTCACATTTTCTAATGTTAGATCACAAGCTATGAATAAAATAGATAATCTGCCAATTTGATTATATCTCTGCCCCAGAATGCTACTTTTTCTTAATGCCTTCTACATGAGAGGCTTTTTACCTCTGTGCAATGAAATGAGAACAGTGTTTGGAAAATTTCAGATCAGCATTAGAAAGGGAAAAATCTTGTTGTCGTACACTTTTCTATGTCTTAAGAAAGGATTAAAAGTGTGTATTTTCCTTGGCTGGTTTTAAAATTGCTTTCTCTCATCCCGTTGATTTGGAGTCTCAGAAAATTACAAATTTAGTGTTTAGGTAAGGGCATAGAGATTTAGGAATTTTAGTGAATTAGTGAAAATTTAGTGAATTTCTGGTGAATTTTAGATTAATAGACTTTAGAATCATTCAGAGGGCCTGAGAGATAAGGTTGAATATTAAGGGTGAAAAACGCTGTTCTGCACTGTCTGAAGGTAAACAAAAGAAAGAGTTAGCCAAAACAAGGCGAAAAGAATTAACAACATTGAAGCTAATTGGTTGAAGGATTCATAGCTAATGACATCATGTTGAAAAGATGAATATTCATGGGGCAACTTGCATATGTATAAGACAAGGGGTTAAAGATGGGTGACAAATCTGGCCGGTCCTCTTCTGGCACCTGCCAAGGGCAGGGGCCACTCTGGTCCCTCTTCCTTGGCTCTTAGGCCAAAAATAAACTTTTCTGTAGCTTGTAAGCAATTACCTTGAGCCCTGACTGATTTTCCTTAAATCACTGTTATTCATATAAAGTCTCCATGGGTTGATCTTGCTAACGTCTTTAGATCTGAAATACTTTCCTTAATGTGTACACAAAACATTTCTAACTGTCCTTGCTCATATATTCTACATATGAGGTAGGTATTTTGACCTTTTATTTTCTGAGGCACTCCAGAACTTCCATCTTCCAGATGCACCTGGAGTTAAAGTCTTCTTTTGCATGAACCTAAAAAAAGTTAATTCACAAGAGTTACCTCTTTATATACTAACCTTTCCAGGCTTCAAGCTGTTTTTTTTACTGTGCAATGCCATGTGTGTGATGGGGAGAAACAGTAATGGTGAAACAACAAGAGTTTGGATCTTTAAGCATTCAAGCCTGGGATGTGTTTTTATGTTTCTGTTTCATATACACATAATGAAAAGGTCGTTATTGCAAGACATGAGGAGAACATCCCTTTAATTAATGGTTTTAATATGCTGCTTCTTTCCTCCAGGAAATCTGTTATTCTCTGAGTAACTGCTCAGTCTGCTGAAGCGATTGGGTGCAGACATCAGCACACAAGATGAAATAAAAGAGCAAATAAAGCTCTTGCTGATTAAAAGCAGTTCCTCAAACAAACATATCTGCTCTCCTGCTTGCTTGGAGTACACTGACTATAATTCCAAACGGTTTCAACATTTGGGAAGACTTCAAGCCTTACTTGTCCACAGACTGTTTGTCTGAGTGTTGTTATGTGTCTTGTTCCAACTTGGTCTACCAAGCAGATGCATCAAGGCAATCAATCTTGAAGTAATTGAGAGGGCAGAGCAGAGCCACAAACAGTAACAGAGAATTACTTTCCTAACTGCACAGCAATGAAGCAATTCCACGTGTGTACCATTTCAGGTCCTGATGAGACTGGTAATTCCTGATTTTCCACGGACAGTGAATGAGTCTTTGTAAATGAAGGCCCATGCTGACACTGTCTGCAGCGCAGAGTTGTTGTTACATTAAGCAGCACTGTGCTCTTGTGCCTTATTAATTATGAGGCCTCTCACTGATCCTGTGATACTTTTTGCTTCACCACGTGCAAACACACCTTCTTTCTAAGAGACCTGTCATGCGGAAGCAGCTCATTAACTTCAGTCTTTCTCTCTGTTTGATATGACAGACTTTCCTAACTAACTTTAGATGCAAGGTAATAAAGTTTTATCTCTTTTCACAGTAATCCAAGGCAGTTCATCATGCACTTCACTTGCAGGCAGAAAGCTAAACAGACTTGAGCACATCAGGAATCCTCTGTACATCAGATGCCCACAAAACCCTAATTTGAATGAGGGAAATTGCTTCGATCAAAACTCACAAAGGCTCATGTTCTGCAGAGATAACAGGGCTTTTCTCCCCCATCTCTCCAATCTCTGTTTAGAAGGCTTGAAATTCCATCTCCTAGATTGCTTTTTTACCATATTACATGTTCATTTCACAAAAGGCTGAACTCCCTTGTAGGAGTGTCATGCAAGACAGGCAGAAGGCGAAGATGCTTTTCCATAACTTAGAGAACAAACTGTTCCCAAGGGTGTCATGTAGTGAATAAAAACGAATGAAGTGAAGAAGTGAGTTTTGTATAGCTCAAAAAAAAAAGAAAAAAAGTGGATTAAAATAGCATTATTCTTTATCTCTTTCTATTAATGAGTTGTTTTTTCAGAGCAGTAGTGCACCTTCAAACAATTCACCACACTTCTTCCACTCATTAATGGCGTTTTAGAACTCCTGCTTCTTCATCTTCCATCTAGGCTTCTGGTCTTCCCTTCTTGTTCTACTGCTATTGTTGCCCCTGCTTTGCAGAAGCCCTTACATCTCCCAGTGAAAGATAAATGGGTTATGGATCCTTTATTTTTTTTCATTTCTTCCTTCTAAGTTTACCCTTTGGACCAGGAATTAGCTATCCCTACATAAAGAAAAAGAATACAGAGGTGCTGCCTGAAGGCCAAACAAAGAAAACATCATTCACCCATCTCTACTGTGGGAGAACCAGGAGACTTTTAGGCAGGGGAATGTCTTTAGATGACCATCAGGAGTTCCCAAAGGTTCCTGATGCTTGTAGTGGCTCTCTTGCTTTTCATGGCAGTGCTTGATAAAACCTGACATGATGGAGGTGGTTGCCCTGAGCCAGAGGAACAAATGTTTCTGCCATGTCTGTTGACAGACTGTTATGGAGACATGAAGGAGGAAGAAACTCAGCTGCTTCTAAAAGAGGGCTCGGGATTCCCAGTGACAGACACAACCCTACTAGGGAGAGTCATCCTCCAGGTGTCTACACCACTGCAGGGGCTGTGTCGGACACTTCTGCTTGGTCGTGTTTACCTGGGCATTTCCTAAAGGAGTTAATTTAAAAGCTCACAGAGACTTTCTATCTATACAGAACATTTTTGGGTCTCTCTAAGCTTTCAGGCACTGGTTCAGTTGACAAAGTCTTGGTATCATCGAGTTCCAAATCTGTGTAGAGGTCATCAGTCAGGAGTCAAGGTGGCTGCTTGCAAGCAGAGAAAAGATGTTTATTTTTGGCCCAAGAACCAAGGAAAGAGGAACAGCAGTGTCCCCTGCCCTGTCAGGTGCCAAAAGCCCCTGCCCAGATTTGCCACCTATTTTTATACTCTTGCCTCATATATATGGAAATCATTTTATGAATATTCATCCCTTCAACATTATGTCATAAATTTGCACTTTGCCATAAGTCCTTCAACCAGTTCTCTCTGATATTTCACATTCTTTTCCCCTTGTTTTGGCTAGCACCCACTTCTGTTTACCATTCAAGACTCAGAGCCATGGTTTTTCACCTTTAATATTCAGTCTTAATTTTCAGGTCACTTGGATGATTTTAAAATCTACTAATACTTCTAAAATTCACTAGATTTTCACTAAAATGTCACTAATTCACTAAAACCCTTAAATCTCTAAGCTTCTACCTAACTCACTAAAATCTATAATTTTCTGAATCCCCAAATCAGCAGACTAAGAGCTTTGGCTCAGCTATCTAAGCTTTGATAAACTGGATTCCTTAAGTTGTAAATTACTCAAAACAAGGATTTTGGAATCCACCTCATCATTTGAGAAGCTCAGGTTAATGTCACTTAAGAAATAATACCAGATTTTGATTCGGGTTCTTTTATAGAGTGGCCAGGAGTAGGATCCCAGTGGATCTTCCAGCTCAGGTTCTTTCATGATTCTGCCACTTCTATTATAAGCCCTCACATCTTTCCTAAAGGCCACTGCTGCAAACAAAGGCTTATCCCTCAGGTTCACAGATTCTGGGCCCAGAACAGACCTCTTCCTACCCCACACCTTTCTCTGAGAATCTTATAGGATATGGGTCCCACTAACCCTCTAAAGGACCACGTATTTCAATCCTTTGAGTACTTATAGTGACCTTTGCTTTTTTCAGTGATTTTATTAGTCCTTTATTATATTCCTTCCATTCATCTTCTTGGTCATTGCCTGAAAACGCAAATTTTAAGAATCAGAAGAGAAAGAAATTGATGAGTTCACAGACAGTTAAAAGCCTGCATAAGGCTCTATTTACTTCCCAAATAACACTATTTAAGGGGAGAGATTTACAGCAAGAGCTCATCCTGTGAACGCTGCTCATGCTGGAGAGCAAAGATAGTTTCTGAGCTGGTTGGAACACTCTTAGCTACCAAACATGTGACTGTGATGGGGCTGCATATCCCTGGCAACTCTAAACAAACCTCTTGACCCCAGGATGAGGATAAACGGGTGGCTTTTTCTGGGAATGGAATAGAGCAGTTATAAAGAAACTCATCAGTTATTTGGGGCATGGAGACAGTGAGATTTCTTGCTAGGCTCAGCAATGTATGGGCAATTTAAAAAAAAAGTACTTTTTTGCAAAAAAATTAAGAACAAAAAAAGCTATTGACTAAGGATCAATATTATCAGCATTTACTTGATGTATCAAATAATGCCAATAATCAAAACAGACCATATGAAAGAGTTCAGAGGACATAGAGAGTAGGCATTAGTTTTCTCTCTGGAGGAGGAACAGCCAGAACTTATTCATTTATAAAGAACATTTCTCTCTGACAAATTTTACATAGGCAATTTTATGTTACTTTATGTTACACCTCTTTTCCTGAGGTGCTAAACCTGGTTCAGAAAAGAACCCAGGCGTAGTTGGAATTATTTTTGTAAATAACACATGGTGCAATTTATTCCTTTCTCTACAAAACTGGCACGATTACAAAGTGCTGGGAGGTTTCCAAATTGTGACAACTTTCCTGGTGCTTGGAAACAAAGGACTCTTTTAATTGTGAATATAAGATCATCTGTATTAAACCAGAAAATTGAGACCTTTTACACTGGGTTAGCACTCCCAGTACCTTGGTTATAGATGTATATGCCAGGGTGATGAAATGTATGACACGCCATTTTCAAATTACTGCTTGTGATCCCATTTACCTTGGAATAAGCCTGCACACCCTGTGCCTGTCTGAAATGCCCTGTTATTTTCAATCTGTTCCATTTAACAAATTGGCACTCTCTAGGAAGGCTAGTTTGATCATTCCTTACATGATCCCAATTTGCATAAATAGGAAATGTCCCTTTGTATGTCTTCTGGAGGGTGTTGGTGTTATTCCCTGTTTATTGCTAGGGCATTGTCAGGCATTATAATCCTGCACCACATTATCTTTCTGCACTTTTATTGCATTTTCTCTCTGTTTGGATGGTTCCTTCTGCTACGAGGAAAGGAAGTCATAAAGAAATTTATGTTCTTAGTAAAACTTTTTCATTCTTTTTGTAATATATACAGCTGTCACAAAATGAAGCAAAATTCTTAAAAACAAAACACTTATTCTTAGCGATAACACAAAGAATTCTATTTTGGGGTCTCTCACAAAAATTGCTATCACTTCTCCAGAATTTTGCAGCCTGGGTTCCTGTGATTATATGAAAATAACTTGCTTTTTAAGACTGAATTAATTCTGCTTTAATCTTGTCAAACTAACCTCAGATCGGGTGCTCTTCAAGCAGCAGTAAATACAGTCTCAGACACTGCAGGGAATTAAGTTTAAAAAAAAAGAAAAACCAGCATATTTTTTTTTCTTCTGTGATATCAGGTTTGCTGAGAAAGAAGATACTCTGTAGGGTAATAAAGTATTTGGAAATTTTGTAGAAGACTGAACATAGCATTTAATTAGCAGACTGGGCAGATAACTGCAGGAGAAATAAATGGCTCAGGAGCCAGGTTCTAGGACACAGGACAAATAGAGATGGAGAAAAACGTTGGGTTTGGGTAATGTTGCTGCTGGTGGAGCTGGGTGCCTCATACTGGCCTAGAGTAGCTACCAGCTGCTGAAATCTGAATAATTATTATGTCTGTCCTGTAAAACGGACACCTACATGTGCCAGGAACTCTATGGTGGCACCTGTGTCTTTGTCCAGAATTAGGGCACGGAGAAATCCAGTTTTCCACGTATTCTGCCACACTCTTTGACACCTCCTCCAGAAATTAAAATATTAAATGTGCCCAGTTTTCAGCCGAGCAGAAAGGTGGGTGCCTTACATGTAGGAAATGTAGTAACAGAAATCCTGGGCTGGAAGGGACCTTGAAAATCACCCAGTTACACTCCCTGACATGGGCAGGGACACCTCCCGCTATCTCACTATGCTCAGAGCCTCATCCAACCTTGAACACTTTCAGGGATGGAGCAGCCACAGCTTCTCTGGGGAACCTGTCCCAGGGCCTCACCACCCTCACAATGAAGAATTCCTCCACAGTATCCCATCTAACCCTGTCCTCTGCTAGTGGGAAGAGATTCTTGGAATTCACAAGATGGTCTACAGAAATCTTGAACACATATACCATTCCATTCTGTGTAAGGTCGGCCACCTTCCTCCAAAGGATTGTATAGAAAAGTTTTAATTTCATAGAATAACATTGGAACTATTTTTATGGAAAAGTAAAGGGTCAGGGTTGCTCTTAATTTAGTGAATTACTTCTTTTCAGCTTAATTTGAAAGAAATATTTGAATTCTCAAGCATATATTCTCCTCCTCCACAGTCACACTATGTATGCACCCAATGAAATGATTCTGCAGTATTTAATTATAAGGCATGTGTAACATGGCGCTATTTAACTGCACGATTTTTGTCTTTAAATTTCAGTTAGTTAGATTTTCAGGTGTTTCTGTTCCAAAATATATTCACTTTAGATCTCCTTAGTGAAAACAAAATCTAATTTTCACTAATAACATATCTGGTCTTCACTAAGAAAGTGGCACAAAGCCTTACATTTAGGATCTACTATATACTTGTCCCATGGGTTATTCCTATTTTATAGAAAGCAAAATCCTGATGTCTGACTTCACTCTTTTCTTCTCCAGACGTTTTTTCTTATTTATTATTTCTACTCTCTTGTCTCTTATTGTAATTACTACACTCTAAAAAGGCCAGGATGTATGGTAAAGGGCTGTTTATAAACCTCAAAAAACCCGTCCAAATTAGTGTTAAATAGGTCTCACTTAATTTAGATTTTGAAGTGTGTTAAAAAATGAAAGTCAAGCTCTTGTTAGGCTGTTATCCATTTGCAAAAGACAGAAATACAACAGTTGTCATAGACTCTCCTCTCTGGAAACAATCCAACTCCATCTGAACACGCTCCTGTGTCACCTGCTCCAGGTGACCCTGCCTGGACAGGAAGGATGGACAGAACAGTCTCTAGAGGTCCTTTCTGAAGCAGTTTAGAGTGAGAATTCTCCCTCCCCCACCAATTCCAATTAAATTGACCTCTCTCCTCAAAGGGAAGAGCAGAACAAAATGGAAAAAAATTATTTATTAATTGAAGTACAGAGATTTATAACTAAAAATCCTCCTCCAGGAAGTTAAGGAACAGCAGGAGACAGAAACACCCTGTTGTTGTTGTCAGTCTGACACTGTCCGGTATTTTTTCTCCCCTGGGCCGGGGTGGAAGGGGAAGGAAGGGCCAAAATTTTGTTCCTGGCTAGATGTGGAGCCTTCCAACGCAGGTAGCTGAGATTCTTTGTTTCAGTTAGGACAGCTCAGACATTTCGTATGTGTCTATGGTTCGGTTCCTCAGAGTCCCAAGGGAAAAAAACTGGAAAATGAGAAGTAGCTGCAATTCACCACTCCAGGTTGTTGAGTTGCTGAGCTGAGCTTGCCACCATCCCTGGAACTGCCTCCTCCTGCTGTTGAAATTTCTCAGATTCCTTTCCGGGATTTACCACCGTAGCGAGGGGAGGAAAGGGGTGCTGCAGACAATGCTGTTTTAAAACAGCAATACGGAATACAAAATACTAAGATGCATTTACCACACATATCATAATGCTAAACTAAGATGCCTTCCAATCCCAACCATTCTGTGATTTAACTGGGCAGTCCTTGTACTTCCACTCCCTGTTTCAATGGTCTGTCAATCCAAAAGCTGAAAACAGCCATTCCAATACAAAACTTGCCCATGGGTGTGGCAATTTCTATCCAGTTCTCATTGTTTCATACCATAACCAGACCATAGACTAGCCTTTCTTTCTAAGTACCTCTGGTTCTTCTTCAAAATTAAAAGCATGGATCCATTTGCCATGCACCGCTATCGGCTGGGGGAGGAGTGGCTCGAGACTAGTGAAGTGGAGAGAGACTTAGGTGTACTGATTGATAGGAAACTCAATATGAGCCAGCAGTGTGCCCAGGTGGCTAAGAAGGCCAATGGCATCCTGGCCTGCATCAAGAACAGTGTGGTCAGTCGGTCCAGGGAGGTTGTCCTCCCCCTGTACACAGCGCTGGTCAGACCCCATCTTGAATACTGCGTGCAGTTCTGGGCTCCCCAGTTTAAAAGGGATGTTGAGCTGCTTGAGAGGGTGCAGAGAAGGGCAACGAGGATGGTGAAGGGACTGGAGGGCAGGCCCTATGAGGAGCGACTACGGGAACTGGGACTGTTCAGTCTGGAGAAGAGGAGGCTCCGAGGGGACCTCATTGCTGTTTACAACTACCTGCGGGGAGGTTGCAGCCAGATGGGTGTAGACCTCTTCTTCCAGGCTGACGACACCAGAACGAGAGGGCACAGCCTCAAGCTACGCCAGGGGAGGTTTAATCTCAATGTTAGGAAGCGGTTTTTCACGGAGAGAGTAATTGCATATTGGAATGGGCTGCCCAGGGAGGTGGTGGAGTCGCCATCCCTGGAAGTGTTTAAGAGAAGACTGGACAAGGAGCTTAGTGACATGGTCTAGCTGGTCTAGCTGGGGGGTGAGGGCTGGATGACCCTGGGCCCCCTCCGGCTCAGAGTGGCCTGCTAGACTGTGAGGCATCTAGGTTGTTATTATACTCTGGGATGTGCTCTTGGTCGCTGTACGGGTATTAGATGGTGAGTTGGACTAGATGATCCTTGTGGGTCCCTTCCAACTCATAATTTTCTGTGATTCTGTGATTCTGTGATTCTGTGATTTGATTAACATGTGGTTACCCTTACTGAGTTTTGCTTTTCTCAGGCTGATGGATAAGTCTAAGACTTATAACAGCACAAGACTCTTCAGACTTGCAGTTTTGACATCATTGATCTTATTGCCAATGGGTGTGATTGCATTGTATTCAAAATTCTGTTACTTTAAAAAAAGACACTAAAATCTGTTCCATATTTCATACGACCTTGTGATGCTCGATGGATTGAATGACACAAAGGAGGATTTACACCCTTGTACTGTAAAAACAAAGGAAAAACTTAGCCACTTTTATACATCATAAAATATTCCTTTTTATTTAGGTTCATTTTTTTCATTGTGAGTGACTGCTCCAAGATTTTTAACTCCAATCTCACTCTCAGTCGAGCCCTATGCACATTGGTGTAAATCGGTTTGAGATCACACATTTCTTTATGGAGGACGTAGCAGGAAGTTACTGGTTTTGCATTATTTCTCAGCAGAGTAGCTGTTGCATTATTTTATTTTATTTTTTATCTTGTGTAATCCTTTAGTCCATGGTAATAGAACCTGCTGGTTTCATGTATTTGCTTTTTGGAAATCCAAAGTGCTTACAAAGTCTTCACAGTTCATCAGAATCATATCATTACCCAGGAGCTTTAGCTGTTTCCTCAGAAATAGTATCTGAACAATACTACAGCCTTGGTTATGAATTATATGAGTAGACAAATTATTCTTTCTGTTCACAAAGTGTAAATATTAAACTTCAAATTGTTTGTTCTGTATATTGAATGCGCCCTGTCAACCAGGTGGGGACATCATTCTTCAACAAATAAGGCTGGTTATTAACTATAACTGTGGCTCAGGGCATTTTGGAGCATGAGAGGAAACATTACTGCCCTTCACTTTATAGACTTCACAAAGTCTATCCCTTTGACTGTAAACAAAATTATGCATAGGACCCACATATTACTTTTTCAGCTTATTGATTGTCGGATTATTGACTGAATGGATGGTGGTTACATTCCTCTATCTCGTTTATGAGTTGTGCCCAGCAGTGTGCCCCAAAATTCTTTGTTCAGGGAAACAGTTGCCTGAACAAAACTCCTCACTGTGAGGGATCTAGGTTTATGTTCACCACTCCGGGGTGTGCGTTCGGTCTCTGTACGGGTGTTAGATGGTGAGTTGGGCTAGATGATCCTTGTGGGTCCCTTCCAACTCAGAGTATTCTGTGATTCTGTGATTCTGTGATTCATCTGTGAACAGCGCTGAGGTTGAACTCTAACACTGAGGATCATGTAAGAAGTCTTAAAGAGCACAAAATATTCACTCAGTTTGAGAGCAAAATTAATTCTTATTTCTAAATTCTTAATTTCTTCAGGGGGTTTCTTTGCCTTGCTGCACCTATTTAATTTTTCAGAGCTGTTGCAGATGGATAGGAAGGAAGGGCTCTGCAAATCATAGTTTTAGCTTGGAGTGCATCTACTTCTTAACTCAAATGGAAAATAAAAATAAATTAATATAGTTTAGCATATCTTTCTGGCAAAATGAGGTGAAGTGGGACTTTCAGCATCAGAACTCCATTGAAGTTTTGGAAGCAATAGCATGTCTTCTCTAAAAAAAACCTGCTGGCATAAGCAGGAGAAAAATTATCGCTATCACAGTGGGTGCAAAAAAATATATAGACAAATATTCTCATTAAAGACAATATATTCTCATTCAAATTTAACTTTCACTTTTGAGGTTTTAAGAAAATGCAACTAGATATTTGGATCCAAACCGTTTTCCCAGAAGATTAAATTAGATTGCAAGTAGGACAGAGTTTTAGCCACTATTCATCAGCATTCTCTTCCACATCTTTATATTTAGACCCAAGCTGGGCAGTGCTGGTTTTGGATATAATCAAATAGCACTAGGCTGCTAAAAATTAGGCATTTGTCTTCCTTCTTCTAGCCTGAAGAAATTAATATCGTACAGAGAGCCAAAAGTGCTGCTTCTCACTGGGGCAGGGTAAGGTTTCCCCAGCTTCTCATTTTGTACTCAGTAGAAGTGTTGGCCGGTTCTCGGGAGTCCTCTATTGTCCTGCATCACAGCACCAAAGCCCTCACAAGCATCCAGGGGAGGAGAAAAGTTCAGTTTGTGCGGGAATTCATCTACCTGGATGAACTTTTCCTACCACCTGAAGACATATCCCGCAGCATTGCAGCTGCTTTTTAATCTCCTCGAGGCACTTTAATAACCATTTCCGCAGAGACTTGAACCTCGAGCAGACTCCAGATGAGAGTTTTTCATGATTCACATCCTCAAAGAATTCCCCAGGCCATTTTCTCCCTGTCTAGATGGGAAACCAATGAGTTGGAAATTATGTGAGCGCACCTAATTTTCAAACATTTCAACCTTGTGGGTTTTATTGCTCCAGTAATAATCTGAAGAAATTCATCATCCTCTCTCAGATCAAGATTTCTAGGCACACTTCACAATCAAACTGCCGTAATCCTTCAAGCTAACCTTTCATGTTATGTATTAAAAGTTGATTACATTCTGTGTCACATCAAGCAAATTAATTCAGTCAGGATAAGAACCTCTTGAATCTTTTTCAGTTGCTTTCCTGGGCCAAAAACTGAAACTTCAGGAGGGAAACTAGGGGTACAAGGGCGAATGACACAGTTGTAAAAGTCTCTGCTTCTTGTCATATAAATTTTTCCTAATGGCCGTTCACTATTTCTCCCAGTCTACCAAGAAGGTCAGGCTGTGGTGGAATTGCTCCAGGCTTTAGATGGCCAAAAGGGAATTCAGAGGAAGGCTTAAACTCTTTAGGCATTAAAAAACTCCCAAACATTGCTTTTCAGAATATACTCCTTTTTCACTGAAAAACAAAGGTTTTGGATGTATCTCAGTCTGCTGACACTATACAACAAAATGTCGTTTCTTCAGGTGTACCCAGTCATTCATCTCTCATTTTTCAGCTTGCCCCCATAATTGGACAAAAACCCAAAAACAAAATGAGTGGCAGTGTCCAGAACCTCAAAGTAACAGCAGGGGTTTAAGGAGCTCCTTTTTGCTGAGAGAGGGAATGAAAGTGCAGTAAGCCAGGGGAAAA
>WEKX01015182.1:0-38117 GCA_013390025.1 Pitta sordida | reverse complement strand
TCCATTTCTGATTCTTCAGATCACAGGGTCTGGATGTATGGTCGTGTTTCTGCAAGCAGGGTAGCAAACTGCCAGGTGCTAGCTGAAGCAGTTACTCTTGAGGGACATGGCTTTCTTATCCCACAGATAACGTGAAGATAAAGAGAAGTATGGCTTCTCTCAGAGACATAAGTATACTGTAGATCCAACTTTGTGTCCAGCAAACCCATTATACTGCTGCCTTTGTCACTGATTCCAAAGAGCCCACCATTAAAATCAAATTTGTTTTTCTTTATGTTAGTGGTATTTTATTTCAAAATATATTAACCATTCTGTGCTTACAAAGGACTGCAGTGTGAATACAATATTAAGTTAAAAGCTACAAAAAATGTTTTTATTAGGATGAGGACTGGTGCATACAATCAAAATTATTTAAATACCTCTGCAACCTACACAAGTACTTCCAAACCTTAACTTACACATTTTATTCTGCCACAGATGGACACGGGTTATATTTTCAGTATTATACATGCAAAACCAGGTATTGTACCAAACCCAATTATGACGTTAGTTCCCTTCTGAAGATGTATCACATGTAGGTTTACAGACAAAATTTATGTCAACAAACAACAGAAGTTATTGCTCCAAATCTCCACAGGGTCCGGGAAGGAATGCACATTTTAGAACAACCTGTACTCTGTAATGCAAAAGCTAACTGTTGTTAGGTTTGAGTAGGCTGTAGCCAGTCATAGCAGCCAATTCAAAAGTTTCTCTGGATTTGGTCTGGTGAACTCCAACCTTTCCTTGTGTTCCAACCAAAACATCAAACACTAGATAGTGCATATATATATATATATAGGTAAGCACCTAATTATTGGTATAAAAAGTTGGTTTCCAACCATCACTGAAGCATAGAAAATCTGTTATTAAAGGCAACAATGTGAACAAATGGTACGCTTGTAGAATATACCACTGATGACAGAAACTGAAAACATTGATCTACACACCCAGTAAGTTACAAACACCACAAAAAGTTTTAATTCATAGTTGTTGTAAAAGCTTCCATTTTAGGTTGAGACTGGATGAAAGAGGGTGAACTATCTGGAATTTGTTTCTCCAGACTTATGGCCTGGATGTCAGTTCTTAAGCATAATGAAATTCTGTTCTGTGGCTAGTTTTTAGCTTTGTGATTCCTCTTAATCTATACCAGTACCATGAGGAATTTCTTCGATTTTAGGTCCTTGTTGGATCATTGCATTTGACCATCTAGTGGCAAAAAGTTAAGACAGAAGAAATCACGTTTTTGCTTTACTACTATCATGCTGAAAATTCTGCATATATATATACATACTATACATATATATATACACATATATATGGATGCTAGAGCACTCATTCTGCTCTGTTAGTTTGCAGATGCATCTTGCCGCAAGCAAATATGCCCTGCTTCTCACTGAAACACAGCTTTGGTGTCACCATATAGTACTCATATTAAAAAATAATCTCTAATTCAATGCAACGTGAATCACATTTGTCCAAGTCCATCTATATGCAGAGCAGATCAAGGATGCACTTACTTCCAATTAGCAATTCCTTCCAGAATTGGACATACATTTTCAGTATGGACAGTCAAAGCAGTTTCTTCAGACCCCAGAGATGATTCCCAAAAGCAGATGAAGCAATACACTCCTGTACCAAACCATATTCAAAACAAGATACCAGATGAGGTGGAAGAGGTTAGGAGTCTGGGGAAGTGCAGACATATTTCATGACCTATTAATTTTGACAGCGTTTTAGAGATGTGTGCAAATATTTCCAGGAACAGCAATCCCTCACTAATGCATTCCTAGCAGGTTTTCCTGACTTCATATGAACTACAACAAAACAGTTGCAGTCACTCTACCAGTATTTGCTTGTCTCTTCCTCAATCTTTATCAAGTAAACATAAACTCCAGAAAATGTTGCTTGTTTTCACTATCTACAGGCACAATTTTGTTTTCAGGTATCATTTAAAAAAACCCCAAAAGATAGGACAAAATTTCAGTTCAAGTCTGAATAAAGGTTGTATATATTTATACAATGTTGCATATCAACATATACATCTACAAAGCCCATGTAGAATGCCTGAATATGCTCATCACTTCTGGCATTGTTTCTGGTTTCTAAACATCAAATTAATTTTCCACGTTGCTTTTCTTTTTAAAATTAATTTCCAATTTTATCACTTAAAAGCAATTTTGGGAAATCTTACAATAAAGCATTAAGGTACTTTAGTAATAGCAATGATAAACGGTACTGGGTTAAAGATCAAGTCTCCCCAACATGTAAGAGTTTTAGGCAAATCTAGTTTTGTAAAAATAGAAATAAGAAGAGAATTGCTGAAGTTTGCTTCAGCAAAACATGTAAGAAATAATAGTAAGAAGACACTCTTTGAAATCTAAGTCAAGATAGAGTTAAAAAAGTTGATGCATCCATGAACTTAAAGAGATAGTAGTTGACACCCAATAAAGATTTGGGAAATCAATTTTCTATTGTAAAATTGCAAACTTCAAGGCAAACAACTGCATCTCTAGAAGAATGCTACTTCTGTTATTAAATACATATAATGAATACTTAACTCCAACCCAAACACTTTCATCTCCTTCTGAAGGAAATTGTAGCTGTTTCCAGAGGTAGTATCCAATAAAAGTGGAGCTATCTGCAGTGGCAAATTCAAGTCAATATAATAGAAACACACTGTTTGAACAAAGGCAGTTGCAGAAGCATCTTTTGTTGATGACACAAAGCAACAGAGTGTCAGTAGAATAATGGTATTTTCCCATTCTCAGTGTATCAGACCCATAGGAAGGGCAGCATCATTTGCAGTATTGTCATTGGTACTAGGAATCAACAGCAGAGCAATTCAGCTGCTGCTTTTATTGAGGAACAAATTTCATCTAGTTTTGAGTTTTCAGGCTTTCTGAAAAACAATGTTTAACATTGCAGCCATACACCTATTTCAAAAGTTACACTGATAAGCACAATATATAGTAGTGGTGAGAAAATCCAATTTTCCCTGAACGTTTTCTTCCTATTTTGTAGTTAAACAGATTATGGATTTCCTATTCCAGTAATCACTGACAAAATACCCACCCCGTATAATCTCCTTCCAAACTTTAAGAGAAGCCATATAGTCCTTGAAATCAGACAAGCCTAAGTGTATGCTAGATAAGCTGCACATACACACAGCACTGTGCGTGGAAATACCTGATTGGTGGTTCCATTCTTGATATGTGGGTATCAAAATAAGTTCTGAAAAATGTGCATCATATTTATTACTGCAGTTACTTTTGTTGTTGTTGTTGTTAATGCAGTCTTTCAAAGGAAGTAATTTCTGCTCCCAACTGGTCATGGTGCATCTGTGCTGAAAGTCACCATTCTGTAGTAAGGCTGGCAAAATGAACATGTGCCAGATATTTGCCCATTGCAGTTCTTTGCTTCATGTACCCAATCAAGCCAGTATTTACAGTGACCTGCAGTTAACATGCTGGGCTGTAAACTGGCACACAGTCACTTCTGCTAGCTCTGCTACAGCACAGTAATATTCAGCTAAGGTATGGGAAAGGGTGAGAGGGCTAACTCAGGCTCAAGAATAGAAACAGCACCAGTCTTTTGGCACTTACACTTAATTGCAACCAGCCTGATTTGCTAGAAGAGAATGATAAAAAACCAACAAAGTTGAATTTAATAATACCAGGAGACCACATTGTCTTGGATTACTAAGAGCATTCCCTTCTGAGCTCCAACTTTTTTGTTCAAATTGCACACTAAATGTACTATTATTAAATACCTGCTTCTGGAATAACTGCTTACAGTAAGCTAAAGGCCATCAATTTCTTGTCTAATAACATTACGGAAAAGATGGGATCTCTTAAGAAAACAGTGGAAAACTGCAGAGAAGGGTGCTTTTGGTTTGATTTGTTACTGTTTGGAGGGGTTTTTATGAAGCCCACAAGCCATCTAACTAAAAGCCTACCACACGAAGCTGCTGGTAGTTTTTGCAGATAAGGAAATACAGTGAACCCCCGTTACTCACAGGCTGTTGGGTCTGGTCCACCTCCCGTGAGTTGTGAAATCCGCAAAGATAGCGAACCCACTATGTAGTCGAGTACGCCACGCCCGTAGCCACGCCCCCTCCCCATATAAGGTCTGGAGGAGAGTGGGTCCTGGGAGCGGGGCTTGTTTCAGATGTCTGTGAGACTGATCTAAACTAAACTGCTCTTAAAGAGGCTGAATCCTCTCAGAAAATAATATAGATTGTTAAATATGTAAAAACAAGGTCTTCTAATTCTACTGGTACTCAGACACTTACTAAACACAAAACCCAAATAATCAAAATACTGTCTTTCATAAGGTGGTGTTCTGAAGGTTTTTTCTCAAATGTGGTGACAATTAGTGAATACTTCCTATTTGATAAAGCCATTATTGGACAATTTGTCTCTTCTTTTTCTTTGCTTGTTTGTTTTGGTAGTATAATGTCACAACACCACTACTGAACCATATAATTGGTGTCTTAATCAGGCACAGCACACAGCATGAGCTCCTTACTCTGCATGTACTAAGACTGTACTACAGATGGTTCTTCATAGCAAGTCTTAGCTGAATTTGAAACAAGAAGCATCAATATGAAGCCTGATTTTAAAGGAGGGCAAAGTAACCAGACTACATGACAGATGAATTCTCTGTATATAATTTCTCTTCACATTGGGAAAGGAATATTTCAAAATATCAATGTATCTTCTCAGATGATATTACTCATTTGCCATTATGGAAGATAACTGTGCCTGAAATGTAATTTTAACCTTCTTAACAGAGACCCTTCTTTGATCTAAGATGGTCAGGTGAAGGGGGAGGAAGAAGAAAACTTTAAATGACTCTTTTAAAATGGCTATGTTGAGTACCACAGGAATATGAAAGATTGTCTCAGAAAATGGGATTCTAAATGTGGACAATAGAAGTATCTTCATCAGTGAGCAAAGAGGTGCAATGAAATACTGGAAATACATTAAAAATGCATTTTTTTTCTTGCTACTAATCTTCTTTAAATGCTATCTACATTAACCTACAAAAAGAACACAACATTTCAGTGCAAAACTGTGAACTAAACCAAAATTAATACAATAAAGCCAAGGAAACAAAACCACAGAACAGATACTTGATTTAAGCAATACACTCTTATTGAGTTGGAACTGATGTGTAGATCTTTCAGAATTGAAAATATTAAATGGGATGTTTCCATATTTTGATGACAATTTCCATATGACAATGAGTCAACCTACTAAATGAAGCCCAAGTGTCCTTCAAACACATAGTCAGAAGTGTGCAACCAGCACACTCAACCCCCCTCAAATATTACGTTATATTATATTATATACATAGTATAATTGCAGCAGCTGAGGATCTGAAGATCAAGACTTTTTGTGTTTTAATAGACAGCCTGTTTATTGCAAACCTATAGCAGGACTTTCTTGTTTACTAAGTATCAGAGTCCTTTCCAATTACTTTCCATGGAAATGTATTTTTAGAAAAAAATGTAAAAATACATACAATGTCATAAAAATAAGAACTTTTCAAATCTATCAGCACTCCTGCAACTGAAGTAAAACAAGCATCTTAGTTACTGAGAGCTGTTTGAATACACATCTTAGATATCCTTACCCCTGGATAAGAATAGATTTTTGTTTCAATCATTGCATTACTGCCAACAATGAAAACGAGGCATGCTTGTACCATTATCAATCAAACCAAAATAAATTCAAGAGAAGTTACTAGAAACTGAAAGGTGGTTCTTTGGTTAAGCAAGTGCATCTGCTACTTAGTACCCAGGGCCTCACTGTATTTGTGGAAAAGCTGTGGAAGCATGAAAAATATATAGCAAAAAAACCACTTCCCTTTTACAAAAGGGATCCATTTATAAAGATCCATTGTGTCAAAATATTCCAAACATCAATACAAGAGGCCTGAAACTTCACCAAAACTGCAATTTAAGCAAAATTATGTATGGAAGAAAAACACTAGACTATTTGATGCTGTGACGTACACAATACATCATTTTAGAAATTTAAGAACTTATTAATAAGACATACCTTAATATATTAAGATATGTCTTGTATCTTGTAAGATATTTGGCCAGAGGCTTACAGGGTTAAAAACCCCAAACTGAACTAAATCAAAACGCATGCTCCCTCCCCTTTCACCCTGGAAATAAAAATAGTTTGAAAAGTTAATTTAACTCAGCATCTGAAAACCAACATTAAACAATCCCCATTCAACTTCTTCCTATTACTGGATGTACACATGGCTATCGTATATTACTACTGCCTGAAAACACTTCAGGCCTTGGATTAAATCTAGTTGACAAGATGACTCCAGTGGGAGGATTGGTAAAAAAATATTATCAGATTTCACTGTGAATGAGACCAAGATTTAAGCTGTTTAAACAATTTCCTATTTCAGTAGGAGGAAAACCCACAGGTAACAGTTTGCGTTTCTACTAATTTCAGGAAGATATTAGAAATACCAGTCTCCAACATTAAGTTTCAGTGCATGTAAGAGGTAACATTTAAGTGTTATTATGAGTTACACACTATGGTTAAAACCTATAAAGAAATACTTTGAGGAGCAGCAAATATTTATATTATATGTACTTTCACAATGAGTGGTTTACAATTCTTTTGCCACCAGAGTAACTAAAAATAAGTATTTTGGAATTACGTCTTTCTTTAAAGCTACTTCAATTTAATAAGACAAATAACCTAATAAATAAAAGCCAAGTTAGTAATTTCAGCAGATAAGGTAATGACTCCAGTGGATGTACTTGTCCTCCTAACTATTCCTTTTATGAAGACAGAAGGTCTTCAAAGTCTTCAACAAGGCAGTTGAACTGTGTGTTCAACTGTGTTGGTATGCAAAGCCATGGGAAGTAGACATTCTCTCTTGAAGAGGCAAAGTGCACAATAACGTAAGGCTAGCAGATGTTTGAGAAGTGCTTTCTCCTGAAACCCAAGCCATGTTTCACTGTGAGCTGCCCCCCGGCACAGCTGGAAAGAGACAGAACGCCATGGCTCCTGTGAATTCAAGACAGACGACAGCAATTCCCTCATGTTGTATAGGTGCTGCACAGCACCTCCATCACTCTGCAGACGTTTTCAGCTCCTCAGGACTCTCTCGAGATGACCTGGAGGGCCAGGGAGAGGGGAGAAAAAGTGAAAAGTAAGATCCAATCTGTCCGGTGATTACAAATAACTAGTTTCCTACAAAATAGACAGGAAACAAACACACATTCAGATTTTTTGTTGTGTATTGTGGGAAGCCCTATTTATGGCACACAGGGTAAGTCTTGGAATGTAACTTCTGCAAGTGAGAGAGCACAGACAGGTCCAATTAGTTTTGTTTCTCCTAAGTTTCCCAGATGAAAGATGACACCATTCTTCATGTGAATAAAGCAAAGGATTATTTCTGACAAGCAGAGAATCCTCTAAGATATATGCATAATAAGCTAACCTATATAATTTAGTAAGACAGCAGGGATGTTAAAATGGCTACTGTCATTCATGCCATCACAATGTGATTTCCAACTGTAATTAGTTATTCAATTAGGAGTTTATTTATCCCATTCCTTAACTGCAGAGTTTGAAGATACACTTCTACATTTTGCACTTGGTAACTTCAATATTGACATTAATCAGGAGCATACTCTTAATGGAATAATGGAATATTATAACTTTTTTTTTTTATGTCTAGGTATGTGTGGGTATGTTTATTTATATTTTGCAGAATACTCATCCAATACTCATGTAGACACAAGTGCACACTCTCAAGTAAAACTCATGCACTCATTGCCTATACCTATACACTGATCTCTGTAGAAACATAATGCATACAAGCAAGACATTTATAGCTCACCGGTAAATCTGTAAGGGCCACGTTGCTTGTGATGGAGTGGGCACTGAATTCGTTGGACTCACCAACATGGCACTATATATGTTGGAAGCAACCACAAGTATACAAAGTAGAATTGGTCCTATGATGGCTCCTTCCAGTCCCAGGTAATATGCTCCACCAGCTACTGCAAGACCTGTCAGGTAAGGATGACCACCCCTGGCACAAGGAGAATAAAATTAAACTAAAACCGGCAAACACAGCATTATCAATTATGAAATGTGAATTAATAATAAAGTTTTATTAAGCTTAGAAAAATGACATAGCTATCTACAGATATTGATTGACAGCAAGATGAACAAAAGTCAGCAGTGTGCCTAGGCAGCCAAGAAGGCCAGTGGCACTCCAACCTGTAACAAGAATAGTGTGGCCAGCAGGACCAGAGCAGTGATTCTTCCCATGTAAGTCTGCATTGATTAGGCTGCACCTCAAGTACTCTGTCCAGTTCTGGTTCCCCTCAATTTAGGAAAGATGTTGAGGTGCTGGAGCATATCCAAAGAAGGGCAACAAGGCCAGTGAAGGGACTGGAGCACAAGTCCTATGAGGAGCGGCTGAGGGAGCTGGGGTTGTTTAGCCTGGAGAAGAGGAGGCTCAGGGCTGACCCTACTGCTCTTTACAACTACCTGAAAGGAGGTTGTATCCAGGTGGGAGTTGGTCTCTTCTCACAGGCAACCAGCGAAAGAATGAGAGGGAACAGTTATAAGCTGTGCAAGGGGAGGTTTAGGTTAGACATTAGGAGGAAGTTCTTTACAGGGAGAGCTACTGGGCTTTGGAATGGGCTGCCCAGGAATGTGGTGGAGTCACAGAGCCATATGCAGTCTCTTCTTAAATACCTCAGGAACGGAGTCCCATGGTCTAGATGACAATGTGGTGTTAGGTCATAGTTGGATTTGAACCCAGAGAACTCTTCCAAATTAATTCTGTGATATTTACACTGTAAACTGCTGTTTGAATAACTGCACCAACGTTCCAAGCTGCATTCTATGCTGTACTTGCATGCCAGATCAAAAACTATTTCTGCATGTAATGCTGGTAATATTCACACTGGAGTAATTACTTTATAGACATCTGCTAAAGAATGTCTGAAGGAATTAAGGGTACAAATGTTTCCATTTTCGGAACAGAAAGATGGTTGGTTATAAAAAATGCTCATACTTTATGGTCAAGAACTGTTAAATTGTAACACAACTAGCAACATGTACTATGAGCACCCCTGAACAAAGATATTAATTCATACAATGATAGGAACTCACACTGTATCTTTCAAAGAACAGTTAACGTAGAGCCTTTAAATAAATAGCCATGTCTTGTCATTTTGTTATAAAAAAGCCTTTCAGACTGATTGTTTGTTATCATTAGCTTCTAATGTTTTCAGATTAAAAACAAAATACGATTTAAATGAACATATCTATATTTACTAGACACTTGGGTCCATTGGAGCTTTTGGTAAGAGTTGTAATGGCAGCAAGTAAATTATGCCATTTTTATTTTCCATGTCTCAATTCAGGTGCAAAACATGAATCCTACCAAGAGCATTTACATAAAATCTGCTCATCATCCTTCATTAATTAAAAAAATGTTAGCAACATGGAATTCTATTAGAAAAACTATAGATGATACTTAGCACACAATTTTCGGGAAGTTCCTCTAAATTTTGAGTGTAACGTATTGACAATACCAGCTAGTCAGTTCAGAACACCAACCGTTCCTCAGGTTTTTATTGCAGTCTTGACTTCTACTCAACAACCATATTTTAAGTCTTTGTCTTCATTATAACTGTGTGCAAAATGAGACTCTGAAACATGACTTATTAAATCCTACACACCTCAATCATGTCTCACCTAGATCAAACTTAGCTTACGAGCAGGGCCAGGTTGTTTTTCTGAGGGGACAAACTTGATCTCAAAGTTTTATGTTTCTCTAACAGTAGACACAAGACTAATTTCTAAACATTTAAAAACTTCCAAGTAATTTTTTCCCCAGCATTTGCAACAGTTTAAATGTTCTTCTGGCTAGTTTGGTAAATTAAACAACAGATCACCTGATGAAAAAGGAGTACCACAAGAAGTTAATTCATTTAGAAAACTCAGCATAACCTAATTATAGCTATTTCAAATATGTTTAATCTAATCTGCAAGATGGCATGATGCTTACTGTTTTATTTAATAGGAAGAATACAATTTTGCTCCACTGCCAGAAAATCTATTCTTGCCCAATAAATTTTCTGGACAGTAAACAGAGTCTGGATACCCTACAATCAAAAAAAAAATAAAAATTCTACTAAGTACGAGAATTACTGGCTGTTCAAATAGCTACTAGCCTTAAACTTATCCATGACTTATTGTTGGGGAAAAAAAAGTAATCTGATTATACTTCACTAGCTTTAATTAATGCAAAATAACTAGAGCCACGGTCTTTGAAAATTAGTTTTCATATTGGGTATATTATTATTAGGTACTCTCTGTTCAGTATAATTATATATGGTGAACAAAAATAGTGATTTCTAAAAACACAGAACTGAAACATTTTATGTCCTTATTCTACATTAACTCTCCTGTAATAAAAATCAACTAAAATGAAGGACTAGTACCAGGACATAAGTAAGTCTGGACCATGAAATGCTCCATTTAGACAGTTTACTAGGATTGTTTCTGATGATCAAGACTGAAGCAGTAACTAGAGAAATAAACCTGGCAATCACAGATAATTCAGCTGCAGAAAATGTCAGTGAACATTTCAGTTACACTCCACATAAAACTGCAAAACTGTGCGTACCTCCTACAACACAAAACCAGCACTGGCCTCTATCTCAGTACAAGCCTATCACAGAATCACAGAATCTTCTGAGTTGGAAGGGACCTACAAGGACCATCGACTCCAATTCTTAAGTGAATGCTCATACAGGGACTGAACAACAACCTTGGTGTTATGAGCACCATGCTTTAACCATCTGAGCCAATCTCAGGGGTATCTTTTTTTTTAAACCTAACTCCCCATCCCATCATCTCGTTATCTAGACCATGTCAATGAGTCCCTTATCCAGTCTTTTCTTAAACACCTCCAGGGATGGCCACTCCACCACCTCCCTGGGCAGACCATTCCAATGAGAAATCACTCTCTCTGAAAAAGCTCTTCCTTACATTCAGTCTAAACCTCCCCTGGCATAGCTTAAGGCCATGTCCTATTGTTCTGGTGCTGGCAGCCTGAGGGAAGAGATTTACACCCACTTGACTGCAACCTCCCTTCAGGTAGCTTCATCCTTCTACTTCGTATTTGTCTGATACTTGAATTTTAAGGAGTTCAGGTTTACACCCACCGGACTGCATCTATTGGACTACAGTAACACAACAAAAAAGCTGGCTTCAAAACAATCCTCAAAATTCTCACAATCCATTCTGGAATATTGAAGGGGGTTTTTTTCAGGTCTCTAACTAGCTCATGGTTTTATCATCTGGCATTAGGGGATGTAAAGGAAAATGCTACTCACACCTTTGAATGTCACACAATGATTAGATAAATAGAAAAGGTAAACCAATTCTAAGAATCCCAACTGAAACAGTTAATTTGGCTGATGCTGATTCAAGACTTCCAAAGTGTCAAAGTTCACAGAAAAAAGGCCTTGGAAAATAAAGGCACTTAGGCCAGTCAGACTTCTTACTATAAGGTGATATCAAAACATCTATTCCTATACTTGAACATACTGTTTTGCATGCTTCAGAAAAATCACTTCAGTTAAAGCCATCACAGAATCACAGAATACTATGAGTTCGAAGGGACCCAAGGATCATCTAGTCCAACTCAGTGACTGTCAATCATTTTTACAATGCTTACTTTAAAAAGTCTTCAATGTACTTACCCTGATATATCTGAATAAATCGCTGTATCTACAAAGTAAGTTGGCAAGAGGTGAAAAACCAAGAGCAAAATGGCTTTGCATCCCTGTCCCTGCACAAGCCACAAATCTAGGACTGCAGGGATCGCTGCCCAGTATGTCCCCAAAAATGGCACTGCTCCAAGGATTGCTGCTAATGCTAGAACACACAGAAGCAGAAGTGAGAAAAAGACCAGAGAAATGTATNAGAAAAATCACTTCAGTTAAAGCCATCACAGAATCACAGAATACTATGAGTTCGAAGGGACCCAAGGATCATCTAGTCCAACTCAGTGACTGTCAATCATTTTTACAATGCTTACTTTAAAAAGTCTTCAATGTACTTACCCTGATATATCTGAATAAATCGCTGTATCTACAAAGTAAGTTGGCAAGAGGTGAAAAACCAAGAGCAAAATGGCTTTGCATCCCTGTCCCTGCACAAGCCACAAATCTAGGACTGCAGGGATCGCTGCCCAGTATGTCCCCAAAAATGGCACTGCTCCAAGGATTGCTGCTAATGCTAGAACACACAGAAGCAGAAGTGAGGAAAAGACCAGAGAAATGTATTTCACAAACATATTTACCTTCAAATTCTGACACTTTTGCCATACCAGTAAGTCCCACTTCTATCAACTGCACTAAATAAGACACTGAAGAAGTTCCACATGAGGGTCTTGGTGGTTTATAGCTGTGGTTTATTACACTATTCCCCATACAGGAGAGCTTCACCAAGTGACAGTCATAAGGAGTTACTTCCAAAGGAGGCACCAATTCAGAAAAAACTGAAGTTATAACAATCATGTACACTTCAAACTTCTAAATCACTTCAAATTAGCAACTGTGTATAAGAAAGCATGCATACCCAAGTCTCACTCTAACTTACCACATCTTCTGCAGTACACGATAATAAAAAGAAACCAAGCAAACATAAAATTTCTCACTTATATATTTCTGTGTGCAAATGTGTACACACAGGCATACACCCTTCTGCTTACAGAAATACCTGTTGCAACCTAAAACGATACAGTACTATTGTCATTCTCATTTAATGCATCAGGAATGAGCATAGTACACACAATGAAGTGGGGGATCCCCTCCCCTAGTTTTTTTTTCTGTCTCATTAAACAGAAAGCAAAAAATTTTGCACGTAGTTGAAAGGAAAAGACTGATTATGTTCTAAGTAGATCTAATGATGACCAATACCTTTAAGGCAGCTGCACTTATAACACAGGCATTTCCTGTTATATTGGAGTTTCTTGGTATACATTAGTCTTATGTTTCCTTGTATACAAATGTTTTAAAGTTACTATTATTATTATTCTTTTTGAAGGAAGAGAGGCAAAACAGGAACAAGGCAGAAGATTTTTCATTGAAAAACTGACCAGCCATTTCCAAAACTAAGACTAAAGAATAAAATAAAACTAGAGGTTGGCAATACAGTCAGGCAACAGTACTGAGAATAAGGAGCATGTCTCTATCATGCATTTTCATGATATCGCATCTTCTGCATTTAGGCATCTTCAAAAACAGCACCTGTCAACTATGAAAGAAACAGAAGGCAAGACAGAGAGAATGAAGTTAAAACCTGAAACGACTTGGACTAAATATAAGGGAGAAAGAATCACATCCAGTAAAAGAAACAGACAGAAGAAGTAAATTGTTGGCAGGAAATGTGTTGTGAAAACAGGAAATGGCAAGGCTCAGAGAACACAGCAATCAAGACCTTCTTTCCACTGTACCCATGGTCATATTCTCAAAGATTCGCCTAAGCTTGTCAGCAACATTTAATCCTTCTGATTTTGTACAAAAAGTATTTATGTAATATTATTTGTAAATATTTTGTTATAATTCTTCAAATTCTTACCAGATGGTATGAAGACTATGTTAATCCCAAATATTGTGTGAGTCAGCCAAGTGTAGAGTCCATAGAAACCAGCCATTTTGAGGGAAGCATCAAACACACCTCTAAAACAACCAAAGAAACTCTGTTAATTTTTATTGGGAATAGAATTCCAGGAACTATGAAGACATAGACATAAACTGCTTCAAAAAACTGAAAAACCATTGGTGCCACAAATAGCGCAACCTAAAATGTAACACTGAACCATTTAAGCATTTGTTCTCTCTGAAAAGAATAAACATGCTTCACATCTATCATTCAATGCATTTAGACACAAAATCCCTTCATACTGTTCTTTACTGTCCAAGAGGTTCCAGGAATAAATTCCTTGAAAGAAACGGCTCAAGCATCACATCACATCACATCCTCTATCAAAAATAACCTTTCATCTGTGAGAAGTACCACCATTCTACATACAAACTACTTACTAATTTTTTCTGCCTTTTTCCACTTCTACAGGTTCATTAATTTTCTTTATCAACTTACATTTCTATACCTGCTCATTCTCACAGAATTACAATCACTGATATGTGAAGTGAAATAGGCTATTTAGAATCTTACTATTTTCCTACATACTTCCATGTCCTTCTGGATGACAACAATTGAGCATCTCATATTCATTCCTGGATTTTAGCCTCAGTACCATGATATTCCTAACTTTTAGACAGCTTACTAGGTTATGAGACTAAAAACCAAACAGAAGGTCAGGTAATCTAATTCAGTCATGCTGAATCTATATCCAGTATGCTGGACACAAATCAAAGTTGACCTCTCAAGGACCACAGCTTCACGAGCCAGCAAACAGGCAGCTAAGTGCTGTAACATTTTTACAGCATGTACAAATGTGGAGTATTCCACAGTTTAACTGAAACCACATGACTTAGGTCTACAGTCACAAAAATCATAATATCAAACTGGTATATTTCACAATAGCATTATGTTGGTCTCTGGAGACAGGATGAGAGGTCATAGTATTAAGCTTCAGCAGGGAAAGTTTAGACTTGATATTAGGAAAAGGTTTTTCCTTTTGTGATCCGGATTTGGAATTGGTTGCCTCCACCGCTGCCAGTGCTGCCCCCGCTGCCGCCCGAGCCACCACTGCCGGCCGGGCCGCTGCCCAGGCCATCGCCGCCACCACCACTGCAGCAGCAGGTCACACATGCACAGTTGCAAAATGGGTCTCTTACATCGCTAAAAAATCATGCTGCTAAGATCTGAAGCCACAATATGGGAGGCGTGAAGTGCAAGAGGGTTGACTGTTCAGCCCTTTCTGGATCTGAAGAATGTAAGACCACAGTGTCTTTCCTCTGTTGAGTCCATAAAGCCTTCTAGGAAAGAAACCTTCTCTGAGATTAAACTACCAGGTAGAATCTTCCCTGAACTACCAGCAAGAACTCCAAGACTCCCAGGTTTTGCTTCTTTGGTGACTATCTTCATTATTATTCCTGTGGGCAGGGTACATATTTTTGCTCTCTTTTCCTACCTAAAAGTTCACATACATTTCCAAATGACTTCTGAATCAAAATGAGGGTACTTAAAATTCACTCACTGGAAGTGATAAGCGCATGATAAACCTCTCACATCAACACTACTGTTCAAGATGCGAGATCCTCTTAACAGATTAACTGCCATACCTCCATATTTGCTGCTTACGTGTCTCCTGCGAGACCCGTGAATCACCCAATTCACAAACACGGGCGCATCATGAACATGCTAGCGTATTGCCATGAATATGGCTACTTATTGCCGTGAATATGGCATCTTTGCAACACTGCGACACCCTGGGGCCCCTTACAGCTCCGGGGGGCATCAGTGTCGGAGCTTTTTTCCCTTTAACTGTGGCACCTATGATATGCCTGCCAGCTCCTGGGGACAGTCCCTGATTGCATTCTGCAGGCACTGTGGGAGCGCTTTTCCTGGGGCTACGTATATCACCAGGTGCACCGGGCACACAGCCCCTGGGGACAACACAGTGCTTGGTGCTTGGATTCCGCCACAGTTAGCACACCTTCTGTCACCGGCATCACCTTCCCCAACTGTAGCTATGGAAACAGTAACACAGACACACAGACACACACAGGTTCCTGGCACAGGTGGGCAGGCGACCCGGGCTGCCTGCTGCGGTGGAACAGGACTACATGCCGCGTCTGTGAATAGCTGAATAATATTCGCAGAGAAATATTCTGCGAATCAGTGAATGAGAAGGCGTGAATGAGCAAGGTATGACTGTATAAACAACTGTTGTCAGCCATTTTTTCCCTCAAAAGAGAAGGGAAAAGAAAGGAAAAACAGCAAACTTTAAAGAACGACCTGAAATAATAAATCTAGCCTTTCACCAAGAAGTATTATGCGATACATAAAGAAAAGGAAGGAATATTACAAATATATGTTAGCCTCAGTAAAAAAAGCCTCTATTTCTCAGTTTGGATAAACTTCTGTAACATTAAAACAGAAAGCCAGACCAAAATATGTAAAATGTACAGATTTTGAAGAGTAACGCACTCCCATATATTTTAGTATAAGAAAAGTAAGCTTCTGGCATAAAAAAAGCTAGCAAGGAGGAGGTTGGACTTGATGATCTCAGTGGCCTTTTCCAACCTTGTTAATTCTGTGATTCTGAGAGAGAAGAACCCAAAACCCAAAGCCACAGTAAGAATGCTAAATGTGAGTTTGCATTTAAAACTCAAGATATTGTCATACTTAGCTACTCAAAAGTCTTCATTTTCTTCTACACTTAATTCATGTCCAGTCTTCTAAAGGATATCAAAGGAACTTAGTATTTCTGTAAGGAGAATCTGTTTATTAAATGAAACTGACTCTGTCAATCATCGGGTATAAACTTCATATAAAAAGAGGTGAAAAATAACCAATCTATTAACATATTATGTAAGAAGACCTTATGAAAACACAGGGCTGAATACCACTTTAACCCACATGAGCAACTCATCTCCGGTTGAATTTCAAGAACTTAGAACACTGAAAGAACATATCTGGATCTTTGACACTGATCCAGGCAGCTGAAGTGATGATGAGCTTATCAGTACTGCAATGGCCATGATGGTTCAACAAAAAACCCCCATCCTTTCTCTTGGTTGCACTAAAGATAACATTTATTCCCACTAAACCCCTGATGCTTTTGTCAAGCCAACTGCCTCAGCCTTGGTGGTCTCTTGAATCTTACAACTGTCCTACAGAGTCCCTTTACACTACATACAAAGAAAGTACCTCAATCTCTAAAAGAATTAAAAAATTTGTGTCCCCAGTGAAGAATTTCAAATTCCATTTGCCAGGTCCTTCCAAAACAAAACCAGAAATACAAAAACTAATCAACAAGTCCAGAGCATGTTGCTAGAAGGAAACATTAAGTATTTAATAGTATCTATGAGAAGCCTGATTTCAACATGCTATAATTAAATCTTCAAGTAAATATTTTTCCTATCAAACAAGAACTGTAACCAAAAACCATCACAGTAATTAAAAAAAAAAAGTTTATTAAACCTGTCCCTAGGTACCTCCTTACTTTTTTCATAAAAATGTTTTCTGTACCATAATAAAATTAACAAGGTTGTAACAATATCTCTACGTATGTTCCAAAATCACATTTCACTACACAGGAGATGAGGCAGTCCTCTAGCTTGAGACGGGTATCAGAAGTATCAAATTCATGTGAAATTAAAATATCCATTTACAACTATAGGAAATACTTACTTCTTAAACAAGCAGTCATTTAAGATTTTCCCACAGAGAATACAAAAGAAGTGAAGACAGCCTTATTACTGTAACCAAAAGAAAAACAACAACCCAGGGAAAATCTACTGAAGGTGTCTACAAAACAAGTTGCTTTCATAGTCTTAGTTCAAGGACTNGACTTAACAGTCAGAATTACCTGCTCTGAATTTAACTACAGAAGGCTCTAACTGCAAAACTACTTCTCATTGACAAGAAAGCATTCAAAAATGCCATTCTAATTAATGCAGTTTTCACATTTCAGTTCACAGAAGCACAACTTCTATCCACAGATTAATTTAATTCAACTTTAAATTCAAGTGCTGCCATGTCTTTTTCTGATATAGTCATGAAGCTTTTAACAAAATTTTGCCCTGTTAAGTCCAGTACTCATTCCAAATGCACTAGCAGAGTAACAAAAAGTTAGTCATGGACTAACAGGTATGTATTGGTCTGATGTCATTTTACATTATATATTTCAATAGCAAAAATAGCACATATCTCTAAAATTAGACTGTAGAACTGTACAGCATCTTTTTAGCTCCTTGGATCTGGGACATAAAACTAGCAAACTGAAAGGAGAAGGCTATATCTGGTTTCATTCTCCTCTTCCTCTTCACCTTGGTTTGTGTCTGTCTCAACTAGTCATAATAAAGCACAGGGGATCCTACTTTGCGGCAAGCATGCTCCAGGAGAACTTTAAAGTCTCTGAAAACTCATGTTTTCAACTTCTGTCAAAAAATAAAAAAAAATCATACCTTAAAGTCTCTAGAAATTCATAGCCATTAGTCTTCATGGATAAGGCAGCAAAAAAATAATTCTGAAAACACTAACCAGAATCTTCATCACCACCTTACTTCAGCTACTCTGCACCT
This sequence comes from Pitta sordida, assembly GCA_013390025.1. Lineage (NCBI taxonomy): Eukaryota > Metazoa > Chordata > Aves > Passeriformes > Pittidae > Pitta > Pitta sordida. Next base: position 19,783 of record WEKX01015182.1, on the reverse strand, counting down.
GCGATAGGAGATCTTAAAGACAATGTGGTATCCTAGTGCAAAAGCTGAATGTTTTTATTACCATCCATAAAACACAGACCTTCCTGGTATAATTATGACAGTAAATAAATTTAATCTCTTAATACATTATTGGCACACATACAGCATCCTTTTATACATAAGAGTAATTGCATGCTTCAGAAATCAGAAAATCCAATTGCTGCTCACGTCTCGCTTTGGCAGTGTAGCTGGATGAGCCACTTTACCTGTAAGAGCTGTCAGCTGCAAATGTGTAATTTATGAGCACTTCATGGCAATTTGGTGTAAGGCATACTTAGACACACATATTCCATTTTACTGAGCTTTGAAAAGCATGAAAAATTAAACAAAATAAGAATAAGAGGACATGGCTTATCCTTCATTCAGATTAAAAATCTCAATACTAAAAATCTCAAAATATTCTGTCAAATATTTCTGTACACCTAGCCTACTTTTGCTGTTGTTGTTATTGAAGTTCCTTCTACTTCACTGGGAAAAAACCTAGGGAATTTGCTTGTGGATTCCATAAGGGAAAGTATCACAGTAATTTTTTATGGGTTTTGTGGGGTTTACTGTATTTTTTTTTCTCTTTTACTGATTAGCCATAAAAAGTCTAGAGTTTCCCCTTTGTTTCTACTCTAGCTTACATCAAATGTAAAAAAAAAAAAAAATCCTGCAAGTACAGTCTCTTTCGATTACCAACACAGTTGAAACTTCAGAAATTTCAACTTAATGCTGCCACAAACCCAGCTGAAAGGAGCTCTTCAGCTGAGACTATTCATTTTTTGAACTTGGAGTTAATTTGATTTTTTAGATATATCTGTTCCCAGAGGACTGGAGGAAAGAAGAACATAGGGGCTGAAATAAGGAGAATTGAAGTTACCGGAAAGATTAGTAAGCATATTGTAAATTCAGAAGAGATTTACTGGTTATTATACTAAATTTATAATGAAGGCATATTAACCCTGGTTTATGCATGGGTATAAGAATGAAAACTAGATAAAAGTGGTATTTGTCTTTGAAAAGTTTGCATTTCCCTAAATTCCTTACAAAATACCTTACAAACCATACAATGGTTTACAATCCAATTAAAATGCAAGTTGGGTAACAGGAATACCCTCAGACAGATATACTAGTAGAAAAATATAATTTCACTCTTTCATTATCTTCTTTACATGACTGATGTTTGGTATGTTCCCATATTCTCTAAGTAGACATAAAAAGGACTGTACTATATCTTGGCTGCAAAATCCCTCAGTATACAGAGCTGACTAATTCAAAACGATGCCTTAGGAAACTTCAGCTATTCACTTTTTTTTGATAATACAACCTTTACATCTTAAAACAAAGGTCAAGGTATAAAAGAAATACATTCCAAACTTCACAGAAGTTTCACAGTTTATTTCAGATCACGTTAACTCAGAACAGTTTCAAGAGTCCTCTCATTCCCATTCTCAACAATACATTTCTGCCTCAGACAACCCTTGATCTGTCTACCTGCCAGCACAGTCTCCATAACGCGCAACAACAATTTTTTCAATGAATTCACCTAATAATGACTTTTTGCTGGGTTAATTTTAGCTAACTAGCTCAGGTCTCTACTCTTCATCTAATTCATAAGTAGTGGCATAAAGAGCTGCACTCCTCCCAGGAAAGAAATCATCACTCTCTTATCTGGAGAGGAAGAACTCTTCTGTGAACAACAGTGCTGTCTTACTCCAGCTGAAACTAAGTCAATGTCATCATAACTTCAACACCAAATATGTAACTCATTTTCTTCCTTCACATACCACCAAGATCTGTTGCAAAAGACAAGCTGCCACTAATGATCAAAGGACAGCTATTAACTTAAAAAGGACTGAGGTATTCTTTGACAACGATTCCTCAGATTTCAAGTGATAGCCAAGAGAAGACTGAAGAACCAAAGAAATCCTTTTGCAAAAAAACCTCTTAAGGTGTCCTTTGACTGTCTTCAAGGATTCTGTTTTTATAGGAATAAAAAAGATACTCTTATTTTTCAGTTTCAAATTACACCTGAAAGTAAGCAAAGTACACTAAGATATATTCCAGCTATGAATAAAGTAGAAGTGGCAGTAAGTGATTCTTGACAGAGTAAGAAAGTGATGAAAGAACTAGCAGATGAACTTGCTACGCCGCTCTCCATAATTTACCAACAGTCCTGGCTCACCGGTGATGTACCAAAAGACTGGAAATTGGCTAATGTGACAACCATCCACAGGAAGGGCCAGAAAGATGATCCGAGTAATTACAGACCTGTCAGCCTGACCTCAGTTCTGGGCAAAGTCATGGAACAGATAATCCTGTGTGCTATCATGCAGCACATGCAAAATAACCACGACATTAGACCCAGTCAGCACGGATTTAGGAGAGGTAGGTCTTGCCTGACCAACCTAATCTCCTTTTATGATCTGATGACTCACCTGGTTGACGATAAAAAGGCTGTGGATATTGTGTACTTGGACCTTAGCAAAGCCTTTGACATGGTTTCCCATGGTAAGCTTCAGGAGAAACTCTGGGAGCATGGACTGGATAGAAGGATTTAATATTCTGTTAGGAATTGGTTGGATGGATGAGCGCAGAGAGTGTTGGTGAAAGGCGTCACATCCAGCTGGCAGCCGGTCACCAGTGGAGTCCCACAGGGATCAGTGCATGGCCCAGCACTGTTTAATATCTTTACTGATGATATGGATGAGGGAATTGAGTCCACCATCAGCAATTCTGCAGATGATACCAAGCTGGGCGCAAATGTTGAACTGCTGGAGGGTAGGAGAGCCCTTCAGAGGGACCTTGATAGACTAGAGAAATGGACAGACTCCAATAATATGAGATTTAACAAGACTAAGTGTCAGGTTCTTCACTTTGGACGTAACAATCCCATGCATCGGTATCGGCTGGGGGACGAGTTGCTGGAGAGTGGTGAAATGGAGAGGGACTTGGGAGTAATGGTTAACAGAAAACTTAGTATGAGCCAGCAGCGTGCTCAGGTGGCTAAGAGGACCAATGGCATCCTGGCCTGTATCAGGAACAGTGTGGCCAGTAGGACTAGGGAAGTTAAACTTCCCCTGTACTCGGTGCTGGTCAGACCACATCTTGAGTACTGTGCCCAGTTCTGGGCTCCCCAGTTTAAGAAGGATGTTGAGCTGCTTGAGAGGGTCCAGAGAAGGGTGACAAGGATGGTGAAAGCACTGGAGAACAAGCCCTATGGGGAGCAGCTAGGGGAACTGGGGTTGTTCAGCCTGGAGAAGAGGAGGCTCAGAGGTGACCTCATTGCTGTTTACAACTACCTGAAGCGAGGTTGCAGCCAGGTGGGTGTGAATCTCTTCTCTCAGGCTGATGACACCAGAACAAGAGGACATAGCCTTAAACTACTCCAGGGGAGGTTTAGGCTGGATGTTAGGAAGAGGTTTTTCATAGACTGACTTCTCAGTGGAATGGTCTGCCCAGGGAGGTGGTGGAGTCACCATCCCTGGAGGTGTTTAAGAAAAGACTGGATGAGGATCTCAGTGACACAGCCTAGATGATGGGAGGCTTGGATGGATGGAGCATGGTGCTCCTGGTTCCACGCTTGTGAGTTCGATTCCTGTGGGTCCCTTCCAACTTGGAATAACCTGTGAACCTGTGAACTAGTCTGAAGGACACAATAGCACACAGATTTGTCTTCTGCAACAAAGAAACACCTACATTACTTTAAAAAGAACAATTGACATGTAGGGCAACTTCTAAGGAAGGTACTCCAGGTGAGTGCAGAAGCAGATACTAAGAGAACAAAGAAATAGGAAAAACCAATTTAACAATCCTCCCTAAACATACTTCAAGCTTCTAGTTCCAGCTCAGGGTGGAACGTGATGCAGACTGTCTATTTAGTAATCTTCAATTAGTACGTCCATTTAGTCCTCATGTTCAATCCTGGAGGCTGCTGCAAATTCAACATTCTTTGGCAAGACTCCCCCCATGTCTATTGCCTGCTTCATGAACCAATACACTTTTTTAAACTATTTTTTGAAACTGCCTGCTTGCTTTTTGATGACCTCAAGATTTTAGACTGAAGGAGACTGTAAGTAGTCCAGCCTAGTTATCCTTTTCACACCGGTTTCAATTTTGCAAACCTCAATTGCAGGCTGAAGAGTCCTAGCCAGCTCAGTCACTCCTCATGCAGAAAGTGATGCATGCCTTCATTCCTGTAAACTGCCCCTCATAGCTTTTTGAGATGCACGAACCGGAAAGGCACAGAGTAATTCAGGGTATAGGCAAACCACAGATTCATACAATGGGAGTAATATTCTGTGTTTCTGTTGTCTAGGTTTGTTGTAACAAATCTTAACATTTGATATGCCTGTCGGATGTTTTTAAGCATTACCAAGCACTGAGCTAGCCAGTCTACCAGAAAATAAGATCCCAAAGGGCAACAATCAGCACAGCGGTAATCAGTTTATGTGTGAAATTAGGACTGGTTTTCACTTCCATGTATCACTTTCACCTACAGTACGTATCATCAGTCATTTTACTCCCAAGAAACTGCTGTCTTTTGAGTTTGCCCTTTCGCAGACACAACTTCTCCGGGCAAACTGTTCCATTGTCTCACCACTCTCATAGTAAAGAATTTCTTCCTACTATCTAGCCTAAAACCCTATCTTCTTTCTGTTTAAAACAAATATCCCTTGTCCTTAAAGGCTCTGGAAAGAGATGCTGTAGAAACCCTTCATGAAATTTCAGTAGAACATTGCATATAGATCAATCCATTAATGGTCTTGCCTGTCCACACATGAAGAGTTAGGCAGAACTTCTGCCTGTGAAAACTCTACTGATTCTTTCCAACTAAATCATATTCTCCAGGTAAGTCCTTAACTTAGGTTTTACTAAGCTGCACAGTGCCAATATCAGCTTACATGTTTGTACTTCCTGTTCCCTGGAACATTTTTTTTAAATTTTGCCCTTGAGTTTTCCTTAGGGTCTGCATCATCCATTCATTCTCAGCAATGTTATTGTTCATTTGAACTGTTTTTTTCTGCAAGGTCCTCTATAGTTACTGTAATTTCTGAGAGATTCAGCTGTAGCTCACCGGTAAGAAAGGTTTTTACAATGTGACTCCCTGCACTTAACCTCCACAGCAAAAAACAAAACATCAATTTACCTCCCTTCTGCAACAGCATGCAGCTGCCTTGTTTATGAAGACTTCTTGTCATTCCTCACCCCCGACTGCTTGTTGCTCCTGCTGCATATGAAAAATTGTATTCTCGTTTAATAGCATTTTGTGGAGCTTTGAGAAAATTAATCAAAATCAACACCACCACCCTCACACTTTAGGCCTATTTCTATCTGCTGAAGTTCATGATCCTTTTGTTTATTTAGTGAAAACTTCAGCTTTTTAATGGACAGCTTCCTGTTTCCATGGCCTTTGTTATTTTGCTGTTCAGCTATGCAGTCTGTCTTCCCTTTAGCCTTACTCAAGCCTCTGTTGGTATACAGAATCACACAGAATATTCTGAGTTGGAAGGGACCCACAAGGATCATCAAGTCCAACTCTTAACACTGTCTCCCTGGCGGGAATCGAACCCGGGTCTCCCACACGCCAGGTGGGGACACTTACCACAGTACTAAAGTGGATTTCTTAGCTGTTAGCATGCAGTGGCACTGTACATTGAACACTTACTTTCCATACCACTGGGTAAGGATGTCATCTCTTTGATCCTCACTTTACAGGTTATTCTGAATGGGAAGGGACCCACAGGATCATCTAGTCCAACTCCCAAGCGAATGCCCACCCAGGAATTAGGCTCACAAGCGTGGAACCAGGCACACCATGCTCCATCCATCCAAGCCTCCCAACATCTAGACCATGTCACTGAGCTCCTCATCGAGTCTTCTCTTAAACACCTCCAGGGATGGCGACTCCATCACCTCCCTGGGCAGACAATTCCAATGAGATATCACTCTCTCCATGAAAAACCTCTAGCTTGAAAAGTTCACAAAAGAGAGCAACAGCTGGCTGGAGTCTGTACAGCTTGAGATCCACTGCAGTTTTATATTAAGAAACAGACTGTTCATATTATTACCACTATAAAATTATAAACCGCAAGCATAAAGAAGGGGATACTTTCATTGTTTATGTTGCTGAAGAGAACAAATAATGGATTGGCCCTAAAACTCAACGAAAAAGCAAAAACCTGTATCTGTGATGTTAGATCTTCAAAATGCCAGGAAATCTTGAAGTTCTACATCAGACTTCATGGGGCCTTCTTACATTACAACAAATCTGTTTTTTAAACAGCAGAAATCTGAGATTGTAATAATTTACACTGCAGTATTACATACACACATACAGAATTACTAGGTATGCAAGTATAAAATCTTGCAAAGGGTTATGCTAAAAATAATCCTCATAGTACAGTTTTACTCGTATATATTTAATAAGTCTTTTGGCAACTCTTATTTTCCATCCCATCAGTCTTTAAAAAAAAAGGACAGCCACAGAATTACAAACTACAAATAAGCACTAAGAGAGACTACTGTTAGAACATACAGAATAATGGCACTGCCTCACAGAAAGCAGTACGTCCTCAGATGGCTCCTCAATGTGCTGGTACCAGTCTGCACAGCAGAGAGAACAAAACTGTGTGTTTCAGCCTCAGATTATGCATATAGATAATCTTGTGAATTAGGGGTAGAAAACTGTAAAATTCAGATTAAATTTATAGATTTTCTGACATGCTTCACCCAAATTATATGTGTATAATAATCACAGAATCACAGAACCAATGACTATTTTTTCATAGTTTTGGGTAAATTTTGGAGTACATATTAAGCATGAGCAAATAAATTATTTTCTGAAATTTTCTTTGAAGATATGTTTTTCTTCGAATTGTTCCCTGAATATTGATTCATAAAGCAATATACGAACAGTTGTGTTTAATAAGAAAGAGTATTTTCAGTATAAAAGAAAAAGGAAACGACAAATTCTGCAAATTGCATGTAATAGAATATTAAAGACTAAAAAAGTGGTATAAGTAAGTCATATGTCTATTGCTACTATAAGAATCATCTTAAAAACACTGCTATCTATCCTAGTAGGATAATCAGGTTACAGTCACTGTCAGTTTAGTACAGTCGGGTCTCCTATATCATGGACCCGCGGTCTTAATCAGGGTCCGCGAGGCCCTACTTTCGCGTTGAATGGCGGCTGCACCACCTCCGTCGCCGCCCGCCCCGCTCCCGCTGCTGCCGCCTGCACCACTGCCAGCACAGTGGCAGGTTGCACATGCGCGGTTGCGAAAACAGGCCTCCTTCATCGCTAAAAAATCATGCTGCTAAGATCTGAAGCTGCAATATGGAGGGCATGAAGTGCAAGAGGGTTGACTGTACTGCAAATGTACTGAGAGATGTGGTGACTCATCTAGGCAACACTGAGCCTTTTCTCAATAACTGAACCGAAACCTTCCTTTTTTCCCTGTAATTAAAAAGAAAATACAAGTATCTGTTATTCTCAGTTATAGACTAGGCAATTCTTTCATTATAGAATCACAGAATCATATAGGTAGGAAAAGATCTCCAAAATCAAGTCCATACTGACCAATCACCACCCTGTCAACTAGACCATGGCACTAAGTGTCACTTCCAGCCATTTCTTGAACACCTCCATGGATGGCGACTCCACCTGCCTGAGCAGCCCATTCCAATGCCTGACAACCTTCTCAATGAAGAAATTCTTCCTGATGTCCAACCTGGCACATCCTGAGGCCATTTCCCCTCATCCTACTTATGGCTGCCTGCGAAAAGAGGCCAACTCCCCCTGGCTACAACTTCCTTGGAGGCAGTTGTAGAGTGATAAGGTCCCCCCTGAGTTTCTTTTTCTCCAGGCTAAACTCCAGCTCCCTCAGCATCTCCTCATGTGACTTACATCCTAGACTCTTCTCCAGCTCTGCTACCCTTCTCTGGACACACTCCAGCACCTCAATGCCTTTCTTGAACTGAGCGGCTCAGAACTGGACTCAGTTCTCAAGGTGTGGCCTCACCAGTGCTGAGTACAGAGGGATGATCATAGCCCTGGTCCTGCTGACCACACTCTCTCTCATACAGGCCAGGACGTCATTGGCTTGATGATCAAGTCAACAGAATGATTTTCAATTCTATTCCCATCTTGTAACATACATAAGTAAAGCTTGGAAAATTTCAGTAAAGTGCTGTTAAATGCACTCCTGTGACAGAAGAGATTTCCACAAGAGATACTCCTGTTACTAGAGAACATATACTGCATGCAAAAATTCAGTCAGAACTGAATCAGTTAATAGTTGCCTTTGAAAAATTAATCTGAAAAACATTATTAATGTTGCAGTAAAATAAACACGATCACACATTTTGATTTTTCTAAGCATTAGCTTAACATGCTGGAAGATTATTGTTTTCTGTGGGAATTGCATCACTGTTTCATTTTCTCCATCATTACTGCCAGGATGCCACAGCAAACCAATTAGATGTTCAAGCAGCTGAGATTTTTTTACTTATTTGTTTGTTTGCATCCTAGTTCATTTCAGATATTTTTCAAATCTTTAGATGTTAATACATGAAAGTTGAAAATTCATTAAGAACGTATTTCAGCCATAAAGGCACTGTGTTTTTTTCCTATCAAGTATTTCTTTTGACTTTCTGGCCAATTTCAGCTAAGGATAACTATTTACTCTTTATAAACACATAGTATTTTAAGTAATTTTTCTATAAACAATGAAAATTTGATCAAATTCGTGGTGTACATGGCAAATGAAGAAAATGAAGCAAATAATGATAACCCTTCTCAGATTGAAAACAAACAGTACTCATCTTCCTGGCATTACAGAACAAACTTCCACTAACACGTTTTTCAAGGCATCACTCAAAATATTGGGTTTAAGACCATTTCACAGTATAATTAGGCCCCTCCAAAATTGAAAGCTGCAGTAACTTTAAGCCACAGCCATACCCGTGTGCATGCACTCATGTGAAAGTATCGCACACACTAAATTGCACTGAGGCCGTGAGAACATGCAACTTAGTAATGTGCAATATCTCCACCAGAGCAAGCAGAATGGGAGCTTCAGGGAAGAAGGGTATGGTGCATTCAGGAAGAGAACAACATGCTGCTCAGGGAAAGGAAAATGGTTCAGGCAAAGGTGTGCATGCTACTACTCTGGAGACCTGTGAACTGGAGTATTATTGCTTCATCCATTCAGGACCACAACAACAAAAAAGAGCACCACCTCCCTACTTCAGGGGTAAACGACAATTTTCCTCCTTATGCAGTGAGGTAGGTGACTCACAAACCAACTTGATTTTACAGAACCTTTCTGAACAAAGAAAATCTCACACTGTCATGCGTAGATAATTATTTCCTTCAACCTTCAAACTGCTACATTATTAATTACATGTAATTACAATGAAAAATTTCACTAAGTACAATTGAGAACGAAAATTACCTAAATACAGTAAACTGGTCCAAGGGGTTTTCACATTTCTAAAGCAAGTCGTCTTCCTAAACCTGACAAACTGGTGCTAAAAAATTCCTGCAGCTCAGCCCATGCTGGCATAACCCTTCTGCCACAGTCACTAATCCCCTCCCTGTACCCTCTTCTCCACTGGTTCCTACAGCTGAAAAGAAAAAGCAAGAGATAAACCAACTGGGCATTAGTGACCAAAACTCTTACAGAACATGAGCTCTTTTGCTAGTGAGGCATTAGCAGTATTCAAGATTATAATTTTCCTAAATTTTTATTTCCCACTTCATTTACAGGCAATGGCACGTGACATTCCAGCATGGAATTTTGATTTAGTTGGTTGACATGAAATAGAACAAGTACTTCATACATCAGTTAGAAATCTCTGTGATAACATCCAGCATTGGTAGTGATCTTCTCAGGTTTTTTACTGTGATTTAGGGTATCATCACAGAGCTACTGACCTTTCCTCTCCCCTGTAGATTAAATGTTGCCTTCTATAACATGCAACTCATGAGGAGAAGCAAAGGCTGTATATGACAACAAAGCCCACGCAAGTGTTTACTCTAAAATGATAGGAGTATTTTCATGATGAAAGTTGCTCAAAATTAGGAAAACTGATATATGACCAGTTTGCAAAACTACATTCCTTCTATACTCAAGCACTGTCAGTTGCTTTCTGGAAGGACTCCTCAGAGGCAGGCAAGACTTACCCATGAGAACTGGGAAAACTCAATCAAAGGCAGGTATCTGGGGCAAAAATAAATGCTCAGCTTACAAATAATCACATTTATAATGTGGGAAGGCCAAACAAGCAGCAGGCCATCTCTTGGGTTACCCTTGCCTCCTTGTCTCAAGAGAGCCCTAGAAAACAGTTCTTTTGCTGACTGTAAAGGACTGCTTCTTCCCACCCTCCACCACTGCCCTTCATGAAGAGGTGCTATATCTTCAGCACTGAGCCCTGAGGCATTTGGAAGGAGAGGGCATGCTTTCTATCAAGCTTTTGCCCTCCCCAGGTGGCAAGAGACATCCCCATCAGCTGTTCTGCCTTCTCCAGACTCTCACAGCTTTGCTGTCCTACCCAAGGCCGTAGTCCAGACCATCACCAGCATCAGCCCCACCACTGCCTTGAGTCACACCACCATGAGCAGCATCCCTGCAGCTGGAATGTGTCCCACTGAGCACACGGCAGTGCTCCTCCCCTCCTACAGCAGTCCTCTTCTCCTGCCTGTGCTCAACCACACTCTGGTTACTGTGAGAGGCTGCCAGAAACCTTGCTGAAGTTAGAGTAAATGGCAGTCACTGTTCTGCCCTTGTCCCACCAGGGCAGTCTCCCCCTCACACTAAGGTTCAAGCTGTCCCCCATATGGCTTGTCCTCAGTGAAGCTGTGCTAGCTGGCTCCAAGCCATCTTCTGCCTTTCACTGCTCTGCCCTTGAACCACTATGTTTTCCAAACAAGCTCTTGGCTCAAACAGGGTGTGATACTCTTGTCAATTGATCCTGGCACTTGATATATGCTGTTGGCCTTCTGCCTCCTTGCTGTCCTGGATCAACAATTTTCCTAGCAAAGGCCAGGAGGGCATTTCATCCCATGGTTTGCAGCAGGTAACTCCTGGGTCCCATTCACCTTCTTCGAAACTGCTGTAGTGTCACCAGAATTGCATCTATGTTCTTCCACTATTCAAGTGCAAATTTATAATCTGAGGTATTGCAACAGATACAGATTCAACACTTGGCTCAAAGGAGGCTGGAAAGCTGCTCTTGCCCCCATACAGCAAAAAAAATCTATTTGTGTTAACAGAGAACTGACACTGTCTTTGCAAACCCATCATAAAGGGAGTTAGAAAAATATTTAGAGAATGTATAGCTACTTATAGTCCATAAAATAAAAACCCATGACACAGCTCTGATGAGAGAGACTGCAATGAGAAAAGATCTTGGTTTGATTAAGTGCTTGCTGGGTAACATCTTCAAGTTAAGGTACTTCTTGTGCTATAAAAACCATTTACTGATTGCCCTCCTCTCCTTTACCTCTTGCTCTTTTACTCTATTTCAATGGCAAAGGACACAAAGGAACAGACTTCCCTGATTATATCCAAGCTCCCTAGTGCTGTTCACAAGCACATTTTAAATAAAAGAGCAACAGAAGTGATTGACAACACAGCAGATGATTATTTTTATTTCATTTGGTGTATAAGCAACAGAAAGATTAACTTTGTCTCTTTTCAGGAGGATCCCTGCACTCCAGACAGGACTAGTTAAATGCAGTCTTAGTTTTTTTACACCTTCTGTGTCCTGCTGAAGAGTGGTGGAAACTGGAAGACAGCTAGTGACTTAAGATTTATTAATGTAATCTTTCTTTGCTTTTAGTCAACTTGAAAGCATGAATATTTTGAGGGTGAATTCATGTTGTATAATGCTATCATAGTTTAATGATGAAAGCGACTTCAGAAGTTTTATTATTTGATAATTCATAACACAAATTGCGCCTCTTTTTCCCATCATACCACCAAGCATTAACATCCATTTTGCAAGTGTTTTATAGATGTGAACAAGTCATTTTTAGGTTCCTAACCCTGTAGCAACAACTCAGGTTCAAAAAGCAAGGATAGCTGCCACTTTGTGACAACAGAAATGGCTTGCAGTGGCAATTGTTTTATATATGGCAGATTGGACAAGGATAAAACAAGCAAGATTGTTAGCATGCTCCCCATATTTAGATGCTGAAAATCACCATACAGTGAATTTAATGCAAGCTAACCTAGCAGCATTATGGTAAATCCTTAGGAACAAGTGAGCAAGTGACATGGGGAGAGGCCTTTTGTTCTACTCTAAAACTTTTCTCCTTTTTACTGGAACAGACAACAGGTTTCTCTTATCTCCCCTTCCCTCCCCTGAAAGGAATGTGGCCAGGGGAGGGGTTTTCTCCTTTTCACCTGACAAACAATGAAGGATCCTGTGTCTTATGTTCCCTCCTTGGCAAGGCATGTGACTAGGGGAGGAGCCTGAGGGCCAGGGCAGGCTGAGTGACCGCCAATGACATGTGAAGACATGCCCACAAGGCATATGACATGGGAGAGGTCCGAGGCCCTACAACTACAGCTGTTGGGCCTCAGAAAAAGAGGTTCGTGGACCTTCTGGACTGAGGATGCCTTGTTTTCACCTCTGATCTCTACCGCGGCCATTTTGCCCAGGACCACATGGACCTTTGACTCCTCATCTCCTGGATCTCCCTGCAGCCCCTTGGACATTTCAGGAACAGATCACTGGCCGTTACTCCACTGGTTTGCCTACCCTGAATCCTATTGTCCTGCCCCTCGAATCCTAGAGGTGCCCTGGGTTTCCCTTGAACTAGGCACCTTCCTCGTGCTTGTTTATTTTCCCACTTGTCTACAGTTGTCATTGTTCCACTGCTTTTTTTTTATACTGTTATTGTTGTTGTTCAAACATATATATATATATATATTTGTTATATTAATTTTTTTCCTTTCTCCCAGTAAAGTTCTTATTTCTCTCCATATATATATTATTCAAGTATTTATAAATTTAATTCATACTTCATCTTAATTGATCCAGGACAGCAAGAGACAGGAACTTCTGAAAATCTCAAAAGTATCATTTCCAAGAATTAAAATAAGGCACCAAGTACAGGCTACTCCAAACAAATATGATGACTGGTCCATACTACCTTAGTGAACACACAGACTGAATTCCCTTGTGTATGACAAGCAGCTTCACATTTCCATTCTCCAGACATTAGCCTTTTCTCATCCTAGCTGCAGTTATCAATGCATGCTGGTTCTTTCCTACTCATTTTCCTGTAACTTCTCTAACATTATTTTCTTTCTTTCCGCCACTCTAAACTCTGAGAAATATCTTAGGTCACTTGTGTCACATATGTACAAATTTTCAATTGCATTTAATACAATCCTCCTTACAGAGTATCCATGCTCAGATAAAACATATCCCATTTTTTGACACTGATCTCCCTCTACCATGGGCTAAAGAGAACAATTTGTGAAACAAGATTCAATTTTTAAATCTGCTCACATTCTTCAGAAAAGATAGAACTGAGATACTAACCATGTGATCAATGAAAACTCAATAGCAGTCAGTCAAGAGAAGGGCTATTAACTTTTTGGCAGAATTCCAGACTTGTTGCTTTCTATCTGAATTGCCCCTTCATTTCAAAGAGTGCAGAAGTTAGCACTGTTGTTCAAGATGTTACACAGCATAACATAACCTTCCCATTGTTAAAACGGCAAACATTTGGCAAAGAGTTTGGGAAGTAGTTCTAACACGTCTGGTTTAATGTTTTGCATGTATGCGCAAGATGACACAAAGCAGTGGTGTAAGAGGCAATGAACAAAATTTAGCATGCAGTCTGCTCACTTTATCCAAAGCATCAACTTTTTTTAAAAAGTAAGCTTACCTAAACATCTGATTTAAAATTGATTTTTTACATGACCAACATTCTAGTATTCCAAGCTGATGACAGATGAAAGCTGATGGTTTCATTCATCTGTGATGAATGAACACTACCATGCCAAAAATTGCTTTATCATTAAATTTCAGTGAACCCTATTTAAAAACACAAAATATCCTCCTTCAATGACTGTATTAGTTTAGAAGTGAAACATAAGAATAATAACTAAGGATGAAACACTCTGGATGCACTCTGGAGGTGCAGTAGAATACTGGTTTAAGTGGGATAAGGAGAGCATTCCACTGTTTTTCCCTTTGACGCAATTTGGTTTATGGAAATAATGAACTAGATTTCTTTCACAGGAAACTGAACTGGAAAATACACTCCAGGAGCATTCTAATATATTCCAGGTGCAAAGGGGTGTTTATTCTCTAAGAATAGACTAAAAATAGTTCGAACTAAGTAATTTTGAAATGTGTACAGCATAGATGTCAGGTCCTCCATTTCAACTGTTTCACTGCATGAATCTGCTCCTACTGAGCTGCACTAGCTGCTACTGCCAGCACAACTGCAAACACTGTTTTCTGATAATTTAGGGATGTCCTAAGTTTTATAAAACATTTGTATTCATGACAGCACTGACCTCTGAAAATTTCTTTAGGCAAATCCAATCAAATTGATCTATTACTAATCACAAGGGAAAAATCATCAATGCTAGGTTCTTGAAAATCTTTGAGATTTGCAACTCATTTCTGAAACACAAACTATTGTAATTGCTGGTTATTTGCAGTTAAATATCAAATTTAAAAAATAATCTTCCAGACAGTGCAAGAAATCAGCAGCATACCTTATTGCTTCCTCCACAGACTGGCCAACAATATTTGAAGAGGGACCTGGCTGAGACAAAGGTGTCAGGCTTATCACCCATTTTACCGGTTTGTAGTACTCATCACTGGAGCTCAATAGGTAGAACAGTGTGGTCAAAAAAATCACCTGCAAAATGAATTGGAGTTTTAAATTGAAAGGCAATAAGTACTTTCCAGAATCACAGTGTGCAGCTATGCTTCAGATACTGAAATTTACTGGAAAGGAACGAGATACTCTTCCACAAGACTGGATTGAGAGAAACATACAGAGCTAAAAGAGTAATTTTCTTCCCTGCTCCACAAAGGACTTAACACTTATAGCTAAATACATTTTAAAACTATCCGTGTTCAGCCTTTTCCCAAAGTCACATTGAGATCGAACAACTAAAATGTTGATCTAGATCTAGAATGCTGTTCAACATTTTAGTTGTGGGGTTTTTGGGGTTTTTTTTCAGCATGTTTACAGATTAAAAATTGGCCAAATGGTAACATCTACAAACAAACAAAACTGTCAAATAAATCTGAACTGTCTCAACAGTCATTATGCAGAAGGGTATCACAGTATCACAGTGTTGATAAGGTTGGAAAAGACCTTGAAGTTCAACCTATAATCCAACGAAAACATAACAGCTATAACATTTATACCATGGCCCTCAACACCTCATCCAGTTTACCCTTAAACACCTCCAGGGATGGCGATTCAACCACCTCCATGGGCAACACATTCCAATGCCGTATCACTCTTTCAGTGAAAACCTTTTCCTAACGTCAAGTCTAAACCTCCCTTGTTGGAGCTTAAGACCATGACCTCTTGTTCTGTCTCCAATGGTCAGAGAGAAAAGACGGACCCCTGCCTGTCTACAGCCCCCTTTTATGTAGCTAGAGACAGCAATAAGATCACCCCTGAGCCTCCTCTTTTCCAGACTAAACAGACCCAGGTCCCTAAGCCACTCCTCATAGGGCTTATTCTCCAGATATGAATTACACAAAAACTAACAAACAAATTCTATGTTAAGATGGCAATCTTAAATAAGTATTTCTGTGAGTTTGATGATGAGTCCCACTAGAAGTGATGGCAGTTCCATTGTTTCAGTTTAAAGACAAAGAAAATTACAACCCGATGGGATTAGCTTTCTATGTTGCAGGCAACTATGATTCTTCTATTTTCCTGTTCATGAGCTCAGTAACTTCTTTGGTTACACATAAATCACAGAACTGTGTCCGTTTTGAAACGGAATACCTCAAAAAAGAAAAATCCACTTTGTATGGTCCAAATGTAAACTATGGTTCATATTGGCTGTATCTACAAGACTGATATTTTTTCTTTCTTTGCAAGATTAGAAAGAATTCTTTCGTTTTCCTTATTTCCAACCTACTTTTATGCTGGAATAAACCACATCTTAATCTTACTGTGAACCAAAAAGTCTGACCTCCATAAGTCTATTACTTTCAGGCATTTCATTCAGTCTGCAGACACTTCATCCAAGCCCCTTTCCTTCACTCTCTCTGAAGGTGCTCAGAAACCAAAATGCAGACACATCAACATGCAATACAGTCATGCCTCTGTGCACTGCGACTTCTCCATTGCAACCTCATTGGTTTGTGAGAAATTTTCCCTGCAAATCTGCCTCAGTGATTCACGGAGCTTCCCAGTCGATGCACGTGCAATTCCTCTGCTTCACTGAGGGGTGGCACCAGCACTCCCTGTGGGATAGGACTGGCCCAGCCCTGTGAGGAGGGCGCATGGTGCCTCTTGCTCTCGTGGTGTTTATAGTCCCATGGCGCCGTGCCATGGTCCCTGCCCTGCTCCTGTGTGTCTCCATGCCTGGTCCCTACCGTGGAAGGCTTACGCCACAGTATGCTCCGGGCAGCTGCTGACTCCCATCGCAGAACTGCCACAAGTCACACCATCCCCTGTTACTCTACGCCCAGCAGGGGGACTGAACCCCACCGGGCGTGTTACTGTTTCCACGGCTCAAGGCGATGCGGTCTGTGCCGGGGGACTGCTCCCCTGGCACACTTGGTGACGATGTAGGCCCAGGAAAAGTGTCCCATGAAAGTGGGGCTGGGCTGGCTGCGGCAACAGTGGGCCAAGCGCTGTGTGCTGGGACAGGGCAGTGGCAGGATGTGCTCACGCCACTACCACAGCTGCTGTGCCAGGAGGAGGCTTCTGTTCTCCCATGCCCTCCCCCTGCTGCAGCAGGGGAAAGCGGTGTTCTGCTGGGGCCATATGTACTTACCGTAGCCGCCACAGTTAAAGGGAAAGAAACTCCGACACCACCCCCTGCCATAAGGAGCCCTGGGTGTCGCAGTGTTGCAAAGTTAAAGTTTCCCAGTGCTGACCAGAGCCCGGAAACACCCCTTCCCCACTGAGGCCGTGGAGCTTCCCCATCACAGACGCAGTGAAAGCATGTGTGGTGGTGGCAGCCTGGTGGTGGCTGCGGAAGTGGCAGTGTGGCTGAAGAGAAGCCCAGAGATTCTCCGGGGGTCTCCCCAGGCAGAGAGGGCTCAGAAACGGCTCTATTTCCTCCCCTGTGTTGTAAAACCGTGTGGGGAGGAGCGGAAAACACTCCCCAGCACTCCGGAGTGGTGGGGTGTAAAGCAATGGGCGTGGCCTGTATGCATATTAATGACCCGCGCATGTTTGCGAATTAGACTGCTTGCAAGACCCTCGGGAGACCTGTTCCTTGCAAATTGGGAGGGATTACTGTATCTCATTACCAATCTCAAGAACGTCATCCATCTGCCTCTGTTCCTATTCCCTCATACTCAGTGAAATGCTACCACTACTTCCTCCTATCCTACAATCGCAGCATTTAACTTGAAAGTCACACTCAACTATTCACCTAGTATGACCCCTTTGGAAAATATCAAATATTGGTTTAGGCTGTATTCTATCTTCCCAGGTGTGTAACTTCTACTTTGGGTGATAAACCATCTATCTAATAAAACAAACCATTACATTACCACATTCAACAACATGCTGTTAACATTCCTTTTGGGATAAAAAAAATAAAAATAATTAGGCCTTGCTTTAACAGGAAATAGTCTAGTATCAGTAGCAGTATAATCTATTGTTTTTCGCAGTTTCAAATAAGTAAATCTTAAAACTTGATGGATTTTACCATCCTCTGCAATGCTCCAATTGTGGTTATTTTCTCCTTGACAGGCTCTGCCATTTCTCCTAAGCTACTGTACTATTTCCTGGTTACACTAGAAAACTCTGCACTGAAGCAGGCACCCAGATGGTGTTGTGTCTTCTTTCCACTGAGCTTTGCCTACAGATCCTTCTTGTAAGTGCAGTTTTCAACACAGAAAGCAGCATATTGCTTGAAGTACAATATCTGTTCATCTTGACTGTTCTTCCCCCGTGTTTACAGAAAAAACTTGTTTTCTTAAGGACTAACAACACAACATACGCATACCCACCTGAACTGTAAAAGCCAAAGTGATGACTGCGAATGAACAGCAATGGAATAAAAATGGTGTTAAACTGAACTACAAGCTAGGAGAAGATACAAATCCAACTCAATTTCTGCTAAGAGAAGATAGATGTAACCACAGTACCATAAAAAAATCAAGTGAATTTTAGAATATCTGCATTTTGAGAAATTAGCATATTTCCTTCAGCATAGTAGGGACAGAAATGCAAAAAAAAAAAAGAACAACCAACCAACTGTTGCCGACTCTTCAAACAACTAGAATGGCCTCAATAGTAAACTCAGCAGCCAAAAGATATGTACTATCTTATATCAGCTGGAGTGTGAAAGTTTTCAGACCCCTTTAAAAGGATATCTGAGATACCTAAAGCGTTTCCTAAGCAACAATTCAAGATGATTCTGATGATGACCATGAGGATTTACCAAAGATACAACAGTCGGAACTTTCCATAGTTAAACAATAGGTGGACAACCATTCCTTGCTGTAGAACTTGTTCTATAGCCAAAACCGTTAAACACTGACTTGAGTCAGGATAGACTGAATTGCAGGAGGAATCTGTGGGTAAACATCTTACCAAAATGATCACAGAATCACAGAATATTATAAGTTGGAAGGGACCCACAATGATCATCTAGTCCAAATCAGCATTTCCAGTTATCAAGAAACACATGACCTAATTGCTCCTGTCTCAGGTCGAATGACTCAGTAAATATTTTTCTATCTGCTTTTCAGACTCAATTTTCTGCTGAAAAGCTTTTGGTTTTTTGTTCGTTGATGGGTTTTTTTGCTTGTTTTGTGTTTTTTGTTTGTTTTATGTTTTAGACCATAAAAAATCTACATATTCTTTCCAGGACTGTAGGTGCCTATGAGTCAAACTTCTCTTACAATCTTTGCAACAGAGAACAAGCAGAGTTCTGTGTGTGCTCGTGCATATGTGATTACACATGTGTGCATAAATATATATATACGTCCATACAAAGGCATACATATACACCCATGTGCATCTGTGAGCAGATAGGAACTTGTATTCAGCAAAATGGAAGTGGAACTCCTGTAACTAATGANAGAGAACAAGCAGAGTTCTGTGTGTGCTCGTGCATATGTGATTACACATGTGTGCATAAATATATATATACGTCCATACAAAGGCATGCATATACATCCATGTGCATTTGTGAGCAGATAGGAACTTGTATTCAGCAAAATGGAAGTGGAACTCCTGTAACTAATGATCAGTTGTCAAACTTCTGTTGAGGATCTGAATGCAGTCTCACTGGATCATGGATGCACATGCTACACAGATTGACATTCCTACTGAATGTTTTGAAGGAAAACATATTTCTCCAAATAGAGGTTCTGAAAAAGTGCTCATTATTTCCATCAAATTTCTCAATCATTTATCAAAATAATATTTACTGTTTTAATTTTTATTCAAAATAAATAAAACTGGACTGAAATGTAATCAATTGAAAAGCTAACCACTTCAGCATTATCCTGCTGGAAGATTTAAATTAGTTTGTGGCACTTTGAAATAGTAAAAACTTTTCTG
>WEKX01015181.1:110928-140629 GCA_013390025.1 Pitta sordida | reverse complement strand
CCCGCCCGCGCCAGCCCCGCCGGGCCCGAGCGCGGCCCCTTCCCCGTGCACGAGTGCGTGTTCAAGGGGGACGTGCGGCGGCTCTCGGCGCTGATCCGCACCCAGGGCATCGCCCAGAAGGACAGTCACGGTGAGCGGGGACAGGGAATGGCTTCCCGGGGTTCGATGGGAGACTGGGAACGGATTGCTGGCTGCGAGGGTGGGCAGCCCTGGCACAGGGTGCCCCGAGAAGCCCCTGGATCCCTGGGAGTGTCCCAGGCCAGGCTGGGATCCCTGGGACAGCGGGAGGTGTCCGTGCCCAGGGCAGGGGGGAGGGATGAGCTTTGAGGTCCCTTCCAACCCAAACCACTGCAGGAATTTTGTAACACGGAGCTGGGACAGCCGCCTCTGGCCAGGGGTTGCTGTGTGCCCCAAACCTCCCTGCGTTTATAAAATGGGTTATTTGTGTGGAGCGTGAGCTGTCACCTGTTTGCTCGGGGACATGGGGAGCGCTTCCTTTGGCTCCCGGCAAAGCAACCTTTGGTATTTCCCCGGGCTACGGAAACAAAACCTTTTCACCCCTTTCTTTTTAAAACCCTTTGGTCCTGGGATTTGGAAGAGCCGAAATCTTGTTCTCTCCTCTGCAAACTCGCTCTGTCCATGGGATTGGCAGTGGCAGAGGTGGAACCTGATCCTCCTGCTGCTCTGTAATGCTTAAATATTTAAACTCTTGCCAGGGCATTTTAAAACATTTGTTTAGTTGGGGGAATATTTCATTTTGTTAAAAAATAAATCAGCCTGGCTGGTCAGCTTCGGATTCATGGTTAGATTTACTCTGTTTTCCTGGTTGTTTCAAGAGGAATGTGGTTCCTTCCCGCTGGAGAATTCCAAGTGACACACGTGTGGTTTTGCAGAAGTTGTGACCAAGGGGACACTTGTGTTTCTGGTGTGGAGAGAAGTGTTCCCTTGGTTTTGCTTGGCTGTGGTTTGTAGAGTCTGAGCAGGAAGGTGTTTGGAGCAGTTTTGGGGCTGGAGTGATGGGATTGGGTACTGAAGCCGTGCCTGTGACACTGAGGGGCAGGGAAACCCTCAGTGAGGATCCAGGAGCCTCCTTCCAGCTGGCACAGCTCAGCTTCCCTGAGGAGGCTGTTCCCAGCACAGCTACACTGGTGTTTATCCTGCCACCTTCATCCCAGCCCTGCAGCAGATCCTGCTGGAGTGAGAGCAGCAGGCTTGGGAAGGCTCTTTCCCACTCGCTGTGTTCCTGCTGCTGCTTTTTTCCTGTTCCTCCTCCAGCCCCCCTTCCATAACTCAGCAGCAGCAGCTCCCAGTCTCCCCTTTGAGGCACTTCCTGATCCCTCAGGGCGTGTCAAACATTGATTCCATCCTTTTTTAATCCGTATAAATCCTGGTTAAAATTAACATCTCTCTGCTTTCACGGCCGGGACACTTTGGGGATCCCCGGCTCATCATCTTCTCCAAGGTTTTACTGGGAGTGTTCCAGCAGCCCCACAACAACCCCCTTCATGTCGTGACATTCCAAAGGCCTGACTAAGATTTCCGGGTGATTGTTTTCTTCCGGCCTCGATCCCTCTGCCCCTTGTTTACAGAGTTGAACTGGGAGTTCAGCGAGGGGGGGAAACTTCAGCTCCTGATCCACTCCGGAACAAGGCAGAGGGATCCTGGATGTGACACGGAAGTGGCAGAGGGGAGGGAGAACTCCTGGGAGCAGCTCCTGTTCCCAGCCCAACCAGATCCTACACAATGGGACACTCCGGGTGTTCTGCTCAAACAAATGGAGTGTTAATTGAGTGCAGCCCCTAAATTATCCAGGATCAGTGCCACCATTCCAAAAACAATGAGTTTGTTGGGAGAAGCCTGTGTTATTACCTGTTAAATCACTTATATTTCCATTATAACACACATTTAAGGTATTAAATTGTGGGACAGACAAATCTCGTTGGTGAATTAGTGCTGGAAACCAGCCCTGGCTCTTTTGGCACCTGACAGGTGCCTCAGCAGAGGGAAAAGTGCTGAGTTTTGTTTGTGTGTTTGTGCAAACAGTCCTTGTTTGCCTGGATGTGCCTGTGCAGGGTTCCAGGAGCTGCTGGAGCACTGGTCTCCTGGGATGAGGGGCTGGGCTGTGCTGTGATGGAGGGGCTGGAGCCCCAGGGGCAGCTGAGGGAGCTGGGGGGGCTCAGGCTGGAGAAAAGGAGGCTCAGGGGGCACCTGGAATTCTCTCCATTCCCTGGGGGGGGTCGGGCTCTGCTCCCAGGGAACAAGGGACAGGAGGAGAGGGAACGGCCTCAGGCTGTGCCAGGGGAGGCTCAGGCTGGACACCAGGAGGAATTTCCTCATGGAAATGGTGATTAAACACTGGCAGGGGCTGCCCAGGGAGGGTTGGATCCCCATCCCTGGAGGTGCCCAAGGCAGGGCTGGATGTGTCCCTCAGGGACAAGGTGGGGATGGGGCACAGCCTGGACTCCAGGGGCTGGCAGGGCTTTTCCAGCCTCAGAGACTCCATGATTCTATGGAAGTGTTTCCCCCTGGGCTCATTCTCCAGCTCCTCACACAGCCTGGCTGCATCCAGGATTCCCAGGGATGCGTTGGCTGTTGATGGAAAGGGGCTGAGCTGGCAGGAGCACAGTGAGCTGGGATGGTTTGCAGCTCCATCGGCCCCTCCTGGGCCGGGCAGGGCTGACATTCCCTGTCCATCCAACATTCCAGGGTGCTCCTTGTGTGGTTCCATCTCTGAGGTGTGCAGCACATCCTCTGCACATCCTTCTTCCTGCTGCCATGATCCTGGGAAATACCCTAAGCCACGTGTGTTCCTTGTAATTGCCAAAGAAACTTGCTTTTTTTGTGAACTCCACTAAGGAAATGCTTAAGGGTGTAACATACAGTTAAACTGCAGAGCTTTGCATCCCTCAGCCCCATGAATAAAGCCCCAGGAGCCTGGTGGCAGCACTGAAGCAGCTCTGGGTGCTCCCAGGGAATATTTAACTCCACACATCCCACCTGTGCCAGGGGCAGCACCAGGAAAAAGGGATCAGGTCGGAGCTGACAGTCTCCAGAGCTGTCTTTGGAATCAAGGCATTGAAATACCCCAAAGGCAGCTTTGGAGAGAACTGCTCTGGCTCCTCAACGTGCCCAGGACTGGAGTAAAAAATGTGTACTCAGTCTTTGAAAAATTAATCGAATAGGCTCGTGAATTTTTAATCACTATCATATCTCTGAGTAGCTTTTAACCCAGATCTGTCACTCTGGGAAGGGATGAGACGCCTCAGACCACGGGGAGCAGAGGGGTTTGGGTTGTGTCTTTCTTGGAACCACAACCCAAACCTCTCTGACTGTAACTCTCTGAGTTACAAAATATCATTAAAACAACTCTCTGTTCTATTTATTCTGACAAGCACGGTCCAAATGGGTGCTTAGGAAAATGGGGCTGCTCTGGTGGGGTTTGGTGTGTTCCGTGGTTGGATCAGGAGCAGAAGCTCCCTGAGGAGGAGCTGCCATGGATTCTGGAATGTGACATCCTTAATTTCTGTGATTTGTTTTAGGAAACACTCCTTTGCATCTTGCTGTGATGTTGGGACATAAAGGTAAGTGAAACCACCCTTGTCAATGGTCCTGAAGATTTGGGGGCAAGAAGAAAAAGGGATTTTCTCCATTTTCCTGAGCATCTTGTGTTTCAAACCAGTTCAAAGCTGGGGGTTTCTGGAAAGAATGTGCCACATGGATTTTGAAGAGAGGAGTGGGAAAAGAAATCTGAGCTGTTCTTGAGTGTTCTGGAAGGGGATGGGAAGGAGTTGGATTCTTTGTGACACTCCCAGGGATCCAGGGTCACCCTGTGCCAGGGCCTGCCCACCCTCCCAGCCAGGAATTCCTGCCCAATCTCCCATCTAACCCTGTGTCCTGTCCCTCCAGCCCTTGTCCCCAGTCCCTCTCCAGCTCTCCTGGAGCCCCTTTAGGCTCTGGAAGGGGCTCCAAGCTCTCCCTGGATCCTTCTCCTCTCCAGGGGAACATTCCCAGCTCTCCCAGCCTGTTTGTGTAGCTGGAAATGGAATCTGGCTTCAATTCCACGGTGGTTTGCCTCCCACTGCAGAGTGCTGCCCTTGTCTGGGGCACTGGATTTAGGGAACCCTGAAATTCCCTGGGGTTGATGGGTCAGGCCTTTGTTTATGAACCACAGGGGACAGTTTGGTCACCAGGGAAGTGGCTCTTCCCACCCCCCCTGCTCACAGTGACTCATGGAGGTTGCATCTGGAATGACTCGTGCAGTTTCCTGTAACACCTGGGGTAGGAAAACAACCCAGGAAGTCCCTGTCCCCATCCTGTCCTCTTTGTGATGAGCCATTCCCAGAGCTCCAGCTGGGTCGTGCTCCATGCCCTGAGCCATTCCCAGTGCCTCAGCTCCAGCTGGATCCTTCTCCATGGTCTCATTCCCAGCTGGATCCTGCTCCATGGGTCAGGTGGTTTTAGTGAGATGTGTTCAGGAAAGTTCCTGTGGTTGGAAGCTGAAGAACCGTTTCCAAGGAGCACGTGGAAACCCTGAGAACTTCCTTCTCCCCTGGATTTGAGGGCTGTGATTCCTCCATCCCCTTCTCCCCATGGAATGCAGGTGGAGCTGTGTTGTCCAGCGGGTTGTGTCCGTGCTCGGAGGCTCTCCTGGGTCAGGGGTGCCTGTTTGCCCTCTGCAAATCCCGTGGTTAATGCCAGGCTGTGTCCCCAGGGGGTGAGAGGGGGGAAGGCCATGAGGGGTCCCCTGTTCCCTCTGGGGTTGGGGGTGTGTGACAGGCAGGAATAAAAAGCAAATCCCATGGAGCAGAAGGGACTGTGTGTTATATGGTGGTTGATCACCAGTTATTTTTGGGAACAGGGAAGTGCTGGAAGCCCTTCCAGAAGTGAGGTTGTCTGTAAGGTGACTCAGACTCGTGTTTGGATGATCTCTGACATTGACCTCTCTGCCCTTTCCCTGCTCACACCTGCCTTGGCTGTGGGTGATGCCGTTGTGACTGGGGGTGTTGTGTTGCAGAATGTGCCCACCTGCTTTTAGCCCACAACGCTCCAGTGAAGGTGAAAAACGCTCAGGGATGGAGCCCTCTGGCCGAAGCCATCAGCTACGGAGACAGACAGATGAGTAAGCACCTCCTCCTTAATCACCCTCTGCCAATTAACCCCAAATCGGAGCAGCCAAACAAAGCTCTGGGAGCTCTGTTGTTTTCCTGGCTCAGGAGTTGCCGTGGGTGACACGAGGCCAATCTTTGGGGTTGGGAAAGCTCAGCAGGAAGGGGCTGTGTTTGGGATGGGATGGGATGGGATCATCTAATTGGTCACGGCATGTTTGAGCCATCAGCTGGCACTGGCATGTGGAGCTGGGGCTGCACCTCCACAGGCCACTGGGGAAATGGCATTTATTATTGATATACGTGAGGATTTTATTCATTGGAATGTAAATGTTGTATACATTATTTAAATATTATTTATTCCCCTCAGCTATGGAGTAGGGAAGGGTGAGTCACTTTACTGTCACTCACAGGGTAAATCACTTTACTGTCACTCACTAGTGGGTATTATTTATATTTATATTGTTATAAATTATAAATTATGTTATTGTACTTGGTATTACCATATGTGGTGGTGCATTCCTGTAGCAGAAAACCCACTAAATACTATATATATATAAAAGTGTTATTAACAGGTGAATGCACTGTTTTATAATATATAATATATTTATTTATCATATGATATATCAACAACATTCCCCTGTCAGCTCCTGACTTTCAGTGCCTGTTCCACAAACTGAGGGTCAGGAATCCACATTTGTACCCACATATTTCCTAATACCTGTGTGGAACCCCCCCCTTGATTATATCCTTCATTTTATAAACACTAATTACGTGAACACCCAATTAACAAGGTGTCTGAGACTCCTCTTCCTGCTGTGGTGGGGTGATGTGCAGTGACTGTCCCTGGGTTTCTCAGGGCTCTGATGAGATGTTGCATTGCATTGTTGGGGTGTCAGGGCTGTTAAATGAGCCACCTGTAATTAACAGAGAGTTAATTGTGCTCAGTTTCAGCACTCCTGAGGAAGCTCAAGCAGCAGTCCAGGGAAAGTGTTGAAGAGAAGAGACCTCGGTTATTAAAAGCCCTGAAAGAGGTGAGTTGTGTTCACACAAACCTGTGGTGCAAGGTTTTCTCATTATGGGCAAACCCTCAATAAACCTTTTGACAGGTTTTTACAGATCTCTCATCTTGACTGACAGGGTCCATTGCGAGGGGTCACAGAAGGATGTTTATTTTAGGACAATATTTCCTTTTAACTCATAGCCATTTGCCATCTGAAGGTTAAAGAATCTTCATTTATTCCATTAGATCTTCAAATCTTCCTCAAACCTTTTGTTGAGATGAATAATCCAGTGGTTTGAGTCACCCCTCAGGAATGGCACTGGCTTTCCTTGCTGAGGAATGACACATTTTGGGTTCCCTTCTCCCCCTGCCTGCAGCAGGAATTCCCCACGGACACAGGGGAACAGGGAGATCAGTTTGGAGCAGGTCAGCTCCTTATCTCCAGAGACTGAACTGCCCCTCTGCTGCAGGGGACACAGGAAGTGTCACCTCATGGCCGGTTGGAATTGGTGCCCTCAGTGCTCCAGGCTGAGACCTGACTCATTAATTAAGATGTAATTAATTATAATTCTGTGGGCTCACACGTCATCCATCAAAGCAAACAGAGGGTTCCATGGGTTGGTGTTTTTTTTAAACACACAATAATAAATTGTGAAATAAATATTTTTTTCAACCAGCTGTGAGAGTTACTGTTTCTAAAAAGTGATTAAAAATGAGAGTCAAATGAGAGACATAATTATATTATTATTGATTCTGCTGCAGTTAAAGCTTCAGGGATGGTCCAGCTCAGTGTAAATGCAACTACAACATTGGAGAAAGTTTTCTTTTTTTGAAAGCCTCTGATTTTCCATGGTTTACCCTGAAAAGCTCATCAATGTGTCCCCATTTCCCTCCCAGCTAGGTGACTTCTACCTAGAGCTCCACTGGGATTTTCAAAGTTGGGGTGAGTCCTGCACATTCCTACTCAGGGACATCGTGGGAGCTCTGGCCTGGGGAGCAGAAATGGGCAGGGAGTCCCAAAAATGCATTTTAACACTGACCAATGAGTTGGGATCACCCCAAAATATTGGGAATGATGCTGCTCATGGCAGGGCGGTGGGAGAGGAGGAGCTTCATTCTGTGCCTCCTGATACTGGCTGGGATTTAGATTAGTCATTTATAATAATAATTTAATCTATATGGCAGGGATTCCTGGCTGGGAGGATGGGGAGGGGCTGGGTGGAATTCCCAGAGCAGCTGTGGCTGCCCCTGGATCCCTGGGAGTGTCCAAGGGCAGGTTGGAGCAGCCTGGGACAGTGGCAGGTGTCCCTGCCCGTGGCAGGGGTGGCACTGGGTGGGCTTTGGGGTCCCTCCCACCTCAAACCACTCCAGAATCCCATGATTTTCTGTGCTTTAATCTGGGCTTGGTCCAAGCAAAGCCAAGTTCCATGTGTGCTCTGCTCCAGGAGTCCCACCATGTGGCACTTAATTGCTTTATAACATTTAATTTCTTGCATTTATTCTCTTCTGGAGGTGCCTCTGTCCTCAGTATTGTTCCTCCAAACCAATTCCATTTTGGGGTGGTGTCAATTCTTTGTATTTTGAAGGCAGTGTTGAACTGCCATTGTGTGACTTGGGTTTACTGCCAGCAAGTTACTACAATTGCTACAGATTAACTTTAAAATCACCAACTCCAAATAACCCAGCTGGGTTTGAGTGAGGTGATGGTAGAACAGGCTGTAATTGCATTAAAATCCACCCAGGGTCAAACTGACGGGCTGGTTTTAATAGAAATAATTTACAGAAGGACCCCAACATCCTCATCTCCTTCTCTCTGCCTCCTGCAGTGCCTTTACTCTCCCGAATTCTGCCTTCTGATGCATGTAAAATCCACAAGCAAGGGATCAATATCAGGTGAGTGATGGGCAGGGCAAAGCCGGGATTCCTGTGGGAATGAGGGAATTCTGCACGTGGCCTTGGGGCTGCCTGGAGTTCTGCATTTGGTCTCACTTCAATACAAACCCCTTCAGCTGCTTGAGGCTTCGCTGCCAGCAGGGATTGGGTAATTTTTAATGGTGTGAAATTCCAGGGGTTTGTGCAGAGATGTTGCTGGTTCAGTCTGTAGTTTCTCTTTTTAAAGTGTTTAATGTGACCAATCCAAACTCCAAGTGTTTCCACTTTAACTGGGTTGGTTTGGGGGTCTGGATTCTTCCTGTCTTTGTCTTTAGGTTGAGCGATTTAAAACCAACAAAAAGGTTCCAGAGATTCAGTCTGTAGAAAGTTTTGCTCTAATAAAGGTGTGGCTTGGGTGTGTAAAGTGACTTTTGAGGTGAAATTTGAGCCTGGGGCCATTGTTTTCCTTCTCCTTTCCCAGTGTGTGAGGCTTGGCCTGAGGGGAAATGGATAAATCCACATTCTCCCTTGAAACCTGAGGTGAATTAGGAGGAGTTTTAAGCCCCTGAGCATTAAAATCAGCTCCTTTAAAACCACTTTGTTGAGGAAATAAATGTTCCACGGTTATCCCAGAGCATTTCCTTTGTGATGGTGAGGGGGGAAAGATAGAAACAGGAGTCAAATATATTTAAGAAAGGGTCTTTTTCTAAGTCCTGTTCAGAATTTGGGTGTTGTCTGATACTGTTACTCAGACACAGGTGGGACAATGTGCAGGGGAGTTCTCACTGCGTAAATCCTTGTGTTAAATACAATTTCCTGAAGAAAACTTCACCTTTGTAGCCATTTTTTGGTGATTTCTGCACCCAGGCTTCACTCAGTGAAAACTCAGCTCTTCACGAGTTTGGCCGTGGTTAAAAATAAAACCCACATTTCAGCTTGAGACACTGAGTGTGTTGTTGTGTGTGAGTGGTGGTTTTCTGTAAAGCCTGGGGGTGTTTCCACAGGCTGGACACGACCCTGATAGACTTTACAGACATGAAGTGCCAACGAGGGGACCTGAGCTTCATCTTCAACGGCGACGCCGCCCCCTCCGAGTCCTTTGTGGTCCTGGACAACGAGCAGAAGGTTTACCAGAGAATCCACCACGAGGTGAGGCCAGGCTGGGGAACAAAATGGGCCTAAAAACCCCTAAGAAAGGGTGAGGGGAGGGGTGGTTTGCTCTGCTGGCACAGTGGGGTTAATTTGGGACTTGCTGTGGGGTTGGGGACAGGGTGAGGGTCTGACTGTCATTAGTCAGGTCGTTAATTACGGCAGATGGGTCTGTGCCTGAGGGGAGGGTGTGGCTGCTGAGATAAATCCCACTGGGATGTTTTAGTCCCAGTAATATCCAAGATTAAGCTACTTGGGGACCATTTGGCCAGACCAGTTTGGAAACTGGGGAAATGCTGATTCTGGGAGAAGTTCCAGGGGCTTATGGATTTGTCTTTATTTGCTTATTTTTAGAAGAGCTGATCACTGGGGTTTTTTTTTTAAGTTTTGTTCAGTGGTCTGGAATTTTCCTTCCCCCCCCAGGAATCTGAGATGGAAACAGAGGAGGAGGTTGACATTTTGATGAGCAGTGACATTTACTCGGCGACGTTATCCACCAAATCCATCACCTTCACCCGCGCCCAGACAGGCTGGCTCTTCCGGGAGGACAAGACTGTGAGTGACAGGGGAAAGGAGGGGGGAAATCCCTGGGAGAGGCGTTGGAACAGGGTGCCCAGAGGAGCTGTGGATCCCTGGGAGTGTCCAAGGCCCGGCTGGAGCAGCCTGGGACAGTGGCAGGTGACACTGGATGGGCTTTGAGGTCCCTCCCAACCCAATCACTCCAGAATTCCATGGAGGATGATGATCTGTAAGGTCCTGGTGGAGGAAGGCAGGGATGGCAGTGCTGTGGAAGGGAATTCCAGCCACATCTCCCTTGGCCACTCCTAAATTCTCAGGCAACCTCTGTCTTAAAGTTTGCACTCACAGAAGCTCCTGTTCCACGTGGAGTTCTGGGATTGCCCCCTGGCAGCTGCTGCCTGGGTGAACCCTATGTCAATCCCCAGTTCCCGTTGCTGCAATTACTTGGAGACACAAAACCTGAAATGTATAATAATAATAATTTGTATTTTCTGTGAGTCATCATTGTCCCAATTCCTTTCGTGCAGGAAAGAGTAGGAAACTTCCTGGCAGATTTCTACTTGGTGAACGGGCTCGTGTTGGAGTCCAGGAAAAGAAGGGAACACCTGAGTGAGGAGGACATCCTTCGGAACAAGGCCATCATGGAGAGCCTCAGCAAAGGGGGCAACCTGATGGAGCAGAACTTTGAGGTGCAGTGGGTGAAACCCCTCACAACACGTGGGCTTTTGCATGGCAGAATGTTTCACGTGGTGCAGAATGGATGGGGGATTTTATGATGGCTTTGATTTTATTTTGCTGGGTGTAATTTCAATCTGACAATCCTAATGGTGGCGATGCATTAATGAATTACCCTGATTAGTGCACGCATTTCTGTGGGTTTATTGGGTGTTTCAGGCTTAATTTGCCTCTTATTAAAAAGATGATGGGTTGGGCTGCGGCAAATCACGTTGGCTTCTTTGAGGCCAAATGTTGATTGTTTGGAATGAAAGGAAAAGCAGAAAGGCAGCGGGGCTCTGCGGAGCTTCATTAGCAGCAGGGCTGTTATTAGCGCTGGGAATCAAGGGCTCTTCATCAGCTGGGGACACACCCACAGCCTTGGCACTCACACACTTGGGTTGGCTGGGCCTGAGGGAGGGGGAATGCACTCGGAGGGGATGCTCTGGGGTTTGGGGTGGGAGAATGAGGGGTGTGGGAGGGACTGTGGGGCTGGCTGGGAGCTGAGGGACTGTGGGGGTCAGAACTGAGGGAATGTGGGGTGTCTCTGGGCTGGCACTGAGAGCTGTGTCTGTCTGTCTGTCTCCACAGCCCGTGCGCCGTCAGTCGCTGACGCCGCCGTCGCCCAACACCATCTCGTGGGAGGAGTACATCTCTGCTGAGAGCGGCAAGTGAGTGTGCCCACCTGCCCTGGGGGCTTTGGGGGGCTCATTTCCAGTTCTGCTGGGACTGGGGGCTCAGGGCCCTGTGTGTGGGACCAGTGCTGGGGCATCAGCCAGAGCCCCAAATCCCGACCTGGTTTGGCCTGGAGAGTTAGAGCCCCCCCAGTGCCACCCCTGCCATGGGCAGCCACAGCTTCTCTGGGAATTCCAGCCCAGCCAGGAATTCCTTCCCAATCTCCCATCTAACCCTGGGAAGCCATTCCCTGTGTCCTGTCCCTCCAGCCCTTGTCCCCAGTCCCTCTCCAGCTCTCCTGGAGCCCCTTTAGGCTCTGGAAGGGGCTCCAAGCTCTCCCTGGATCCTTCCCCTCTCCAGGCTGAGAGAGGAGAAAATCCTGGTGTTAAAATACTGGGTGAGCATCAGCCTGACTCCCTTGGCTTGAAATGGAAACACTTTTTAAATATCCGCATTAAAATCAGCCTTTTTTTTTTTTTTTTTTGAAGGAAATTTTCCTGACAAACTCTTTGCTGTAATTAATTAATCTGATGATAGTAATGAACAACCCCAGTCACCAGGTTTGAAATCAAAGTGTTTGATGCAACGAAGCATCAATTCCCAACCTCTGAGGAGTTCCAAGCAGCTGAGGTGATTCTCTAGGAATACCTGCTGGAATTCAGTGTGTCACAGCAGTGACCAAAGCCCTTTCTCCAAAGGTTTTGGGCAGGATGGTGACACTATCACAGCACAGGTTTATAAAAGGACACGTGGAGCTCTCTGGGTTCTTTCAGCCAGTTTAATTTTTAATGTATTTGAGAGAGAATGAATATCCAAGCAGAATAAATAGGTTTGTCTGTTCAAGCGGAACAAGTAGGACAGAAACCTGGGTGTGGAGAAGGTTTTCTTTGTGTAGCAGCACTCTGAAATCAGGGATTCCTCACGGGTGGTCTCAATCCCCTTTTCCTTCCATTAAACCCAGGGTTTCACTGGGAAACATGGATTTGTCTCTTCCCTCACAGGGCTCCTCACCTGGGCAGGGAGCTGGTCTGCAAGGAGAGCAAGAAAACCTTCAAAGCCACCATAGCCATGAGCCAGGAGTTCCCCCTAGGGATCGAATCGTGAGTGTCTGACAGGGACTGGGGGAGCCAGGGGACAGCAGGGGTGTCACTGAGGCACCTGGGGACAGCAGGGGTGTCACTGAGGCACCTGGGGACAGCAGGGGTGTCACTGAGGCACCTGGGGACAGCAGGGGTGTCACTGGGACACCTGGGGACAGCAGGGGTGTCACTGAGGCACCTGGGGACAGCAGGGGTGTCACTGGGGCACCTGGGGACAGCAGGGGTGTCACTGGGGCACCTGGGGACAGCAGGGATTTCACTGGGGCACCTGGGGACAGCAGGGGTGTCACTGGGGCACCTGGGGACAGCAGGGATTTCACTGGGGCACCTGGGGACAGCAGGGATGTCACTGGGACACCCGGGCCTGCACAATTCTGGAACTGTGTCCCTGAGGCCAGAGCAAACCCAGGGCAGTTGTGGGGTCTGGGGGAGCGGGTGGGACCACATCCCTCAGTCTGAGGACGAGGGATGAGTTGGCTGTGGTCACTGGGGCTCTGAGGAGGAGGAGGATGTCTCTGTTGGGCTCCTCTCCCCTGCCCTGGGGGGGCTGTTTATCCTGGTCTGGAGGCACAGCCCGTGGCACAAGGGTTTGTGATGAGCTCTTGCTTTCCTCTGCAGATTGTTGAATGTCTTAGAAGTCATTGCACCCTTCAAGCACTTTAACAAACTTAGAGAATTTGTGCAGATGAAGCTTCCACCAGGCTTTCCTGTCAAATTAGGTGAGCACACAGCACCTCCCCTGGTTTGGGGGAACCATTTGGGGGGGAGGAGGAGGTCGAGTCCAACAACCCCCTGCACTGCCAGGGCCACCCCTGTCCCCAAGTGCCACATCCACGGGGCTTTCAATCCTTCCAGCCCATAATATCCCCTCCACACCTGAACACGTGCACTTGTTCCTGCGCTGTGAGGAGCTTTGGGAAGGAACTCTCACCTTGGAATTGTGGCTGTAGTTTCAGGAGAACATAAACGCTGGGGCCGTGCATTCCTTGGCATTAGAGGGTGATCCTCAGCCAGGAGTTCAGTTCCTGGAGCAATCCCAGTTTCCTCGGGGGTTCCTGGTGGTGTCCCATTTACAGACAGAGGTGGGAATGTGTCAATCCCTCCCTCCTGGGATGGATGAGCTCCCCAGGGATCCAGGGAGCTGTGGGAGCCTGTCGGTCCTGCACAGGCTGTGTCCTCCCTCTGCTCATGGAATCCCAGGACAGCCTGGGGTGGGAAGGACCTCCGGGCTCACCCAGAGCCCCTGTGGGCATTTCCTTGCCCCTCACTGTCCCTTTTCCCCCCTCACAGACATCCCAGTGTTCCCCACCATCACGGCCACTGTGACGTTCCAGGAGTTCCGCTACGACGAGTTCGACGACTCCATCTTCACCATTCCCGACGACTACAAGGAGGATCCCAGTCGCTTCCCCGACCTCTGACTGGCCTGGAGGGCTCCTGGTGACTATCCACAGGGACAGGGAACAGCTGCCCCACGCTGGGGACACGCACGTGGGGCACACAGGAAGGGACAACCCCCTCCCCCCGGCGGAAAAGGGAGCAGGTGTCACTGGTGATGGACTGGCACTGCAGGGGCACCTCCTGCAGCCCCTGCTGCCCTTCCCCTTCGGCACAGCCCTGCCAGGACCTGCACCCCTTTTTAACTTTTGTACACGTGGTGATGCCCAGATCCTCCCCCTGCTGGACCATCGGGGAGGGCCCTGGGTGGGTGAGGGATCCCTTGGGGAAGGAACCAGAGGGCACCACCGGACACCTGGAATTCCTGCTGCTGTCCCTGTGCCCACGCTGCTCCCTGGGCCAGGAGTGGCACTTTTTAACCCTTGAGTCCCCCCTGGAGTGGCCGAGCAGCAGCAGGTGAGTTTGGCTGTGCCCTCAGCAGCCCCCTGGGGGGCACAGGAGCAGCTCAGGGTGAGCCCTTCCTGCAGGAGGAGGGTTCCCTGCACTCGGGCCAGCGTGGTGCTCACGGGGAGCTTGGCTTTGGGATGTTCCCACACTCATTTCCTGCCACCTCACGTTTTAATTAATTAATGGGTTGGTGGGGCCCTGAAAGCTCTTCTAGTCCAACCCCCCCCATGGATGTCCCAGTGCTCCAGCTCATTCCCATTCCCAGTGGTCCCAGTCTCCTCCTGTGACAATGCTCCACCTTTCTGGGCTTTGGTGAGGCAGGGGTTGTGCAAAAGGCTGATGGTGCTATTTGTTTGTATGAAGAACCTTAGATTCAAGTGCTGTGGTGTCATTGTACAAAAGTGTAAATACTTTCCAAATTATATTCTTTGTGCACTGTAGGTACAAGTTTTTTCTGGAATTCCATAGAGTTAAGGATCAAAGTTTATAATGGAGAGGATCAGTGATGCTTTAGTGCTGCCCACAGGGGTCAGGGCAGGGCAGGTGTCGGGCACACCTGAGATCCCAAAGGCTGGAATCTGCTCCAGCCCAGCCCCAGGGAAGGACGTGGAGCTGCTGCCAGCAAAGTCCTCTCCCAGGGAACAGGGAGCACTGGGCCAGGGATCAGAGCACTGCAGTGGTTGATTCAAACTCAAATTCCAAATAAAACGTGGAGGGAATCAAGCAAAGGGAAAGGACTCCTGCAGTGCTGTGTCGGGTGTGGAACATCCCCTCGGGAATGATGGAGCTTGGTCTCCCAGGTCATGATGAATTCCTGATGTGTTTCACACCCCTGGGATCCTGTGGGATGAGTGTCCGTGTGCCAGGAGCTGGAGCAGGTGCCAGGCAGGGGTGCCCCCTTCCTTGGGAATTGCAGCACAGGCAGGTGGGTGAATGTCAGGAATCCCTTTCCTCAGCATTCCAGGAGCTGCAGGGCTGGGGGACTTTGCATTTTTGGTTATCCCAAACTTCCCGTGGCTCCACAGGGGCTGGGGCAGGGCAGGAGCAGGGCCTGGAAAAAGGGCACAGGGAAGGAGGGTCCTGTGGTGGTGACTGTCCCTGTGGTCCCAGGGGCTGCAGTTTGGGGGGATTTGAATCCCCAAGGGCCCCTTTGGGCTCTGCAGGTTGGTCGGGGCAGGAGTGTGGGCACTGCCCTTGGACCTTATCCCGGGAACTCCCTGGAGCTGAGGGATGTGGCTCCCGGGATTGTCCCCAGGCCCCGGGGGGGGGGGTGTTTGCTGTCAGGGAGGAGTCCCCACCCCTGGGGTTCCCCCTGGATGGATCCTCAGTGAGGGGATGGGCTGTGGCTGTGGGGATTCTCCATCCTCAGCTCCATGTTTTCTCCACTGAAAAGACACAAGAGGGGCTGTTTGAGGGCCTGGACGTGTCTCCCATCGTCGTTCCAGCCGGGAATCCCGGGCACGGGGTCCCTCCCCTGGTCCCGTGTCTCCGGGAGTTGCAGTTTCCCGGCAGGATGGATCCAGCAGAGCTTCCCGTTGGGTGTTGGGAAGGTTTGGTCCCTGGGAGCGAGCGCAGATCCAGGATCCTGGGAGGGAGCCTCAGTCACTGGGGAGACCCAGGGCTTGGGAATGTCTGGGGGACCAGGAGAACCCTGGGGACACCCGGCTGGGGGTGGGGAAGGGAGCTGGCATCCTTGGGAAGCTCCCAGCCCCAGCTTTCCCTGGCTGCTAAACCCAATTCCAAACGGTGCTGGGAGAATCCCAGGCTCTGTTTTCCGCTGCTCTGAGCTGGGGCAGAGGGAAGGGGTTGGTTTTGCCCTGGGAGCTGCTGGTCAGGCCCTGCCATCCCCGATTCCATCGGTACAGGAACCCCCCCGTGTTCCCTTGACATTCCCAGCCCCCCCGCCCTGTTCTGTTCATGTCCCTGAGCTGTAATTCCCAGTTATTTAATCCGGATTAACCAACTCCTGTAATGCTGCAGTTTCACCTTTTATTTTCCTGACACTTTGTAACTCCCGGGGAAGAACAACAAGTCACTTCTCTGGGTGTTCTGTCGCCGGGTCCCCGTTTTTCTTTCTCTTCCCCTCACTCCTAGTTTTGGTTGTATCATTCATTAGGAAAGACCAAACGATGCTGTTTGACTCTGGAACTGCTCCCCCGGGGCTGGGGGCGGCATCGGAGGGGAGGGGACAAGCTCAGTCCTGCAAGGGCATTTTCTTGGTCATTTTTTTAAATAAAATCCTGCATTTTCATTACAGCCTGTGCTGGGCCCTCTGTGAATGCCGGGGCGGGGGGGGGAAGGACACCAAAGCAGCTCCTGGAGCTGAGGGAGCCAAGGGTGGGAAAAGGGGAAGGAGGAGACCCCGGTTGGGTGAACTGTGCTCAGAAATAGAGGAATGGGATCACACCGAGGGTCAGCGGGGGGGGGGCTGGAGGGGTTTTTGCCTCTCAAGTTTGGGAGGTTGGGGTTGGGGTGGGTTTGTTTGGGGTGTTTGTTGCTGGAACTGCTGGAGCCTTTGGGATGTGAGTGACTACTGGAATGTGAGGCTGATGTATAAAAAAATGAATCCGATTCAATATTAAAATCACTTGGGCTTTAGGAATGCCGGGAGCAGGGACACAACAGCTCCAGGAGTGTTGATCCCAGGGATTGCCCTGAGCCAAGGTAACCCCTCCCCTTCACCTGGTTAAAACTCATCTGATTTAAACCCATTCCCCCCACACATTGAAATAATCCTCAGTGTCACATATTGAACCAGGATTTTTAAAAGATGGAATTGTTACAGCCCTTTAAAGCAGGTCCATGGACTGAGGTAAAGGGGGATGGAGGAAATAAACACCAGGAGTGTTGTGGGAACAGGAGCTGAAGTTTCAGGGTTTTATTATCAAAGTTTTGTAAAACAATTTCCGAAACTGTACATCGACATGGCACAGACTGGCGCCTACTTTTGTCTCTTTACCTGCACAAAAGTAAAAGCTCTGGAGCTGCAGGAACTAAGGAACAGCTTGGGAACTACTCTGCAATTCCGTGTGGGGAGGGGGGACACTGCGGGACAGGAACACAAACCCATCAGTTTATACAACTTGAGATCAAGTAAAAAGTACATTATGGAGGGGCCCCGTGACCAGCAGCCCCAGGGCGGTTTAAAATGCACTCCCTGCTGGGCCAGGGGAGCTCCTGAGCAGCCCCGGGGCCGGGACCTCCCCCCCAGCCCCTCTCCCTGCATCCGCCTCAGGAAGGTCAGTGCATTTTAACTCTGGCCAAGCCTCCCAACCCCACCGGGAACACCTGAGCCCAGGACTGAAGGCAGGGACCAGAGGCCGGTGGCCGCAGGAGGGGAGGGGGTGCCAGGCTCCCCGCGCAGCCCCAGCGCTCCCGGGGGGCACACGGTGGGACAGGGAGGCCATGCAGCTCCAGCGGGTCCCTCCCTGGGCAGCTCTGGGTGTGAGTTAGTAGAGGAGGGACAGACCAGGGGGACATCTAGACTGAGGTTAACAAGGGAGGGCTGGGGCGGCGCCGGGGCTCAGTCGCTCATGTCCATGTCCTCCTCGTGGTGGTCGTCCCCGTTCACCTTGGACTCCCTGCCCGCCTCCCCACTGCCCTTCTCGGGCTCCTTCCCCTTCGGGGAGGGGGCGTCTGGAAGCTTCTTCTCCTCCTTCTTGTCCTTCTCGCTGTCGTAGCCCTGCTCCTCCTCGTCGTAGTCCCTTGTGACCTGCTTTGCCAGGGAAAGGGACACGTCAGCACGTCCCTGGGGGGGGCGGGCAGGGGGTCCCCGGGGGTTCATGGGACATACTTTCACATCCTTGTCGCTCTCCGATTTCCGGTCTCGATCCTTCTCCTTGTCTTTGCTTTTCTTCTTCTTGCTCGTCGACCGCTCCCGCTCGTCCCGGCTCCTCTCCTTGTCTTTGTCCTTCTTCTTTTCCTTTTTGTGCCTGTCACAGCAGGGAGGAGGATGAGACCCCCCCTCACACTGCCCCGTGCCCAGAGCTCCCCCCAGGTGACACAGCCAGGGGACACCCCCAGATCCCCATTCCAGGACAAAGGGTGTCATGGGATCCCCTGAGCTGGAGGGGACCCACGAGAACAGCAACAGTGACACGACAGTGTCCTGGGAGGGGGGCACAGACCTCCCAGGCCCACCCAGGATCAGGGGGTTCCAGGAATTCCGGCAGCCCCTGGAACAGCTCAGCCCCGGCATTCCCAGGAACACCGGAGCAGCTCCATCCTCAGATGGAGTGACAACTAGAGGGGGTAACAGAGACCCACCCAGACACAACCCCTGGGACCCTCCCTAAGGAATTTTCCCCCCCCAGATCCCAGGATTTGCAGCCCCTGACCTTCTGGGAGATGGGGAGCGGGACATTTTCCGTTTGGGGGACCGGGGCTTCTTCGGGGAGCGCGTCCCACTGCGGCTCCTCCTGCGCCGCCGTTCCCTGCAGCACAGACACACAAACTCCTCAGGGACTGGTCATCAAAGGCACAAAAACATCCCTGTCCCCACCCAGGGCCCTGCTCAGGGGCAGCTGCTGAAGCTGTGAGGTAAATTTGGAGGTTTTTACAACAATGACACCCCTTTTATATTTATTCCCTAAGTGACCTCAGAGCATCCTTCTCATACAGAGCAGGGAGAAACTGCTCAGAGCCCAAAGAATTCACCTCAAAAATTACAGTTTCAGGGGTAGTTTCTCACAGACAGAGCACAGGTGCTCTTGGGCCTGTACCTTTGATTTTGGGGGGGAAATCATCCTTCAGTGGAACTCTGGAAAGGTTTGGGCTGAAGGGACCTCAAGGCCCATCTCACGTCAGGGACACCTCCCACTCCCCCAGTTGTTCTATTTAATATTAAAGTGGCTCAAAGTCCTGCTGGAAACAGAGGGAAAATCCCGTTACCTGCTTGTGCTTCTGGATCGCCTGGTTGTGCTGTAGCTTTTGGGGGGAGTTTTAGAACGTTTCTTTTCTTTCTCTTCCTTCTTTTTATCCCTTTGAGGAAAAGAGAGGTTGTAAGTTAAAGTCATTTTCAGCCCCTTTCACCAGCAGTTCCCAATTCGCTGTGCAGGGAAGGGAATGCAGGGCTGGGCATGACAGGGTGGCACAGCCTGAGGCTGTTCCCTGGGAGCAGGGAATGGAGAGAATTCCAGGTGCCCCCTGAGCCTCCTTTGCTCCAGGCTGAGCCCCCCCAGCTCCCTCAGGGCTGCTTTCCCCAGGCCTTTACCTGGTTTTGGATGTGCTCCTGGACCTCCTGCTCCTCTCTCTGGAATGGGATCTCCTCCTCCTCGGGCTTTTGGATCGCCTCCTGCTCCTGGACTTGGAATGGGACCTTCTCCTGGATCTGCTCCTGGAGCGTCTGCAGGGACAGGCCGGGGTCACACAGGGACACTGGGGGACAATCCCCCGGCCCCAGGAGGGATTCAGAGCCCAGCAGGGCACTGTACCTGTGCCTGGATGAAGAGGGTGTCCTCCTCCTCCTCGAGCGCGACCTCGACCTTGAGTGTCTCCGTTTTTCATCTTTCTTGTCTGAAAAAGGGAAAAAATCCCAATTATTTAAGTATTTAAAAGGATTTTATAAAGGGAAGGACCTGGAGCTTCACATAATAGATATAAATAGATAAAGAAAATCTGAAATGTCAAAATTAGGTTAAGGCTTCTCCATCATGTTCTTTACAAGGGGACAGAAAGAATGAACACACGACAGCCATGGAAGTGACATGAAATAAAGCACAGTTTTCATCCCAAAGTGAAGGGGGTAAAATTCAGAAAACACCCAATTGAAGCCAGTATTTCAGCATTCCAATGTACTGCCTCTGTCATCTGTGGGAGAGCTGCTGCAGCCTGTCCCCCGTGCTGAGGAGGGGGTTACCTGTCCCCCTGGGCTGAAGTTTGGGGTTACCTGTCCCTGAGGGAGGGGGTTACCTGTCCCTGAAGTTTGGGGTTACCTGGCTCGATGGCAGCAGAGATGAGGGACTGAGCCTCCCTCACTCTCTTCATGGCCTCCTCGATCTCCTTGCTGGAGGTGTCTGACTTGAGGCTCGGGGACACCAGCCCTGCAGCCACGTGGTTCAGCCTGGGGAAGGTGCAGACAAGTGAGTCCTGGTGAACCCAGGGGACACAGGACCCCACTGCCCCACCCAGGCCATCCCAGCTGGGCACTGGAGTCCCCAGAGATTCCCAGGACACTCCCCAGCCCCCATGCGGGGAGTGGGGACACTGGTGCTTACTTTGGATCCACTGTGCTCATCAGTTTGAGGAGCTGATCTGCTGCAAGAGACTGGGAGGGGAGAAACAACAAGTTACAGCCAGGTGTGGGCTCAGGACTGTCCTGCCCTCAGCAAACACCCAAACCTCCTGGAAAAGCTGTTTGACAGCCCTCAGGGACTGCTGTGGTCCCCTCCTGCATTAACTGGGGTCATTAACAACAGGTTTAGGCCTCCCTCATTTTCCTTTCCATGGTTACAACCAGCTGCTTCAATGCACACGAGACAACTCTCCATCACCCCAGATTTAATTCTTCTAACGTGCATTTAAACTGCTTCTTATTCCCATTTTTTATTCCATTTTCCTGTTATTTGCTTGTTCCTCCACATGGAAAGATCGTTAACAATGGGTTTGTCAGCAAGGCATGATACACTGCTACAGTATTTGCTGCTTCTCTTACATGTTCTGGTTGTAGATATATAAACATGCTCAATATATTGATATCAGTACACTCAACATTACACTCTGACTTTGTACTTGAGGAGTTTTTATGGAGCTGTAACACCCCCTGGGACGGGGACTCACCTGGGAGTTGAGGTTGGCTCCAGGAAGGCCGAGAGCAGCCAGGGCAGGGTCGAGAGCAGGAGCTCCCAAAGCAGCTAAAGGGACAGCACCAATCTGGGACAGACAGACAGACAGACAGCGAGGAGAGCACAGTCACCAACACTGAGGGCAAACAACGCTCCTGGGTTTGACTTCAGCTCCCAGGAGCACAGAGAGCACACAGGGAGTGTGCCAGCATTCCACCCAATCCAGTCACCATTTAAAATGATTTTCCAGGGCTAAAATGAAAACTGAGTTCCTGAGGCAACCCCTCATTTCTGTCTCAGCTCAGCACTGACAGGAGCAGGTTTCACGTTAAAAGGTAACACACTGACACCCCTGCAAACCTCCCAGATCTGGTCCAAACTGGCCCATGGGTTGGAAAGCTTTGGGAAGAGCCAGTGGGATGATGAGAGAGGCTTGGATTCCTGCAGAAGCCTCACTGCAGCAGCTCCTCAGAGGGAGATGATGGGGACAGTGAACAACCTGAGCCTGGATGTGCTCAGTGCACAACTGAACTGAGGGGACTCAGCCCCACTCCCAGGAGTTTATACCAGAGTTCTCAGTGAACCAACCCCTTCCAGGTTGTATTTTGCTCCTCCAAGCCTTTCCTTGGGTTTCCAAAGGTTTAAATTGAGGGTTAGAAACCTCCTGGCTCAGCTGAAGCAGGTTTGAGAACTGCAGGATTAACGAAGCTTTAATGTTATTAATTTGCCTCTCCACCCTGTGCTCCCTGGGAGGAGCTGAGCTCTGACTGTTCCCACACTGTGTCATTCCTACAGGAATCCTTGTGAGTTGAGATAACCAGGCTCCAATCCCCCCGTCACCAGCTGGAACATCAAGGAATCCCCCACACAGCAGCTCCTTCACTTGAGGGATTGAAAAACCAGGGGTGGGAGACACCACATTTCATGGAACACCACCCCCACCCCAGCGGGTCCTGCTGCCCCAGGAGGCTCCTACCTGGGAGAGGGGGTTGGGGGTGGGCAGCAATCCTCCTCCGGGCAGCAGCCCTGCCACGGCATTAGCTGGTGCCAGGAGAGACAGAGCCTTAGTCTCATCAGGAATGACTCCTGCAGGGAAACAGCCTGGCATTAGAGAGGATCCCAGCCCGGGGGGGCACCAAATACACAAATACACCCAGCCAAGTCTCCCTGATACACCACCTGAGTTTGTGGAAAGTACTTATGTTGGCTAAAATACAAAGCTGGATGGCTTATTAACATTTAGCATTAACTTTGGTTTTGGTTTTTTTTTTTTTTGGTTTGTTTGGTCAAGAGAATGCAACTTCAATGGGTGACAATTTTCCTTTTTTTTTTTTTTCTCTACAAAAGGTTAAGTTTTCTAGAGCAAAAAAAAAAATAATAAAAAAGATATAGCACAATACACACTACTTTTGTTGTTAACACTGCCAAGGTTTCATCACCTGTACTCGATTTTTAAGTCATGAACCAAACGTAAGCAAGCACAGTCGGTTCTCCAGGGGTGTGCTCTCAACTTTCAAAAGCTGTTTTATGAACAACGACTCGTGTCGGCTGCTTCACTACAAAGCACACAGAAAAATCAAGATACACAAGACAAAAAAAGTTGGATTTAGGGGTTAATCATACGGTACAGTTCACTATTGCTTTGTTTTTGTTTTTTTACACCTACCACACAAAATTCTGGCAAACTTAAAAGAGAGAGAAAGAGAGAGAGAGAGAGAGAGAGGAAGGGATGGGTGTTTGGGGTTGAACTGAGAGTAGGGCTTTTGCTGACGTGTGGCACGGGGAAGGCAAGTCCCTGCAGGTCTCCAGGCAGGCTGAGCGTGTGAGTGTGAGTGTGTCTGGGGGGGTGGGGACACACGGGGACCGCTGGCACACTCCTTACCTGGGCAGGAAAGGGCATTTTGTTCCAGCACCTGCTGCCACACAGTGCCAGGGCAGAGGGGACACGCGGCCCCAGCTCTCTCTGCCTGCTCTGCACAGGCACTTGGAAACAATTTGTGGAGGGGGTTCTGTTGTTTGTTTGGGGTTTTTTTTAACTCTATCCAACAGCAAAAGCCCTAAGACAGATGGATTAATTTGTTAATGTGCCCAAGCCCCCAGAATGAGAGTTCAATAAAACAGTTTTTTACTATATATTTGCAAATACCAGTTAAGTGTTTCTGTAATACACATTAAAAGAAGCTGCATCTCATCATAAAACATACAATATGTACAGGGCACTTAAGAGAAACTGGATAAGCTGCAGAAGAAAACTGTTGGGTGGTATTTTCAGCAGGGCCTGGTATATAGTTCAGGCTGAACCAGGGAAAAGAACTGTAAAACACAACAACAAAAAAGAAAAACCACTGTTAAATAAAGGTCATGGTTCCTCCCACCTACACTGAGAAGTGCTGATAATCTACACAAAAGTACAACACACAGCACTGCTTACGGTGCTCGTGGCACTGAGCTGGCAGCAATTCAGATACCCAAAGTCATGGGGGGACACGGGGGGAGGGAGAAAGGTCATGGAGGAGGCATAAATATATCAACATACCTACAGAGAGATTATTAGGGGGGGCATTTGGCATGCAAAATTATGGCTCAGAGGGTATCCATATCAATTACAGCTAAACATTTCAAATTAGTGCAACTACAACATTATTTCTGGCAGCTAAACACAAATGCTCAGAATTTTAGCTCGAGACACCTCAGAGAAGATCTGCATCATCCATTTAAAAAAAAAATCATGCATCTGATCCTCTAATCGTTTCTTTAAAGAGTATTTAAATAAAACTACAATTGAAAAAAAAGCAATGAGGCCCCTCACCAGGTAATTTTCATGCTTCAAGAGCTTTTTTTACTGCTGCTTTGTTAGAACCATGAAATACTGCATGAATGTGTAGAAATGAAAGGAAAAGAAACAAGACAAAAGAAACAAACATTAACCAAAGAGCCTGAACACCCCCCCCAGCCACCTTTAACCTTAAAAAAAAGAGTTCCTTCCAAAGGCAGGAATAGCCCAGAGAAAAGGACAGAACTAAACCTTACCGTAGGCTTTGTGCACAGGGCTGTCACACAAAGCAACAGCCAGCACCACAGTGGGGGCAGAGCTAAAGCTGGGGCTGGGGGCAAGGAGTGCCCTGGGGACAGGGGCAAGGCTGGCCTGAGGGACAGGCAGGGCTGGGGCTTTAAGAGCACCAGCAGTGGCACTGGGGGTGGCACTGGGGCTGAACTGGGACCCTGGCTGTGGCTTTAAGAGCACCAGCAGTGGCACTGGGGCTGAACTGGGACCCTGGTTCTGAGTTTGGGGAGTGGGGGACACAATGCCCAGCCCAGGGACAGCAGGGTGGCACTGTCACACCACTGCTCCAGGGGCAGCCCAGCAGCAGCAAATCCATCCCATGGCCCCTGGAATGTTCCAGTACAGCCCCCAGCAGGGCTACTGGGCAGGGTCCTCTGGGGGCCACGTTCCTCCAGAGGGGACAGAGAGAACAGGGGGTGGGGGGGGCTCATCCTTGTAGGAAGAGTCCAAGCCTGGCTTTATCCAGGTGGGACATTCCAGCAGGAACTCCCTGGACTGTGTTTAATGCAGACAAGGCCAGGGTGCCCCTGAGCTGGGGACAGCAGCAGGAGCTCCATCCCAGAGCTGCACATTCCTGCACTCCGGGGAGGGACTGTCACACCTGCCCAGTTGCAGTTTCATACCTTTAAGGCTTAAGGAACACAAAGGTAAGATAAGATAAGGTAGGTGAG
This sequence comes from Pitta sordida, assembly GCA_013390025.1. NCBI lineage: Eukaryota > Metazoa > Chordata > Aves > Passeriformes > Pittidae > Pitta > Pitta sordida. Next base: position 116,130 of record WEKX01015181.1, on the reverse strand, counting down.
GTAAGGTAAGAGCTCCCCAGGCCTCCAGAGGCAGCATTACAGTGTCTGAACCCAAACTTAGCTCTGTAGTCCCACTTCAGCTGCAAGATCTTACTCAATTCAAGCTTTCCCCAGAGGTAAACCAAGAAATGTACGGGTACAATGGAAACCAGTTACTTCTAAAGCAAGTCTAGAAGAGTTTAATAAGACTTCTGTAAGAAGAGGTGTCTTCTCAGCACTTTGCTTTTAAGGTAAGTTCCAAAAACCCTGCTCATTGCCTTTCAAATTACTGTAACACCCTAAAATGTAAAAATAAAAAGAAGAAGAGAAAATGTAGTTAACAAGTGGTTACACCAGGAAAACACTTGGGGACTGGAGTGCTTGCTGGCCTTTAGTTAATGGCTAGAATCCCCTGTAGCTGCAGAGGACCCACTGTGTTTCAGTCATCTGGAAGGGCTTTGCATTTGCCTTCTCCACTACAAAAATCACACACACAAATAACAGAGAGAAGAGTTTATTATTCACTGAAATTCTAGTCAATACTATATCAAGGATGAACAAGGAAAACTTGGAATCAAAACTAGGACCGGTGCCCACGTGGCACCTCCTGGAAGATGTCACTTTGGAATTAGACCAGAGTTACTCAAACCCTTGGTATATTGGACTCCACGAGGAGAGCGAGGGCCTTCGGGGGATTTTCCCAAATAAATCCAGCGGCAGCATATCCCAAAGGAATGCTGATTCCTCTCCCATGCACTGCAGGGAGGGACAAACCAGTCTCATGAAGAGAGTGAATCGTTACCCAGGCAAAAGCTGCTGAAAATATCGGGCAAAGTTTGGGAAAGTGAGACAGGCACAGGGCAAAATTTGCCATCAATTCTGCCTAGAGAGTTGTGGTTCTAAACTGGAGACACAAACCCCTCCCAGAGCCTGGTCTGATGTACCAAGGGCAATATACCAAGGGTTTAGGAGGCCTGTCCTAACCCTGCTTTGGCACTGCACAGAAAGACACCCCACCGAGGGGGGCCGGTGGGCCACCACCCCAGGCACCAACCTTCGGCATAGGGCACCACGATGAGGGCTCTGTCCACGAACACGGTGTTGGTCAGGTGCTGGGCCACCACCGCCGAGTCTGCCTCCTGGAACTTCACAAAGCACACGCGCGACGACACCGGCAGCGGCGAGTCACTGCGGGGACACAGAGAGAAAGGGGGATGTCACCGGGGCTGAGCACACACACACACACACACACACACACACACCGGCAGCGGCGAGTCACTGCGGGGACACAGAGAGAAAGGGGGATGTCACCGGGGCTGAGCACACACACACACACACACCGGCAACGGGTAGTCACTGCGGGGACAGAGAGAGCATGGCACATGTCACCGGGGCTGAGCACACACACACACACACACACACGCCCCGGCAGCGGGGAGTCACTGCGGGGACAGAGAGAGAAAGGGGGATGTCACCGGGGCTGCGCACACACACACACACACACACACGCCCCGGCAGCGGGGAGTCACTGCGGGGACAGAGAGAGAAAGGGGGATGTCACCGGGGCTGAGCACACACACACACACACACATCAGCAGTGGCGAGTCACTGCGGGGACACAGAGAACGGGACATGTCACCGGGGCTCAGCACACACATACACACAAGGGCAGGGGGGAGTCACTGCGGGGACAGAGAAAGGGGGATGTGTCACCAGGGCTGAGCACACACACACACAGGGTACATGTCACCAGAGTCACTGCAGGAGGGGTAACGTGTCACTAGGGCTGAGCACACACACACACCCCTCATCATGGCTCCCCTGGACACAGCTCTCGGGCACAGTGTCTCAACACTCAGTGCCAGCTCCTTTCTGTGCAGGAGGGAAAGTGACAATAACCTTGGCCTGAGGAAGCTGAGAAGTCACCAGCTATGACTCAGTTAAACCCGGGGAGGGTTGTATTCTCTGCTAAATTCTGACAGGAAGGGTGATGACTACGAGAGCTGTGACTTGTGACAAGGGCGTGCAGGGACAGGACATGGGGTGGTGGCCTTACCCTGGCAGAGGGCAGGCTTGGAGGAGAGACTGGGAAGGAATTTTTCGCTGTGAGGGTGGGGAGGGGCTGGAATGGAATTCCCAGAGAAGCTGTGGCTGCCCCTGGATCCCTGGCAGTGTCCAAGGCCAGGTTGGAGCCCCCTGGGACAGTGGACAGTGTCTCTGCCCATGGCAGGGGTGGCACTGGCTCATCTTTAAGGTCCCTCCCAACCCAAACCATCCCAGTTTCTGTTTTACTCACAAACCCAATTTCATAGAAACTTCCAGAGCAAACCCCTTGTGCTGCAGTGCCTGAGGGATGGATGCCCAGAGCTGAACTCCTCTCTCCCCTCCAGCAGGAACACACCAAACCCACAAAGGGCTCCAAGAGCCTCTGGCAGGCAGCACCTGACGGAGTGAAAAGCCCCTAAACACAGGAGCTCCTAAACAACTCCTTCCTCTCCACAAGGAAGGGCTGTACCAACCTCTGAGCTCAGAGCCAGCCCACCTAAACCAACCCCAGGCACTGCAAATCCAGAAGAGAATCGAAACAGAGACACTTGGGGAAAAAAAACCCAGAACCTACCACCAGAAAACGGAAATCTCCACTTCCTACTGCAACAGGAAAGATCTGTACAACTGCAGCTGTGCCTTCCCTGAAACAAACCACACCAAACTCGGCCCAGCTAAGGTCCGGAATGGGTTGAAAGTGCCCTGCAATGGTGCAGGCTGTGCTTCAGCTGGGGGACAAAGGGAGGCAGAGCCAGTGACACTGAGCCAGGAGGGAAGAGCTGCGGGTGAGGGCCCCAGGCAGGGGCTGGAAGCAGCAGCAGGGCCTGTTCCTGTGCCAGGGCCAGGGCCCAGAGCAGCCTGGAGAGCTCTGGCAACATTCCCAGACAATTCCCAGACACCACTCCAAGGGCTTCCCCTGGCTGAGCTCAGCTCGGCTCTGGAGCTGTCAGAACTCAGGGAAGTGACTCCAGCACACCCAGACGGAGACCAGGATCTATTCCAGTCCCTGCAAACAACAAACCCTCTCCCACCTTCCTCCCCACTGAGCCCCACGTGCACAGCTGACCAAAACGTCCCTCAGATCACACTTTAAAAACTTTAAATTCCATTGGAGGTGACAAACGAGATTGGAGCCAGCCCACTGCAGCTTTTTAAGAATTAAAATTAGAAACAGCCACTTGCTCCAACAGCTTGCAGACTGAATAAATTGGGAAGTAACTGCAGTGAGAAACGGCCCAGACACAGGGATATTGAAACTCTTGGCTCTTCTGGACCCAGGAATCCACAGCTTGCCAAAGTGGGGCCTGTTTAAACCCTTAATAAAATAATTAATAGGAAGAAATAACTAATAAAAATAGTAACTCCCTAAAATAGTTAATAAAAACATGAACCCGAGGCATCATGAGCAGGTGTTTAACAACCTCAGCAGTAAAGGAAACCAAGGAGGGATGGGCCAGGTGAAGGATTTACACAAGTCATTACATAAAGCAGGACATTTCCAGGCACTCCCCAAATCTGTCCCCAGCCAGGAGCACCCCCAGGAATGCTCCGAGCTTTTCCTGACAGAAGGAATCTCAAACAACAACTGAAAACGTTGGTGCAGGGACATTTCAGATACATCTGTGCTGCACTTGTAAAAATGCTATTTCCAGGCACTCCAGAATCCGAGCGGGATGGAATCCACCAGGAACTGAATGTTCTCAATGTTCCCCCCAAAATGCCACCACCCCTCGTTACTGTAACTCAGCAGAGACTGAAACACTCGGGAATTGTGTCTCAGCTGAGGAAATGCAAAAGGAGGAGGCAGGGGAGGAAAAAAAGCCACAAAGCTGGTTGTGGATTGAGGATAAACGTGGAACAGGTGATTAAATAAACTGGGGTGAGGAGATGGGTGAGGGGAGAGACGAAGGGAAATGCAGGGGAGCCTGGGGAGGGCGGGAGAACAGGGAAGCTCTAGAGGAGGCAGCAGAGGCAGTGACAGATGAAATCGGGGGTGGAGCGAAGGGAATGGGATTGGGGACTCGGGGAATCTCCAGACAAGGAACACCCCCAGCACACAGGGAATTCAGATCATCCTTTAAATCCTGTACCCCCCCCCCCAGCCCTGGTCACAGGAAGGAAGGGACACCCGCCCATTAAACAATTCTCAACGGATTAGTTAATGAGTATCTAAAGCCACAAAGTTTCCATTCACCTACAGCCACCTCCCCTGAAAAACCAGCCAGAGCAGCACTTGGAATGGCTGCAGTGCCCAGGGGAGCTCTGACATCCCAGCTGGGAACAAGAAACTCCTACAGCCACATTCCACTTCCAACCCAGAAAAACTACACCAGGTTTTGAGAGCTTTTTCCACCCCCAAAATGAAAACTCCAAGTAGTTTTGGGCCTTGCAAAGGAGTGACTGCGCTCTTGTTTGATTGTATCACGGCAAACCCAACCCCTTCAAGCCATACAACGAATACCCAAAAGCAACATCAGGCTCTGTAAATCCAAACCGAGCTCTGAATTGCATCAGAGAGGATCCTGAGGGCACAGCTCAGTCTGTAAGTGAGAAGAACAAAACCAACCCTTTTTGTTATCTGCGGGTATTTGCGCTCTGCCGGGACACCTGAAACTCGAGTTTCAGGTTTTATACATGTAACATCTGTGTGCCATCCGTGTGTTAGTGGCCACCTGCCCCGTTTGCACAGGAATCCTTGCAAGGAATGCAAATACACGCACATGAATTTTAGTTTCGTGGCCAAACCCGCCCCAGCTCCGAGGGTGACCCAGCACCCCGGGACATGCGGGCAGGGACCCACCCCACGGCCCCGCAATAAACCCACACCCCGCGACCGACCCGAGCCCAAACTGGGGATGGGACCGGCGGGTCAGAGACCCTCGGGCACCGCGATCCTCCGGGCGAGGGTGGCCCGGGCCGGGATGGGACCGGATCACTGGGGCCGGGATGTCCCGGATCACTGGGGCCGGGATGTCCCGGATCACCGGGGCCGGGATGTCCCGGATCACCGGGGCCGGGATGTCCCGGATCACCGGGGCCGGGCCGGGATGTCCCGGATCACTGGGGCCGGGATGTCCCGGATCACCGGGGCCGGGCCGGGATGTCCCGGATCACCGGGGCCGGGCCGGGATGTCCCGGATCACTGGGGCCGGGATATCCCGGATCACTGGGGCCGGG
>WEKX01015181.1:82523-107657 GCA_013390025.1 Pitta sordida | reverse complement strand
CACCACTAACAGGTGCAACACACTGGGGGTTTGTTTCCCGTGTCTTTAATGTATTTGCCCTGTTTGTCGCTGCTTTGAGGGTTTTGCTTGGTGGATACGTGAGGCACTGCCGTGTGTATGTGTGTCTATACACACACATGTCTGTACATGTGTACGTGTGTACATCCCCCGTGGCAGGAGGGGTGGAAGCGGGTGATCCCGGGGGTCCCTTCCCAGCCCCCCCAGCATGAGGGGGCACACGAGGAGCGCTGTGCCAGGGCAGTTCTGTGGAGCTGACTCCTGTCTGTGTGTGGCAGTGCCCCAGCACGTCTGGCGGATCAACCTGGACCCCCCCGAGGAGGCTCAGCAGAACCTGTCCTTCGGCGGAGCCGATCGCTGGTGGGAGCAGACGGACCTCACCAAGCTCATCCTGGCCTCCAACCTGCTCCACAGCCTCTCCCAGGACGTGCAGCTGCTGCCGGCCCTCACCGTGCTGGATGTGAGTACTGGGACATTGGGAAGGAATTCCTGGCTGGGAGGGTGGGGAGGGGCTGGGCTGGAATTCCCAGAGAAGCTGTGGCTGCCCCTGGATCCCTGGCAGTGTCCAAGGCCAGGTTGGAGCAGCCTGGGATGGTGGGAGGTGTCCCTGCCCATGGCGGGGGTGGCACTGGATGAGCTTTGAGGTTCCTCCCAAACCAAACCAGTTTGGGATTCCCCAGTTTTTGTAATGTGAGTGAGCACGGTGCCAGCTCCTGAACCAGCCCAGTGGTGGTAGAGCTGCCTCTGCCCCGGTGTTCATGTCCAAAAACCTGCTGCACTTCAGACCCCATTTATTTATTTATACATATTATTTTTTAGTTCTGTGCTTCTCAGGATAAAGAAAAGGCTTACAGGTCACTGGTGATATGTTGGTTCATACTCTGGTAGTGGGTCATCACAGAATCACAGGTTCACAGGTTATTCTGAGTTGGAAGGGACCCACAGGATCATCTAGTCCAACTCCCAAGCGAACGCCCACCCAGTGATCACACCCACAAGCGTGGAACCATGGGCAACACGCTCCATCCATCCAAGACTCGTTAATATCCTGGGCTGGAAGGGGCCCACATGGACCAATTCCTGCCCCAGGGTCCTCTGGGAAGTTCTGTTGCTGTCACTGGGTGCAGCCCCTTCATCTCCAGTGCCAGGAGAGTTTTGCAGTTACACAATTCCCGTGTGGATCGGGTTGGCTTGAGCTGTGTCTGGGAAAAGCCCCAGAAGGTACAATCAGTAACTGTGTTCCAAACCCTCTCCTCTCCAGGTGCATGACAATCAACTGACATCACTTCCCTCTGCTTTGGGGCAGCTGGAAAACCTCCAGAAACTTGATGTCAGGTGAGGAGACGTCACATGGTGATCTTGGGTTTGTTGGAATTGTTCTCACTGGCACTGAAAGTCACAGTTGTTTGGAAGGTGAAGGTGGTGGGATCCTGAATAATCACACCCAAAATACCTGCATTCCTCTGTTTCAGAGTGGCAGTTTTGAGGCTGGAGCACCTCCTGCCATGAATAAATCACACTGTGAATAATTGTGTCCATCTTGTTCGTGCTGGAACGCTCAGAGCCTTCTGTGCATTTGTGCACGAGGAGAGGTCACTGTGTGTGAGCTGCCCAAACAGAACAGTTCACATCCAGCTGGAATATTGTAAATCCAAAGGATTCTCAAACTAATACTTGATTTTTCCCAGGAGACACACTTTCCCTGCAGCAGGGTTTGTGCAGGCTGTGGAACACGACTGTTCTCTGGGTGTGTTACTCCCCTCTGACTGTTCTTTCCCTCTGTGTTCCCTGTTTTCCCCCCCAGCCACAACAAGCTGCAGAGCCTCCCCGAGGAGCTGCTGGGTCTGCCCCGCCTCAGGAGCCTCCTGGTGCAGCACAACGAGCTCAGCCACCTTCCCCAGGGCCTGGGGCAGCTGCTGACCCTGGAGGAGCTGGTAAATCCCAACCTTGTCCTCTGGGCACGAGGATTGCTCTGGGTGTTCCTGCTGCCAGTTGAAACCCCCACGGCAGAGCTTTGGGGAGATCCCAGTGGCTGTGGTGAGAGTGTTGGGTGTTACAGGGGCGGGGGGGTTTGTCTGCTCTCGGTTGGGGCAAATCTTGTAGGATCAAATCCCTTGGGATCCCTCAGTCATGGGAGACTTTGTGTCAGGGAGATCCTGACGACACCAACCAGCCAATTTTAACGCTCTGCCAGTAATTAACTTGGCACCAGCAGCACCCCTGGGATGTCTGAATCATCTCTGCCTCTAATTCTCTCTCTTTTTTTTTTGATTTCACTCCCCAGGACGTGTCCAACAATCGCCTCACAGACATTCCCACCAGTCTGGCCCTGCTGGTGAACCTGGTGCGGCTCAATCTGGCCTGGAACCAGCTCAAGGACCTGCCTGCAGACCTCAGTGCCATGAGAAGTAATTCCCTCCCCAGCAGCCCCTTCTCTGCCTCTGCAGTTCGTGTTACTTGGGACTTTGAAACATTTAAATTCTTAATGTATTCCCGAGAAACCAGCTCAGAATTCGTGGTTCTGAGTCCTGTCTGGAGAAATGTTGCTGTGCTTATTTTAGAAGCCAGGATAACTGTGCTTCTGGAGAAAAGCTATTTTGACATTCTCCCCTTTCTCTTTGTCACTGCACATTTATTTCCACAGGCTTGAAGCAGCTGGACTGCACCAAAAACCACCTGGAAACTGTCCCTGCCAAATTGGCGACGATGGCATCGCTGGAGCAGCTGTACCTGAGGAAGAACAAACTCCGCTCCTTGCCTGAGTTCCCCTCCTGCAAGTTGCTGAAGGTGAGGTTGGAACTGCCCCAGGGCTGGAAAGGGATTTGCTCTAAATTCAAATAATGGCAGGTACTTCGAACACAAGTTTTTTTGAAACTGGAAATTCTATTTGGAGCTATTTAATACACCCCTGTTTTTAGTTACTCTTATGTTCATCGCCTTAAAGTCGTTGCAAAGACAAATTTGCAGCAGAACTTTCCAGATTTGGAAAATCAGTAGCAAAAAGGTGACTGAAAACTGGATTTTTGTTGCCTGCAACAGTTATTTTTTTATCTCCCCAGAACGTTTTCCATGGGAATTAAGTTTGTTCATTACCATTTTTTCTTTGTAACCCCAGAGGAAATACACTGGGTTTCCTTTTGGCATAATCAGATCTTCAAGGTTTTGTGTAGCTTTAATCCCTCAGAGGTTTAAAGCTGACAGTGTCTCGGAACAGCAGAAATTTGCTGCTCAGCTGACAGAGGAATGGTGGGGCCAAGTGAGTGTCTGTATCACCACGTTGTTTCCAGGGCAGTGAAAACTCCAGGCTGTTCCAGCAGTTTCTAACAGGAATTGTTGTTGGAGTGTGAAGTTCAGTGTCTTGGTGCATCCACCACGGGCTCCTCGGGCTAAGGAGTCACCCACTTTTCCCATTACAAATGACACATTTCCAACAGGGAGATCAGAGCTGCCACTCAGCTCCCTCTGGCTTGGAACTGGAGGAGCTTCTCGAGTAAAGGAGTCGTTGACAAGTTCTTGGATCCCATTTATTCCAGGCTGGGAAATGGGACTCGGAGCTGAGGGATCTGTGGCGGGTTCAGAAAAGCTGTGGACCTTTGGAGGCTTTGATATTCTCAGGCAGAAGGAAGGGAACCAAGATCCCCATTTCCTCCCCGTGCTGAGTTTGTGCTGCTCTGGGGGTTGGGCAGTTGCAGAGCTGTGCCAGCAGCTCCCACAGGGTGCTCTGTCCCCCAGGAGTTACACGCTGGGGAGAACCAGATTGAAATCCTGAACGCAGAGAACCTGCAGCACCTGAGCTCCCTGTGTGTGCTGGAGCTCAGGGACAACAAGATCAAGGCAGTCCCCGAGGAGATCGTGCTGCTGCAGAGGCTGGAGAGGCTCGACCTGGCCAACAATGACATCAGTAGGTAATGGTGACACCTGGGACAGCCCCTTCCTCGGGGTCACACACAGGGAGAGGAAGGGACCCTCTGGGGGTTGTGTGCTGGCTCTGCTCAGGCTGGGCCTTCCCTGAGTGCTCTGTGCTCTGTTCCTGACCTGCAGGGGCTGAGGGAGCTGGGGGGGCTCAGCCTGGAGAAAAGGAGGCTCAGGGGGCACCTGGAATTCTCTCCATTCCCTGGGGGGGGTCGGGCTCTGCTCCCAGGGAACAAGGGACAGGAGGAGAGGGAACGGCCTCAGGCTGTGCCAGGGGAGGCTCAGGCTGGACACCAGGAGGAATTTCCTCATGGAAATGGTGATTAAACACTGGCAGGGGCTGCCCAGGGAGGGTTGGATCCCCATCCCTGGATGTGTCCCTCAGGGTCAAGGTGGGGCTGGGGCACAGCCTGGATTCTGTGGGCTGGGAGGGATTTTCCAACCTCAGGGATTCTGCACCTTTTTGTTCTGAACCCAAGCTTCAGAATTCCACATGACAAACCATTACAGGTTCTTGAGCAGTTGGTTTGGAGCTGCTTTGGGATGAGCTGTTTCCATCTGCAGGTTGCCTTATACCCTGGGGAACCTTCCCCACCTGAAATTCCTGGCCCTGGAGGGGAATCCTCTGAGAGCCATTCGCAGAGACCTGCTGGAGGTAAGTGCTGGACTTCGGGTCTGTTGCACAGGGACTTTTGCTGTGTCCCCACAGCCAGGGCAGCAGGGAGGGGGTTCTGAGGGGCAGAGCTGCTCCAGCCCTGGGAACAGCAGCAGAGGGACGTGGAGCTGCTGGAGAGAGTCCAGAGGAGGCCAGGGATTGCTGCGAGGGCTGGAGCCCCTCTGCTCTGGGAGAGCTGGGAATGTTCCCCTGGAGAGGAGAAGGATCCAGGGAGACCTTGGAGCCCCTTCCAGAGCCTAAAGGGGCTCCAGGAGGCTGAGGTTGGGATTCAGGATGAGAAATTTTCAGCTGGAATAAACAAATTTCGTAACTAATCATCCAGGGAGACCTTGGAGCCCCTGGTTTTCCTGGGGGGGTTTAAGTGCTGTGGGCTCCACCTGAGGGACTGGAATTGTCCCTCAGTGGGGACAANCAAGTTCCCAGGCTGCTGTGAGGAGGGTTTTCCTGGGGGGGTTTAAGTGCTGTGGGCTCCACCTGAGGGACTGGAATTGTCCCTGCCTTGCCTGGGAGGTGCTTCCTGACTTGGGTTTTGTTTCTTTTTTGACAGAAAGGCACCGATGAACTTCTGAAATACCTGAGAAGCAAAATCCCAGGTATGTTGCTTTATTCCACTGCATCTCAAGAGAATCCTAAGCAATTAAAATAATCTAGAACCAAAGGAGGGTGGTTCAATCCAGGCCCCTCCAGTTGTCCTGATTTATGGGGATTTATTTTCTCAACAGTTTGCTCTGATATTTCTATTTCTTTTCCTCATTCCATTAGATAATAACACACATGCCTTACTGAGGGTTATAATTTATAAAAATAATCTCCATAAATTTAGAGATATAAAAATAATCTCTAAAAATAATTTAGAAGGGACCTGGACAGCAGATCCCTCAGCTTTTCCTGCCGGTGCTGTGTGTTTTTTCCAGTGAGCTGTCCCCACTGCCAGAGGATGGCAGCATTAATTAGGTTTCTGCAGCATGAAACCTGCCTTCCCAGTGCCTTCCATGCCTTGTTAAAAATTCCAGGAACAACTACAACAGTCCTGCTGGTTCTGCTCCTCCTGAGCTAAACCACTGGCTGGCCTGTTTCTGGAGAGGTTTAAACTGGGAAAAGCCTCTTTTTTCCGCCTCATTTCTGAGCCTTTTGCCCCCTCCTTAACCAGGGGATAACTAGTTGTGTTAGTGGAGTTGAATTCATGAGTGCTGCCGAATTTCCAGGGGGTTGTTTTGAGCTCCTTGGAGTGGAAGTTGGATTTTTTAAGGTTGGTTTTGGGCTCCCAACTGAGTTTCACCCTCCTCAGGTGGGTGGGGGTGCCCAGCTCAGATGTGCTGCAGCTTTTTCCTGTGGGTTGTGGGGAGGAATTGTGAGGATTCAGGGGGGCAGGAGGAGGCTGGGCACAGGCTGTGACTGTGACTGTCCCTGCAGATGATGGACCTGCCTCCCAGGGGGACCCTCCTGTGACAGCCATGACCCTTCCCAGCCAGTGCAGGGTCAATGTTCACGCCATCACCTCCCTGAAGTTGTTGGAATACAGGTATGTCTTGGGAATGCCACCCTCTCCCATTTTTCTGACTGTTGTTTTTTTCCCCTTCATTACATACCAACCTGTCCATAAATCCTGGAGCATTTGGGAATTTCCACACCCCCCCCTTAATTCCTGTGCCCAGAAACAGGCAGAGTTGGATGGCAGGGCTTTAATTATCCCTTTGTAATCCCAAATATTCTGCAGTGACTCACCGAGGTGCTGAAAATCTTTGGGTGCTTTTAGAACCTTTTGAACCCTCTCCTCCAGGAGAGCTGGAGAGGGACTGGGGACAGGACACAGGGAATGGCTTCCCAGGGTTAGATGGGAGATTGGGAAGGAATTCCTGGCTGGGAGGGTGAGGATGGAATTCCCAGAGAAGCTGTGGCTGCCCCTGGATCCCTGGGAGTGTCCAAGGCCAGGCTGGAATCCCTGGGACAGTGGCAGGTATCCCTGCCCAGGGCAGGGGTGGGATGGATGAGCTTTGAGGTCCCTCCAGAGGAGGCTGGGAGCGCCTGGTTAATGAGCAGGAGGTGGTTAATTGGTGTCTCCCGCAGTGACAAACAGGCCACCGTTGTCCCCGAGGAGCTGTTCGATGCTGCGGGTGCCAGTCCTGTGGCCACCGTCAACTTCAGCAAGAACCAGCTGGCAGAGGTGCCCCCGAGGTATGGCAGGAGTGTCAGGCCCTGGTTGGGGCTGGAGTTTTGTGCCCTCCACAGGCAGGGAAAGCTCTGGCACTGCTGGGAATAATTGGCCTTTCTGAGGGGGAATGTTTGCTGGGTCTCTGGGAGCCCGGGGAAACCATCCACGGTGATTCCTGAGGACACCCCACCCCAGTGGAGCTGATTTATTCCCAGTCTCAGCCCCACATTCATAGCTGGAAGAGGTGCAGCCTGAGAGGAGAAAAGGCTCTTTTCAGGACCATTTCTAGAACCCCACGTCGTTGGTGCCTCCTGGGCTTTGTCCCTGCTCAGAGGCCGCTGCTCTCCCTGGGAGAGGTGGGTGGTTGTGCAGCTGCCTCAGAATTCTGTGCCAGCCCAGGCAGGAGAGAGGAGTGTCTGCTCCTTTCATTGCCTTTTGTTTTTAGGGCTAAACCATTTGAGGGGTTCTGCAGTGAGCTTTTGGAGCTCTGAAATACTTTGGCACCAAAGCATCTCAATGTCACAACCTTCTGCAAGCACCAGGAACTGCTCCTGGGATTTGTACCAGTGGGGCAGAACCCAAAGATGGGGATGAAGTAGGAATCTCTCTGGCTGCAGAGGAGGGTGGATGGTCTGTGTTTAAACACCTCAGGGCAGGGGGTGCTAGGGATGGTCACTCTGAAGCAGCTCTGGGCTGCATTTACTGGGGTAAAATTCACTCTCCTGGTCAGTGAGAGGAAGTTTAATCTCCCCCTAAGTGCAGAGGGTGGTGTGAGCTCTGCCTCACGGGGCATGTTCCTCATCTTTCCTTGTGGGTTTCAGGATTGTGGAGCTGAAGGACTCGGTCTGTGATGTCAACCTCGGCTTCAACAAGCTCTCCTCGGTTTCCTTGGAGCTGTGCAGGCTCCACAGACTGACACAATTGGATCTCAGGTTTGTGTGGCACTTCCTTCCCTGGGAACTCACTTTGCTGCCTCTGAACCACCCTCTGTTCCAGTGGGATTGCAGCACTGGAGGCCCTTCTCATTCCCAAAATTTCCCCGTGGCAGTGGAAGGAAGAGCAGAAATGGCCTAAATTTGGGCCTTGGCTGAAGGAAACACCAAAGCCAAGTGCAGCAGCCCCGAGATCTGCTGTGAGGGGAGATGTTGCTGTTAAAAACACTCCTAAAGACACCCACAGCTCAAATCCTGGGAATTGGAGCAGTGAAGGAGCAGAATCTCTTGTGCTGCTGGAAATGGAGGCAGTGATGACAAGGGATGTCACTTGTGTCATCTTCCCTCCCCTGGCTCCTGAGGAAAGCTCCTGGCATTGCTCAGTACCTGGATTTGGGACTTTGGCACCAGGATTTGGGCAGCTTCCTGAGCTCTTCTCTGGAGCCAAGGAGCTGAATTTCCAGGAATAATTGTGGAGTTCAGGTGCTTGGGGATGCTTAGAGGACAGGCTTGGAGTCTCCTGGCAGAAAAGGGAACCCAGGGTGGCATCAGCAGCCCCAGAGAAGAGGTGGCTGATCCATGGGATCAGTGGTGGGATCAGTGGGATCCGTGTGTCCCGTCCTGGGGGTTCTCAGTGGAACCTTCAGCGAGTTCATGGTGGTGGTTTGCCTTCCTTTGCTCCACAGAAACAACCTGCTGACATCTTTGCCCCAGGAAATGGAGGCACTGGCCGGGCTGCAGATCATAAATCTGGCTTTTAACAGGTAAGCAACTCCTTAGGTATTTTTTATACAGCAACAAAAAGAGCTGGGTTGATGGTGGTTTGCTGAATTGGGGTCGAGTTTTATATGATTTTCTGAATTTGGGGCTGAATTTGATGTGATTTTCCTGTGATGCAAGAATCAGGAGACACTCAACCCATGAGTTCTGAGCTTGACACCCCTGCAGGGCTCAGGTTTCTGACCTTCCCCTGCTCTTCCTCCTTTCCCCTCCCACAGATTCAAGGCATTTCCCAGTGTCCTGTACCAGCTGCCAGCCCTGGAGACCCTCCTGCTCAGCAACAACCAGGTGGGCTCCCTGGATCCCCTGAGGCTGAGGGGGATGGAGAGGCTGGCAACGCTGGACCTGCAGAACAACGACCTCCTGCAGGTGCCCCCAGAGCTGGGCAACTGTGACAACCTGAGGTGGGTGACACTGGGGACTGTTCAGGGGCAGGAACTCGGGGTTGGAGGGGGCTCTCTGGGGGTGAGACAAGGCTGTTTCTCCCCGGGTTTCTTGGTGCTGTGGGGAAGGGGATCATGGATCAGGGCAGAGCAGACAGGCCAGGGCTGGCAGGATCCAGGTGATCCCCACTTGGCCCCTTCCAGCCTGAACCACCCTGGGATTCTCTCTGGGTATTCCAGGAGTCCTGGAGAGGTGGGGGAAGTGCATTAATTAACACTCTAAAGGCAGGGAGCAGGGAAGCGGGAATTAAACCTCCTGTAGCAGAACAGAAGAGGAATTCCTTCGGAGTTCCCAGGATCCAGCAGTGTGGGTGCAGGGGATGGTGTGGGGGTCCCGAGGTGCCCATCCCTCTTTTCCAGGACGCTGCTGTTGGAAGGGAACCCTTTCCGCACCCCCCGGGCCGCCATCCTGGCCAAGGGCACGGCGGCGCTGCTGGAATATCTGCGGAGCCGCATTCCCACCTGAGCCCCGGCTCTGGGATCCCTCCTGTGCCATTCCCTGCCTCTGGAATATCTGCGGAGCCGCATTCCCACCTGAGCCCCGGCTCTGGGATCCCTCCTGTGCCATTCCCCACGGCCCTCTGGGCACCCCACACCCCTCACGGTTGGTGAAGAGGCTCCAGCAGCACCCCCGGAGCTCTGCAGGGAACTGGGGCACGAGGGAACACTTGTATTTTGATATTTCTTTTCACCCCCCTCCAGGTTTGTGTGAGGGGCTGCCAGGGGTGGGAGGCTCCCCGGATTTGGGCATGAGGGGAACCAAGGGGCCGGTGACAATAAATGTGCTTTTTTTTTTCTTGTTTAAATGCATTGTGTTGTCCTGGCAGTGATGCCTTTGATAATGGTGCTGCAGGGGGAGGTGTCAATAATACACAGAATTATGGAATCCCTGAGGGTGGAAAATCCCTCCCAGCCCACGGAGTCCAGGCTGTGCCCCATCCCCACCTTGTCCCTGAGGGACACATCCAGCCCTGCCTTGGGCACCTCCAGGGATGGGGATCCAACCCTCCCTGGGCAGCCCCTGCCAGTGTTTAATCACCATTTCCATGAGGAAATTCCTCCTGGTGTCCAGCCTGAGCCTCCCCTGGCCCAGCCTGAGGCTGTTCCCTCTCCTCCTGTCCCTTGTTCCCTGGGAGCAGAGCCCGACCCCCCCCAGGGAATGGAGAGAATTCCAGGTGCTCCCTGAGCCTCCTTTTCTCCAGCCTGAGCCCCCCCAGCCCCTCAGTGTCCCCCTGATGAGGAGCTGCCCCTTCCCCTCCCCACCCTCCTTCCCGCCAGCTAAAAGAAACACCCCGACCCACAAAAACTTACAATAAGGTGACGTTTTTATTATTTATACAATAAAGAGACCTTTTTAATGTTATTCAAAACACTTTTCTTTTGGAAATACTGAAAAAGTCGGGTCCGCCAGAGCCGAAAATGGCTCTGCTATAAGTGCAGGGCGTGGGCTCAGTCCCTGGGCTCCCTCAGCACAGGAGCAGCTGCAAAATGCATCACACGGGGCACGGGGAGGGCACGACCCGCCTGTGCCAGGGCCGAGATTGCACTCAATCAGTAGCTTTAAAATAGAATTATTTTTTTTCTTTTTGTTTTTTTTAAGTACCTTTTTGCACATAAAATGAAGCAGCTTTCAAGTTCAGTAAGTCTTTATACTGCAAAAAAAAAAAAAACCCCATGAAGTACATTCACAATCTATGTTAATAAAGTAGTAAATATTTCCTCATTCAGCTTTATTTACAGGAATACCGGAGTTCAACTGAAAAGTACAGTCATCTGGAATATAGCAATCTTTGAACACATACAAAAATGACCATTTCTGTATAGAATTTAAGCTCAAAATCACAATTATCTCAAAATATTAATTACAATACAGCCATCTCCATCATAATTAAACATGTCTCTTATAAAATGGTAAAATCTTTAATAAAGGAAGCTGTTGGTTCTGGACTGGATACAGTACTCACAGGTAGAAAACTGAAGGGATGAGCGAGTGCCCTGCCCGGGGAGGGGACACGGGGGGGGACATGAGGGGACACAGAGGGGACAGAGCTGAGACACAGGCCCCGAGTGCCACACAATGCAATGGTGTCAGTCAGTCACTTCCAGGAAATCAGCTGCAATCAGCCAGGAAGGGCATTGGAAACAAACAAACAACATTTTAAAAAAGGCTTTCTGGGGGGGGGTTATAAGAGAAACTCTTCCAAGTCCGTGATTGGCACCTGGGGCCGGTGGGAACTGGGGGTTCCCGTGGGCTCCCGGCAGCTCCCAAAGCCCCGAGGGATCCCAATCCAAAGCACTGCCCGGGAAGTGGAGCTGAGCTGGGAATGGGGAATGGGGAATGGGGAGGGGAGAGAATTCCCAAAGGAAATGGGAGTTCTGGCTGAAATCCCACCAGGTCACGCAGTCACAGGAGAGCTGGGGGCGGAAAGGACCTCGAGGTCACCCTCCCTGCCCAGGCAGGGCCGCCTGGAGCAGGTGACACAGGGATGTCCCCACCCTTCCCTGGGCAGCTGCTCCAGGCTCTGCCCCTCCGGGAATGAGGTGGAACTCGGTGGGTTTTGTTTGAAGGTGGGTGGTGACTGTCCCCTCCTGTGTGACCCGTGTCCCACCTGGACCCTGCCCCTGCCTGGCTGGGCCAGCACAGCCCTTCTCCAGTGCTCAGTGACGGCAGCAAACCAAGCCCTGGACATTCCAACCTCTAATTTTCCTTGGATTTCCTTGGCTGTCCCGTGTCCCCCCAGCCTGTCCTGCCCAGTCCCTGCTCGGAGTCACCTCCTGTCCCCTCCTCAGGGGCTGGCACTGCCTCCAAACACAGATGAGACATGGATGTGTTCAAAAACATCTTGGAAAAGAAGATCTGAAGCTGTTGGGAACAACTGGCTGATTCCTCTCCTCCTTCACCCCCACCCGGATCAGAACTGGGAGCTGGCACTGGGAAAGGGGGTCCTGGAGCCTCCCCAGGCTCTGGGCTCAGCTTTTTCCTCAACATTTTTGAAAAAAACCCCCAACATTTTGGAAGCAGCTTTTGGCATGTTTTGCCTCACCCACCATTGCCCTGGGCAGGACTCCCCGTTCAGGGGGATCCCTCAGCTCCATCCCTCTGCTCCCGGCACACGGGGCCCAGGAAAAGCTCCCAAGGGTCCCCCAGGCAGAGAGGGAAGGTTTAGGAATTCCTGGAGGCTCCTGGAAGCAGCAAAGTGGAATATCCCCAGCCATGGCTGTGGCTGCACCCCTGGCCATGGGAGTTCTGGGTGGGAAGGTGGATGATACCGGTGCCAGCTCCCCCTCAGCCCCTTCCCAGGGAAACGGGAGCCCCTGAAAACTCCTGCAGGGAGGTTTCCCTCTGTTCTCCCATCCCGCTCTCGGGAATAACCAGCAGCTGTCAGGACTGGGACCAGAGGCGTTGTCACACTGTGCCCTGAGCTGGGAATGCCCTTCCCGGGATGTGCCACCTCCCAAACCTGCTCCAGCCCCTCCAAAGGGCTCCTTAGCAGAGCCAGGATCAAACAAAGCCTCCCCCGGGAATATCCTGGAGTGGGAATACACAACAATGTCCCTGGGGAATGAAGGGGGTGGGGGGGGAAACAGGAAAGGGCCTCGAAATTCAAATTAAAAAGTGAAAGAATAAAATCAGCAGCAACAAAAGAAGTTTTACTGCCACCATCAAACCCTCCTCCATCCGTGAGCCAAACCTGCCTGTCCTCGGAGTTCTCCTGTCCTGTGTGCACATGGAATCCATGGGAAGTGCCAACCCAGGGGGTAACCCACCCCAAAGGGGGTTTGAACCCACCCCAAAGGGGGTTAACCCATTCCAAAGAGGATTAACCCATTCCAAAGGGGGTTAAATCATTCCAAAGGGAGTCAGAATCACAGAATCATGGAATGGTTGGGGTTGGAAGGGAATTTAAATCCCATCCAGCCCCAGCCCTGCCGTGGGCAGGGACACCTTCCACTCTCCCAGGCTGCTCCCGGCCTCATCCAACCTGGATCATCCCAAAGGAAGTTTTAACCCGTCCCAAAGGAATTTACCCCATTTCCATGTGGGGTTTTTGCACCGAGGTCCCAGAGTTCCAATTCCTGGAGTCTCTCACCCCGTGGAGTGAATTGTTCCTGATCCCTACGGAGCCAACTATACACACGGATATGTACAGGTATGTTCATAAGGCATAGAATATCTTTGCATTGAAAATAAATGAACATTATTAAATTTAATTTAATATATACTTTCTTTGAGGTGTTTATGAAAATATCTCTTTTTTTTTTTTCTCTCTATACTTTCGTATGCGACACGATAGAAATATTTCATGGGAAGTACAGGTTAATATATTTCATCTTTATAAAGGCATATACAACTTTGAGGCAGTGTTTCTGATGGACAGCAGAATTCCTAAAGGATTTGTTATGTGCTTCTGTGTTTCGAACTCATAGGAAAAAATCGACCTTTTTTTTTTTTTTAAGAAGTAACTCGGTTTAAAAAAACGCACCAATGCACAGCCAGAGGCTGACAAGGAAAACTGATACAGAGCCACATGACCAATATATTTCTAGTTAATATATTTCCTCCCGATGCTTGGTACTAACATAGATATGATACATTTGGCACTACTGTTTGCCATTGGTCCAGCAATTGGCAACAAAAAAAAAAAAAAAGAAATTGGTTTCCTATGTATAAATGTGACCCTCAGGCCTGGCTAGACGTTATTTACTATTGATAAAAAAATATTTAGACAGTAAGCTCACGTTGGATAACAAGGTCTACTGTGTTCTGGAAACTCTTGAGCAGGAGCACGGCCTTCTCGTGTTCCATGTGGACAAAGCTGTGCCCGTTGGCCTGGAACAGGGACAGACACAGGGAGGGCTCAGGGGAGAACAGGAAAGGCTGAAATACATAATAAATCATCGCCCAGAAATGCTGAGCACACCTTGGTCCCACCCCCCTGGGATGGCACCTGCACCCTGGGTGCTCCAGGGAACAAATCCTGCACTGGGTGCAGCACTGGGTGCTCCACCCTGCCGTGGGCAGGGGTTATGAAAATATCTCCTGGGTGGAATCAATCCTGCACCCTGGGACTGCACTGGGTGCCCCAGGGAGTAAATCCTTCCCCCTGCAATGGCTCTGGCTCAGGGATTTTGGGGGTTTCTGGAGGAGCACAGACTGTGGGATGGATGTTTCCATGACCCAGGTGCTGTGCTGGGTGCCCAGGCAGGATGGGCTCCTCTGGGGTACAGAGGGAAACACGCCCTGAAGGAGCTGGGGTGGGAATTCCACCTCCCCTGAACTTGCTGCAGAAGCCACATTTGAATTACCCCAATTCCCTGCCTGGGACCACCAGGCCCCGTGAGAAGATCCAGAGTTCTCCAGGACCAGGGACACCTTCATCCCACCAGGAGAGGCCCCGAGCTGCTCCCAGGGGGCTGGGGCTGCTCCCCCTTCCCTCCCCAGACCCTGGGGAGCCTGGGCAGTGCCCAAGGAGAGCCCTGTCCTGGCATCCACATCCCCTGCAGCCCCCAGCCCCCGGGTACCTGCAGGATCTTGTCCCCAGGCTGGAGCAGGCTGGAGGCTGGGCCGTCAGGCTGAACCCTAGTAACAAAGATACCCTATAGGTCAGAAGTAACACAGGTTAGGATGAAATCTCTGAGACCCACAGCCCAAAACACACGAGAGTCCCTGCCCAGGGCTGGGGGCTCCACTCAAACACCAAACTCTGCTTTGAGTCCTGTGTGGGGCACCAAACACCGCCTGGGGTTGGGGGCACCAAACACCGCCTTGGGTTGGGGGCACCAAACAAACACCACCTGGGGTTGGGGGCACCAAACAAACACCACCTGGGGTTGGGGGCACCAAACACCACCTGGGGTTGGGGGCAGCTTCCCGTGGCCTTCAGCTCCTCGTTGCCCAATAAATGGAATTGTGGGGCATTTTACACTGAAATTCCACATTTTAAACTGAGCCCACGTCACAAAATACTGTCCAATATGAACAGGACAAGAGACCTTAGAGCCCTCCTTGTTCCAGCCCTGCCATGGGCAGGGACACCTCCCCCAGCCCAGGAACTCAGGCTGTGTCAGAGCATAATTCCCCAGGGATTTCACATTCCCAGTCACTGTTCTCTTGGAATTCAGGGCGGTGGGGAAATCATTCCTTTCATTTACAGGCAGATCTCAAAGTTATGAAAAGAGATGGAAAGACAGTTTGAATTTCCTTCTTTCCCAAACATATTCTCAGTATTTATGGAATTTCTATCTCTGGGAACTGAACCCAGAGCTGGCGAAGAACATCAGCTCTGGGAACGTGTTCAACAGAAAAACACCCAAAGAATTCGTGTTCCCATCAGTTTGTGGCACCAAACACATTCACAGGTCTGAGTCTTTCCCTAATCCCACAGCCCCGGGAGTTGGGAATCACCAGGTGCTGGAGGTTTTTAAGGCTTCCTTTTATCACAAAGGGATTTATCTTGGACTTGCAATTCCCAGAGGGAATCCTGAGTCTCCCAGATCACCCTCATGGGGACAGTTGTGATTCCCAGGACAGAAGGTGCCACGGGGTCTGGAAGGATCCAGGGATTCCTGGATTTTATTGGATACAGCAGCTACAAACTCCTGGCATTTCAGTTCCTGGTTTAGAATTAATTAAATTAATTTAGTAAATTAATTCAATTTTTGGACTAATTTGGTTAAAGTTTAAATCAGGGCCTAAAGTGACTCTTAAAAGAAGAAAGTCCCCAGAACATTCTCTTATCCACATGGAATATGGGGCAGACACCCATGGGATGGATGTTGGATTCCCTCACCTTCATTAACTGGGAAAACAATGGAAACAACACCCCCCAATAAGATTTTTAAAAGCCAACACCTCACTCCTGTTCTCCACATCTCCACACCAAAACAAGGACCAGGCAGAGAGAAATTCCCAACTCACCTTGTCGGAGGGTTTGAATGGATTTCCTTGTCCACTGATTCCACCACTGATGCTGAAGCCAAGGCCAGGATTCTTCTCTATCCTCACACAAAACTGGGTGAGAAAGACGGGCCGAGGTCAGTGGGTGTCAGCACCAAACCCTTCCTAAACCGACTGCCCAACATCCCAGTTCACCCTGACGGGATCAGCTGCCCTTGCTCAGTATGGGGAAAGCCAGTGGAATATTGTTATAAATGAAGTTTAGAGCTCCCCCAGCTTATCCAGAGCTCCCCCAGAGCTCCATCAGCTCATCCACAGCTCCCCCAGTTCAACCAGAGCTCCTCCAGCTCATCCAGAGCTCCCCCAGCCCATCCAGAGCTCCCCAGTTCAAGCAGAGCTCCCCCAGTCCACCCAGAGCTCCCCCATTTCCAACCAGAACTTCCCCAGTCCAACCAAAGCTTTCCCAGCCCATCCAGAGCCCCCCCAGTCCCACCCAGAGCTCCCCCAGTCTAACCAGAGCTCCCCAGTCCATCCAGAGCTCCCCCAGCCCACCCAGAGCTCCTCCAGACTAACCAGAGCTCCCCAGTCCACCCAGAGCTCCCCCATTTCCAACCAGAACTTCCCCAGTCCAACCAAAGCTTTCCCAGCCCATCCAGAGCCCCCCCAGTCCCACCCAGAGCTCCCCATGGCTGCCCAGCCGCGCTGCCCCGTTCCTGCCCGCCGCTCCCTCGGGAATGCCGGGCATGCCGGTGCCCTCACCTGCTCCTGGTAGGCGTCGGTGCTGCGCTGGCCCTTGGTCTGGATGAGGCACCTGCCGGTCTGGGGGCCCCTGGAGCTCTGGGCCGCGGGGATCTGGATGGGCAGGGGGGGCTGGTACTGCTGGATGGTGACCTTGTTCATGCCGCCCTCGTAGGGCTGCTCCCGGCTGCGGTGCTGCAGGCTCTGCGACCCCATCAGCGTCTGGATGTGGCTACCTGCCTGTGGGCAATGCCAGCCGTCAGGGCACAGAGCCGCCAAGGAGCCACTGTTCCCATGGCTGAGCCCCGGCAGAGGTTTGCCTTGGGAGCACAGCTGGGAAAACTGGGATTAAAAGCAGTGGGGACACGTCCCTGGCACTGGGAAACTTGGGAATTTGGAGGGAATCAGCCACCTAATGAACACAAGAGATGTGACTCCTTGTGTCACATCTGTGCTTCTGCTCAGGGTGTGTGTGACCTGAAAACATTCAGTAAGTCACAGGAGGGTGAATTATTCCTCACAGCCTGCCCTGAACACCCTGGAAGGTTTGGTTTTCCTGAGGATAATTTGGAACAAGGTTTGTGACACAGACACTGGTCAGGGTTACGCTCTGTGCATGGAAAGCACCATCAGGTAAATCCCACACCTTGTCCTGCGACCAAACAAAATACAACCAACCAAATTCCTGGGATAACATTCCTGGGGCACCACCTGCTGCTCTGGAGCTCCAATATTTGGTCAATCCAAGTGAAATCCTCCATTTCCATCCACTTCTGCTGTTTCCAGCCAAGGAAGGACAGCTCCTGCCCTGTGCCTGGGTCTTGTGGGCACAACACGGAGGGAAGCCTAAATACTGCAGTCCTTGAATGAATCAGTGGATTATTCTATTGGGAGATTAAAATATCCAACTTTTCCATAGGAGAAATTTAGAATATCCAACTTTTCCACAGGAGAAATAGCCCATAAATTACGGACTGATCACATAAATGGCCAAACTCGATGTAAAATGGGCATTTGATGTGCACTGTGAACAGCAGAAAGCGGGAACAAGCATTCCCAGCCCAGGTGGTGGAGGAGGGATCCTGTGCAGCATTCCCAGCTCCACAGGGGGATAATTTGGGAACACATGTCAGTGTCTATATGTGGCTATACAGACACCAGCTGATGACTGGACTGGAGGATCCTGGAGGTCTTTTCCACCCTAAATGATTCCATCACTCCACATCAGCCTGAGGACACACTCCACACACCCATAAACACACTTTTCCCCTTGGAAGAACAACTCCCAACTCTCCTTCCAGCGTTTTTCCAAGCACAGCTCCAACCCCAGTGACTCTGCCCTGCAGGAGGCCTCAGTGCAAAACCCCAAATATACATATTACAATTTATATTTATATAATTTAATTGTTGGCTATCCTGAACGTCAGTTCTACAGAAGATTTTCCCAATGGCTTCAAACAATTGCTGGATTCTAATTCCCAGATGCTGGAAAACCAAGAGAGGGTGACATGGAGAGATGAGCGTTGTCACAGCAGCAGGTGGCCAAGCCCTCCTGAGGAAGGGGAGCCCACAGCCCCCAGGGTTCATTTCCTCTCTGCTCTTCAGAGACTTGGAGGAGACCCAGTCACCCCGTGGCTCTTGTGGAGGGGCAGAAGCTGCTCCCGGTGGCCATGGGACAGATTCCTGCAGCAGGAGCAGCTCTGTGGTGCAGACATCGCTCCACACCCAGCACAGGAGGGGAGGATTTTCGGCTCAGAGCCCCGTGTTTCCTGGAGCAGCTCCAGCGGCTGTGAGGACAGGGGAGCAGGGGTTGTGCTCATCCCCCGGGAGCAGCCAGGTCCTGAAATCCTCGGGAGCAAACGGAAGCTGCAGTTTGGTTATCACAGCCCTGCTGCTGCTCTGTCACAGCACTGAGGGACACCCGCACAGCCTGGGTCCCAAAATGCCAGGGAAGAAAGGAGTGGCTCCCCTCACACTGCTCAGCCTCATTTCTTGAGTGCCAGAGGATAAATAACGTGGCTGTCGGAGCCAACTCCACCACACCACCAGGGCATCCTCATCCTCCTTCTCCTCCTCCTCCTCCTCCCGGGCCTGGGAGGTGCCGTTTTCATCTCCCATCTTCCACCAATTCCCCTGTGGATCTCTGGTGGCACTTCTGTGGGAATCCAGGGGCTGCTGCTTCTGCCACTGCCCTGGGGACAAGCTGTGAGGGCAGCAGGGAGGTCCCTCCTCATTAATTAAGCCCCGGGTTAATTACACACAGCAGCTGCACATCAGGGCAGTCACTCCAGGGAGGAGCAGGATGGATCCCCACGGGGACAGTGATCAGTGCAGTTATCCCATGGGCAGCTCTGACCCCACTCACGGGGGGTTTGCCAGGGTC
The DNA here is from genome assembly GCA_013390025.1 of Pitta sordida. Classification (NCBI taxonomy): domain Eukaryota; kingdom Metazoa; phylum Chordata; class Aves; order Passeriformes; family Pittidae; genus Pitta; species Pitta sordida. The sequence continues at coordinate 88,725 of WEKX01015181.1, read as the reverse complement.
CTGCAGCTCCTGGAGCTGAGCAGCCAAACCCAGCAGGTTCCAGTGGAGCCACTCTGGGGCTGGAGGGAGCAGCCCCAGCCTGCACAGCCCAGCTGCCAGCCCTGGAACTCGGGATCCACCACGGGGTACCTCAGATCACACCCATTTCGGGGTTTATCAGCACAAGGGCTGTGCCTGCCCAGGGCTGAGCTGGCACCCCCCCCAGCACCTCTGGATTTTATCACTCTCACTGACACCAAACACCTGAGGACAGTCTGGGGACAGGCCACCCCTGTGCCCTCTGCACACGCCAGGGATGGAACCACGGGCACAACACCCCCGGAAACCACCCCAGAGACCTTGTGGGGTGTGTGGCACCGAGGGGCACAGAGGCTCTGCCCAGCCCTCCCTGAGCAGCTGCTCCATGGAAATGCTCCCTGGGAATGGCCAGGGGCTCCCAGCAGCAAAGCCTCCAGCAGAGCTGGGCCAGCAGGAGGAACCAGCTCAGGGGGGTCGCTGCCCACTCAGGGCTGGAACCATCCCCAGCTTCCCAGGAGTCCAGGTCACTCCTCGACATTCCTGGGTACACAGGGTGAGCTCAGTGCAAAGATATTCCTTCAACAAACCCCATCTGGGAAGGGTTTATTTCCACCAGGAATGAAACGGCTCTGCTTGGGGGGCACTGGTTCCCCTGGGAATCAGGGATTTTCCAGTGGGTTTTACAGAGCACAAGAAGAGCTGGAGGGAGGGAACGCTTCAGCCTCTGAGCCTGGTTTTAAATTTAACCCTTAATAATATTTTAATGTGCATCACACCCGAGGAACGGGGAGGTGAGGAGTGTGAGCTCAGTGTAAAGATATTTCTTAATATCCTTAATATCAGTGTAAAGATATTCCTCAAACACCCCCCAGCCCTGAATTCCCAACAGTTCCCCTGGCAGGAGCAGGGCCCCTGCCAGGCTCCCCACATTCCCTACCTTCTTGGTGACGGTGTCGGGGGGCACGTCCCGCCGGCCCAGCGGGTACGGGGTCCAGGGGCTGCCCAGGGCCACCTCGTCCTGCCCGTTGTCCAGGATGCTGCTCTGCTGGGACGGGGTCTGTCACAAACGTAGGGCAGCCTTTAGTCACCACAACACCCCCTGAGCCCAGCTCAGCCCCAGGGCAGCACTGCCACAGCACTGAGCCCCCGACCCCACAGCCCAGTGCCACCCACTGTGGGCACAGCAGAGAAATGGTGAGAGAATAATGAATGATGGGAGCAGCAAAGACAAAACTCATCCAACTGGCCCAGAGAAATCCCACGTTCTGCAATCCATCTTTCTCGTTGCTCAGTCAAGCAGAAAAACCCATTTTAAAATTTTTTTCATATGAAGTATTTGCCACCAGGATAAATGAGATGCTTTTATTTTTCTGCAGAAAACATTCCCTGATGTCAGAGGGGAGGTTGGGACTCCTCATTGCCAGCCCTGGGCTCTGCAGGAGCCTCGCAGAGCTCTCCTGGTTTTGTTAAGCCAAAAGGATATTTCCTGTATTATTAATATAATATTATCATATTAATAGCACAATATTAACCTGTAAATGTTTTCCTGAATGCAAACGGCCATAACACACATTTAAAGTTTCCTAAACATTCGTATCTTTCCCTTTTCTCTCCTGTTACACATTTCTTTTTTGGTCACTTTTCCCCCTGGTTATTTTACTCCCATTTCCAGGATTTTGGCGGGGGGTGTTTTGTGCTTTTTTCTGTCCCATCCTGATCTTCTTTCATTTGTCTCTGTTTTTTTTTGTCATCACTGGAAATTTGGGGTCAGACTTTCTGAAATTCCAGCCCCACTGACAGCACCTGACTGAGGTGGTGCTTATTGAGTTCTGATTAAGGATAATCTGCAAAGGAACAAAAAAAAATTCCTATTTTTCCCTTCTGTGATTCAAGCAATTTCTTCTCCAGCTTAGATTAAAACAATAATAAAATCAGGATACACTTCTTTGATTCCTGAGGAATATATCAAATTAGCTTTGAAAGCTGGGAAATCGTCAATCAAAACCTATTTTTTTAACAGAAGTTTAAGGGTAAATAGAAGTAATTTGTCATTTAATTCGTACATCTCAGTGGTTAATAAAAAAAATACAGCTCTGATTATTTAATCGTGAAAGTTGTAATTTTCCTTCTATTAAAAACCACTAGAAATCTACGAATCCATCCTGGGAATGGATCCCCCCGAGGCACAGAGCTGGGAGATGGATCCCCAAACTGGGCAGTCTGGGCTCTTTCCCCACAGCCTGACCTGCCAAGGGGACTCTGCCCTCCACAGGGAACAATTCCGGATACAGAGGGTGTTTTCTGCTCCCTCCACACACAGGGAAATTCTGTGGCTTCAGTTGCTGCAGCAAAAGCAATTTGGCCCCTGGGAATGTCGCTGGTTTTCTGGCCTTGGACAGGCTGCAGCCAACCCCACACCTCTGGAATGTGGGGGGACATGACAAGCAGCACTGCCAACACTTCCCAGAGCGAGCAGAACTGATGGAATTACACCTGACAATAAACTGGGCGTCCAGCCCACCCACGGGAGCCAGGGCTCACTCATTACTCTCGGGAATCCAGGCCACGGGGAGGAGGGGGAAGGAGGCAAATGTTAATCTGCTGTGGCCTGGATTCATCAGGAAATGCAAATTGTTTAGAACATGGGAAGGAATAAAATGAAACAACAGTAAATACACACAGTTTTCATCCAACAATCACCTCCCTGCTTCCCCAACAGAACAACACAAGGAAAACCCCTCAGGGCAGGTCAGCATCCCAGTTTCTATGGGGATGGAGCAGTGAAATGCTGGTGGAAGAGAAAGCACAACAATCCCCAAACCCCTCTGAACAGATTCCTGCATCCATCAGACACCCATCCACCGATCTCCACATCCATCCACAGCCTGAAACCCTGGCAGTGCTGTGAAACACCTCCTCCCTGCTGTGGGCACCAAACCAGCACCATGATTGGGGCTTGATGGCAAATGGATTTGTCCAAGGACTCGTGACCAGACCTGGCAGGGACCCGAGGACACAAACGGGACAACACTGGGATGTCACCCATGGCCAACACGGTGCCACCCACCCACGGACAGAGAAGCACAGAGAGCAGGATGAGGACCCAGGGACAGCTGATGGCGGGTGGGATGGAGGTGACAGTGTATGGACAGTCGGTGACAGCAGGGACAGCCTGGCACCGATCTGTGGGGGGTGTGACTCTGTCCCAGCCTTGCCTGGAATGCTGGCACGGAGCAGGGCCGGGCTGTGTCCAACCTGCACGGCCTGCTCCTGCTGCTGCCATTGAACCATCCTGCTCTGCCCTGCAGCCCTGGGGCTGAGCTCCAAACGGGGCCTTGGAAACCTCCTTTGGGAATTCCTGAGGCCAGCACAGCTGATCCCAGTGGAGCGCCTGGAGCTGAGCCTTGCTGCCCTTTCCTGACTCCCAGAGATGCTGCTGGCCTGTGCCAGGCTGAGGGATCCCTGTCCCTGACTCCAGAGTGGCACAGAAGGGTCTGAGCACCTCCTGACACTGAAATCCTGCAGCAACATCCCCCCCCTCGGGCTTGTCCTGTGGCTCTTCCCTCCAAACCTCTGGTTGGGTCTGGTTTTGTATGGCTGGGCTTGTCAGCAATGTATTGGTCACAGATGTGAAATAGTCAAAAATGGGATTATTCTCTTTCTCTAGGTGTTAATCCACTGAATTTAAAATGCTTTGTGCAGGGCAGGCCTGTGCTCAAAGCCCATCAGCAGCTACAGCACAACAATTAACAATGCCCAAATGTTCAAACCCCTGTCTCCTATTTCAATGCACCCCCTACATTGCCACATCACTTTTTCTAAGCTGGGTGCCAGAGCAAACCACGTCCCCCATTTCTCTGCACAGCTCGAGGGAATGATGGTCTGGAGGAGAGCGGGAAGCGGGAATGACAGCCACGGGAGCCCCCGGAATCCAAAAAGCAACACCACGAGGAGGGAAACCGCCCCACTGCCACCCTTTGCTTTTTGGATTGGGTCTCCCCTAAGCACGAGGAGTAGGCACAGCTAAACCAGGAGGAAGCAAGGAGTTAATTTAGGGGGTGCTGCTGGCTGGGCCGTACTTACTTTCGGTAGAGGTAGCTCTTGAAGCATTTGGTTTTCAAATTTAGATTTAGGCTGCAAGTTTAAAGTCATGCTTCGGCCGGCATGCATTGCTGAAACCCCTCCAGAGTGCAGCATGCCAAGGCTAACTGTGTGGTGTTTGTAAGCAGCGCTCTGAGTAGAGGAAACAACCACGGGACACGTATGAACACACATGCTCATCGAGTTCAGTATCACACATAAACACGGTTCAGTTCACAGAGTTTTAGTTCAAAGCAAACAGAGAGTCCCGGGGCTCAGGAGCTCCCCGGGCATGCACTGGGCACACAAAGCGAGTACAGTGCTCATCGTACAGGACATGGGAACCAGAGAGCAGCTCCACGCTGACAGCACAGGAGGAGGGGAGCCTGCGCTCTGCCACACGGGACACGGCTGGGAGTGGAAAATCTGGCCCAGGTGGGGCTTGGCTGCACCGCCCCAGAGACCTTGTGGGGTGTGTGGCACCGAGGGGCACAGAGGCTCTGCCCAGCCCTGCCCACAGCCCACGGCTCCTCCCGCAGCAGCTGCTCCATGGAAATGCTCCCTGGGAATGGCCAGGGGCTCCCAGCAGCAAAGCCTCCAGCAGAGCTGGGCCAGCAGGAGGAACCAGCTCAGGGGGGTCGCTGCCCACTCAGGGCTGGAACCATCCCCAGCTTCCCAGGAGTCCAGGTCACTCCTCGACATTCCTGGGTACACAGGGTGAGCTCAGTGCAAAGATATTCCTTCAACAAACCCCAACTGGGAAGGGTTTATTTCCACCAGGAATGAAACGGCTCTGCTCGGGGGGGCACTGGTTCCCCTGGGAATCAGGGATTTTCCAGTGGGTTTTACAGAGCACAAGGAGAAGAGCTGGAGGGAGGGAACGCTTCAGCCTCTGAGCCTGGTTTTAAATTTAACCCATTTGAGCCTTCATGGTATTTTAATGTGCATCACACCCGAGGAACTGGGAGGCAAAGAGTGCATTAACACCAAACTCAGGAGGCTCTGGCAGAAAGGAGGTAAATGGACACATTTGGCAACTGACTTCTGCATTTCACAACAGATTTTTTCACAACCACTTCAGATCCTGAATAAATACGACTCGTGAAGAAGGTCATTAAATAGGTAAGGAATGTAAATCATGCACTAAAGGACTTGTATCTTTAGACAGGAGGCGAATCAGCACGACTTCCTACAGCTAAAAGGAGTAACGATCACATTCCTCATCCAAACCAGTGGCAGTGGGGACCCAGCGATATTTCTCAGTCAAGAGACACCTTTTAACCCCCTCCACTAACAGTGACACGATGGCTACAATACATTATTTCACTTATTCTCAGTCAAGTTTTGCTTTATTCCCTTTTACTGCCACCATGTGCCCAGAGCTCCCCGAGGTCCCTGGCATGGGGGGCTCCAGCAGCACATCCCCAGCCATGGGCAGGGAACAATCCCACCGCCTTCCCTCCCTTGGGAAGTGCTGCAGGAGCCCCCCGGGCAGTGACGGGTGTGGAGCCTCTGGATGGAGCCCCCCCAGGGCCCTCACCGGGGCGTCTCCTCTGCCACCACGGCGGGGATCTCATCCCTGGGAATTCTGGTGGTCACCACTGCACGTGCAAAGAGTTTGACATAGCGAAACACACAACTAAAGGCATTAATTGCAGAGAAGTGCCAAACATACCCTGTCTAACCTTCTAGCTTCTATATGTCTAAGTAGCTGTTGTCTCCAGTCAGCGGGCATTTTAGCACAGCTCTCATTTCCCTTCCCAGGGGGAGGCCTCGGCTTTATATCACTGTTATCGGAAGGCTTGTCGCCATAGTTACCCAAGTTATAGTCTGACGGAATCTTTTCCAGCAGAGCTGCCATGGTGGGCCTGGCTGAGACCGGCCGCGTTTGGGACGTGCCGTAACTCTCTGTGCTGTAGCTTCGTGCCGACAAGGGCCTCCTTTGCGTGAGGTTTTTAACCGGGAAGCTCCCGGTCTGGGCTTTCACCTCCTGGTAGGAAGGGAGCTCGTCTTCGTAGCGCCCGTTGCGCTTGAGGAACTGGGCCTCGGGCACGGCCACGCCGGCCTGGCGCTCGGCCGGCCCGCGGAACGGGGCGCGGCCATA
>WEKX01015181.1:10470-72229 GCA_013390025.1 Pitta sordida | reverse complement strand
TGTGTCCCCAGACAGGGATGTCCGTGTGTCCCCAAACAGAGAGGTCCATGTGTCCCTCCCTGGCCTGAGCAGACACACAGGGAGCCACGCTGGAACTCCCCCTCTGGATTTCCTCCTCCCTCCAAACAAAAATTAAACCCAGTTAAAGGTGTTTCACCTTCATCACTGCGTGGCTGCTGGGGGAACATGTAGTTGGTGAGCACCCTCTGCTTGGTCTCGGGATGTGCCTCCGTCTGCAGCGGGATGAGCGCCTTGGACTGTGGGGGGAAACAGAGCAGTGACCCCAGAGTGGGGATGGGATGGGATCCAGCTCCTGGGGAACTGGGAATACCAGGGAACCACAATTCTGGGGGAAAAGAAACATTCCCTTTCTTCTTTTTTTTAACATTTTAGGTAAAACACACCCACTAGGGCTGGGATCCAGTTTAAGCCAGGACTAACGAGGAGTTCATTAATGCAGGAGGAGTCAATTCCCAGTAGTTGCCAGTTCTGAGAGTAAACCTGGTGTAAGACACTGGAGAAGCCACCTGGAGCCACTCTGAGGGTTCAGACGTGTTTTATTTCAACTGATGGTGTTTTATTATCAATAGATCCCAGTGAAACACCAGGAATGACTGGCACAGCCCATGGAGTGGGAATGAAATCCCTGCAGCACCACAGAAAAGCCCAAATTCTGGGAAATCTTCTCTGTTTAAAAGGAAGTGGCCGTTGGTTTGCCTGAGCAGCCATGAAATGTTAATTTTTTTTAAAAGGAAATTGAAGTGAAAAAAAAGTAAATCCAGAATCTCAATTTAACACATTAAAATTTAACCATTGTTTCCTATTACCCCCCCCTCCAGCTCTCCCGTTTTGGGCTCAGCTCTAAAAGTAAATGTACAGTCAGACTTATTTCAGGGCTCAGATGAACTGGTGCATCTCCCAGTGTTGCTGTTACATAATTTGCTTTAAAATTAGAGCCCTGAAGAATCTACAATTAAAAGCAAAGTCCTCAAAGCACACTCATGCTGAAAATGAGTTTTCTCCCAAGCAAAACTCAGAGTTTTTGTGCCTCTTGGATGTGTTTAAACTCCTCCTGGTTTTAAATGGGGTCTAAAATACGCAGGAATGGGCAGGAAAAGGGAGACAAGAATAGAGGCACAGATGGAGCAAAGGATGGGATAAAGTCTTAGATATATTGAATTTCTATTTTAAAATCTATCCTCTTGCTACTTTTGTAGGGATACAGAAACTTATCCAGGTGAAATAAACCCTGCAATGGTGATTTTTCCAAGCTATTAAAGGACATCCAGCAGGACCCACACCTTGATATCAAAGTCTGAAGCTGGGCTGGGAAAAAATGCTGCCAAAATTCTATTCCAGCCATGGGTTAAACGACAGGTTTCGCTCACAGCCTTTCCTGTGACCCCTTAAATCAGGAAAATGCGAATATTGAAGGTCATTACCTGGTTGTCAGAGAGCCACAGAGCTGCGAGTTCTTTGAGTTTAGTAAAAGTGAAGGGTAAATTCTTCAGCCTGTAAAGGAGAATATTGGAACACCATCAACCCTCCATTCCCACAACAGTTTATTTCAAGGTTTGTGTGCACCACGTTTGATCATACTGGAAGGGCTGCAGTTTTACAGCTTTTTTCTCTTGTTTTTGACTAAAATACAATATTTTATTAAGGGCAATCCTTGTCAAGAGTGATATTTGGAATCTAAAACTGTTGACATCAACACCTGAAAGGTACCAAGGAAATACCAATGTTTTGCTTTGGCAAAATGTAGCCAAAATTACACTTAAAATACGGAAAACTTTAAAAAATCTCAGTCCAGGGAGGCTTAGAGGAAAGAGCTCAGTGTCACTCCCCAAACTCCTTCTACTGGACACTGGAGTTTTGGAACAGGAACACTCTGAGATCATGGAAAAATCATCTTTGTTCAGATGTCAGACAACAAGATCAGAACAACATAAATATTCACAGCGAGCCTACATGGCAAAACTAAATGAAGCAGCAAAAAAAAAATTAGCATTTTAATTAGACACTTAAACACATTTCCTACGAGTGGTTTGAACGTGGGACTGCGATGACGAGACGTTTGAGGAAATTCATTCATGGTTTTCGCTCTGAAAGAGGTATTTTCACTCCTCAGGGATCCTGGAATGGTTTGGGATGGGAAGGATATCAAAGCCCATCCAGTGCCACCCCTGCCATGGGCAGGGACACCTGCCACTGTCCCAGGGATCCCAGCCTGGCCTGGGACACTGCCAGGGATCCAGGGGCACCCACAGCTTCTCTGGGAATTCCATCCCCATCCTCCCAGCCAGGAATTCCTGCCCTGATCCCTCTTCTAAACCTGCCCTGCACCAACCCCATGCCTGTCCCAGCCATGCACTGATGTTCCCTCAGCTTTTGCACGGAGTTTCAGGAGCTGGAGGATGGTGGGAGGGAATGACCGAAGGACCTTCAACAAAGTCCAAACCTAAATGTGATTCAGCAAAAAGAAAAGAGGAAAAGCTCTTCTTTTTTTTGAGTCAGAAACCCAAACTCTGTGGGAACCAAGGCTCTCCCAGACTCTCCAAGCCCCATAAGAGCAGGTGGGAAAACCCTCTGCCCCTCTCCCGACATCCCCCCAGTCTCCATCCCACAAAAAGTTGTAATTTGTGGGAGATGAGCCCCTCACAAGGCTCTGCACTGCTGCCTGCCTGCAGCAGAGCCCTGCAAGTGTCTCCCTGATGGAATTTGGGTGTATTTGTGCCCCCAGCAGAGCCCTGCAAGTGCCTCCCTTACGGAATTTGGGTGTATTTGTGCCACCGGCTCATTCCCAGCCTGTGCTGAGGGCAGGTGAGGCACTGGAAATGTTTTAATAAGGATATGAGAGACTAGAAACGAGTTATCCACTAAAGCAGAATATAAATGGGATGTGTTCATGCACACAGGTAAATCCCTGTGGGGATCAGAGCAGTTTTCCCTGTGTGCACAGGTTTAACCCCGGAATTAACACCAGATTTGAAAGTAAGGTGAGCCTGACCCACCTAAAACTGAGTTTTCATTGCTGTCTCATCCTAACACAGGCCCTGCAGGTGTGGAACAGCCCATATGTGACATTCCAGGAGTGGCACTGGGCTTAGGAGCAGCTCATCCACAGTCTCTGCATCCCTCAGGCTGCTCAGGGCACCCAGAGAACCGATTTGTGTGGGACAACAGGGTCTTGGGATGTTCCCAGCGAGCCCTGTGAGTGCTGCCCTCCGTGAGGAGCAGCTCCAGCAGCACAATTCAATCCCTCACAAGCCCCACCTGCAATCTCTCCAAAAAGAGCTGGAAACTCAAGAGCCCAGAGATTATCTGCACTGGGATCAATGAGCTCGTTACACACAAAATCATGGGGGCCATTGAGAAGTGGAAAGGTTTAAAGCTTGGCAATAAAAATATCTCTTCTCAGGGAAACCCTGGAGTACCAATTGATTTTTTTGGGTGGGGGAAATCACTATTCACAGGACTGGCTTGGAAAAGCAAAAATGTCTGTGCTTTTTGTAGAAGGCTGGGTTTTTTTTTACACAGAAAATGTTTTCTTGTGAGAAAAGATTATTTCCCTGACGTTCCTCAAATGTGTAAAACCAACAACCCAAAGCAGCACAATTTTGGACAGGACATTCCTGATCCAAAGGACTTCACAGCCATGGAGAAGTTACATCCCAATCCCTCTGGAATGAGGGATTTAGGGTAATTCTTTCAATTTCTAACCCCAGGGTACACCTTTTGCATTATTTGTGAAGTCCTTAAGGGCTAAACACTTGCAGATTAAGTCATTACTCATGTAAAAGTAAGAATATTATTCATGGGACATCAGAAAAGCACAGAAAATGTCACTGATACTGTTTCTATATGAAAAATACCAAATGTTGAAATTTGAGGGGTCTTGGTGGTCTTTGCTTTTATTGTGAGCCTCCTGACACAGATAATGTTACCTTTTCTTTCTTGATAATAATAGTTTTTCTCATATTCCTGTAAAATAACCCACCAGGTATTTGAACAGCTACTGAATTTGGGGGTTTTGCGCTCAGAGAACAGGAAGACTCTCCACTGGTTATTAATTTGAGCATGACGAGTTTACCAAACCCTGGGGCAATATCTCTGGATTCATCAATACACACTGCACCTCATTCAGGAAGAATTTTCAATCACCCAAACAGGGAAGAATTCACGTCCCAACTTGCTGGAAGTCACTGATCCCAAGCAGAGGTACCAGGCCAGGCCCAGAGAGTCGTTACTGGTGACACTTCTCCAAGGGAACTCTTGGCAAATTGGGGTTTGCAGGGTGGGAGAGCCCCAGAGAACCTGATTCCTGTGAACCACCAACACCCTGCTCTCCAAACCACGGGGTGGGGGGATCCGTGGCCAGGAGGAATTCCCTCTCTGGGAAGGAGCAATGGTGTGGCACCCAATGTCTAACCAGGAACAGGGAAGGGACACCAGGGAACAGCCTTTTTTAGGTTTTTTTGGATGGACTGTTTAATGTGAGGAGCTTTTCTACCTTGTGAGGGCGAGTTGTGAGGCCAGGACAGGAGCAGTGGCACACACGGGAAGGGGAGGGTTCTTTCAGCTCTTTAAGAACAATCTAGAACTAAAAGAAAGGTGACTTACCAGTAACCGCTGCTCTCTGAGAAGTGTAGCCCAAATGTACTTTCTAACAATTCTACCTCTCAATCACAGGGCTCAGACCTGGAAGGACTCTGAGGAGAGAGGAGAAGCAGATGGGAGACAGGTGTGTATGTGGACTACACATGGTGGAGAACACCGGTTACTGGTAAGACAGCTCTGGCTTTCCATGAATCCCACGGCTTTCCCTACGCCTGACTCCCTAAAAGCCACCCCCAGGGCCTTGCTCTGGAGCTCTGGAGGGCAGAGCTTCACCTCCAGCACAGCTGCCTGGCTTCTCCCAGAGCCAGAGTGTGCCTGGCCAAGCCAAGGATGGAGCCCAGGTGCCCGAGTCCAACCTGTCCTGACTGACACCTTGGCTGGGCTCACTCCACCTCAGGGTCCAACCCATCAGAGCCAACTGAATCCTGCACTTCCCTCATCCTGGGACAGGGTTGGGAAGGTCTGGACCTGCAAAGATAAAAGGAGAGAGGGCTCCCAGCTACGGAGATGAGAAGTCGAGCTGGAATTTTAGAGAAAGGAAAGCTGGAGTCTGTTTCCCTGGTTAAAGTGGAATTCTAACATGGGCAGCTGAAGAAAGTCCTGAAATTAAAACAGCTTCTGGTTAGTTAAGGTGAGCAAGTGGTGAGGAGAAGACACAGGCCCAGAGGGAAAGTCTGTAGCAGCTGAGACACCAGAGATAAAAAATGCAGGAGAGGGAACCAAAGACTGACCCTCCTGTGAGCAAAACGTGTCACCTCGGACACCGGAGGGTCCCCTCAGCCCGGGGGACACAGAGGTCTGTGGTTTGCCTCCCTCCTCAACAAATCCAAGCAGGACTTTAGACCAGATCCCAAAATGTTTCTGGCTGTCACACCCATTCCAGCTCCAGGGAACACAAGGGAGGGACAGCTCCCCTGCCCCTCTGCCCATGGCCACCCCAAGAGCAGGCTGCAAATCTCCCCTGGACAGGGAAGTTCCAAGCCCCCACCCTCCCGATACCTACATCCCTTGAGGCAGATACACCCCCCAGCCACGAGGGACACGTCCAGAATGGACATTTCTGGTGGCAAAAGGGCATCACAGTAAACACCTGAGCAGCCCAGATACCACCAGAGTCTCTGGGATAAAGGCGATGACCAAAAAGGTGGATGGATACACAAATTCCCCATTCACAGTCACCAGTGGAAGTGTCATTTCAGGCACAAAGACACACCTGGGAGCCCCCCTGTCCCTGGGGAAGCCCTGGGACCAAGAGACCCACCATTGGATCACAGAATCATGGAATTCTTTAGCTTGGAAACCCTCTGAGCTCATCGAGTCCAACCCCCCCCCAGCACTGCCCAGGCCACCCCTCCCCATGTCCCCAAGTGCCACATCCACAGGGCTTGGGAATCCCTCCAGGAACAGGGACTCCACCATTGCCAGGGCTGGACAGCCCCTTCCAGGACAAAATATTCCTTAATTTCCAACCTGACCCTCCCCTGGTACAACCTGAAGCCATTTCCTCATTCTGGGATTTGGACAATTTCAACACCAACCAGACTCAGGTTTAACTTCCCATTCTGGTCCAGCCAGGATGGAATGCACAAATGTAACAGGATGAAGTGATTTTAAATAAATACATCACAGGGGTTCGTGCATTACTTCATTTTATGGTTTATATTTTATGCTCAAATCAATCTGGTATTAGGCAGTAAATGGGTGGGGAGTCCTTCCCTTGATTTTTACTGAGTGTGGATGACGATTTCTGGGGAGAAATGAAATTCCCTCCCCCCCAAATGTGCCCCTCTCCAGCAAACCTGTATTTCTGTGGTTATGCTGAAATTACCACATTCTTGGCACAGCCCACATGGAGAAATCTCAAGGAAATTCAGCCTTTGGCAGCACAGGGAGCAAGAAAGGCTCAGTTCACGCATTTGGTTCCTCATCTAAGCACAGGAACAGCAGAATCTGGGCTTTTGACAGAACAACTCTGCTGAAGGGAACGAAAACTGTTCCCTGGATTCAGTGGAGGCAGGATGACAAACTCCTGGGCCTGCATTTCATGAGTCCCCATGGATCGGCTTTTTAATCATTAAATATTACAAACTTCAATTTTACAGACCCAATTTTAAAGCCAAATAGCACATTTTTGCATGGAAACAGCAGGACATAAAAAGAATTAAACTGGTTTTAATCTCTTAAAACACACCAAGACCCAGATCTTGGCCCCATCTGACACCTTCCCTTGGATATCAGTGGAACTGAGACCAAACCATCAAGATGAAAAAAATAATCGAGAGTCCTTCCTTACAGTTTAAATTAAGTAGTAATTACAGTGTTTTAAAATAGAATAAAAAGCATAATTTTATTTTAAAACGTATACTTTAAATTTATATTTAAATTACGCAAATCTAAATAATACATATTTAAAATTTGTATTTCACATAAATGTATTTTTACAAATACCTAAGAGGAAAAGTTGAAATTTAGAAAAATAAATAAATGAATTCTTAAAGTGGCTAACAAAAATGGGTGTGAACTGTACCTGTTATCACTCAGGTTTAACACCCTCAGCTTCTGCATTTGGCCAATCTCGTCAGGGAGGAATTCCAGCTTGTTGGAGCGCAGAGACATCACCGTGACGTTTTTACAGCTCCCGATCTGGGAAGGGATGAAAAAGCCAAGGGTGAGGATGGGACCCTCGCTGGGGACATTTATTAACACTCACTTTTCACCTCAGCAGGTGGCTGAGCTGGGGTTTAATGGCAGAGCACGACATACAAATTTAATCAGAAAATATAAACCACCCTTGGGATGCCTGGGGTTCCTCCCTCTGCTCTTCCCAGGGACATTCCCAATTCCACACGGATTTCCTGGTCCCTTTTACCCCAGAGTGCATAAGGAAGGTTTGATCTTCCACATCAGCCCACAGACACTTGGTTAAAGGTTTGTCTGGGCAGGGAGGAGATCTGGGCTCCCAGAAAACCCCCCAAAGCTCCTCACTTCTCTGGGCAGCTCCGGGAGGAAATTCTCGTCCACAGCCAAGGTCCTCAGGTTGTGCAGGTACCCGATGGTGGAGGGCAGCGACTCCAGCTCGTTACAGCTGCAGTCAAACTCCTCCAGCAAGGACAAACTGCAACGGGAAAGACGTTTGTTAGTGGATGTGTGAGGAGAGGGGACCAAAGGTACCAACCAAAACCTCTGCAAGTGCCACAAATTCACACGGATTTCCAGCTCGCCCAGGGAAGCTGTGGGTGCCCCTGGATCCCTGGGAGTGTCCAAGGGCAGGCTGGAGCAGCCTGGGACAGGGGAATGAGGCTGTAAAGTCCCTTCCAACCCAAACCAGGCTGGGATTCCATGATTCCCATGATTCCCCTAGGAAATCCCCCTATGACAATATGATTTTGGGGAACTCTGAGGGACAGTTCAACAGGCTTTACCCAGTAAGGCAGTTCAAGACATGGTTTGGCCACGTTATCCCTGTGATTTTTTGGGGGAAATATTGAGGATACTCGATACCCTCATGAGCGTACTTGAAGAACATGAGGAAGAATTCCAAGGACTTCACATGGACAGGGATCAGGGCAGGTCGTTCTGAAGCAAGAATTTGAGCTTTGCTAAAGCAAGTAACATTTATAAACAAGAAAATGTCAGATGTGCTCAAGGTCCCTTTCCAACTCAAACCATTCCATGATCTATAATATCATAGAATATATCATTAAATGTTCTGTGCACTGCACATTATAGGGATATGTAAAAATATTCAATATATATGTTATGCACATATACATGTATCTTCATATGTTCTGAAGAAGTATCTCCTGGATCTCTTACAAAATTATAAAATTTGGACATAAAAAATTCTCCAAATGAAAGCTCCCCCAGCTCATGGAATAAAAGCTGTGTGACTCCTTCAAGTGCCTTCCCTCCCTGCTCCTGCTGCATCCTCCTTCTCCCAAGTGCTTTAATTAGTAATAATGTTACATTGCAAGCAATTATTTCTTCCTTAAGTTTGTCCACTGACAAAGATGATTCCCTGGCTTTTATCCCAAATATTTGGGTGGATCTGGTCAGAAGTTTAGCCCTTGTATTTGTACAACTCCCAGCTGCAGGATTGGACCTTCCCTCTGTGTCTAACATGCCTTTACTCCACTTTCTTAATTAAAAAGATCTTTCAGCCTTCAAATTTTATGAGCCACGAAACCAGAAATGGCTTTTCCTACCAGGGAATCCTCAGAACTTCCCTCTAATTGCTGCATTCTGAAAAGCCCAAGTGATGAGTCAAAGAGTTGCATGGAATCCATCCAGAAGCTGTGCCAGGTTGTGGTCACGGCTTTTCCTTAAAACAGGCTCCGTGTCCATCACAATTCATCTCAAACCAAGAACAAAAGGATTTTGGGGAAGGCAAAGCTCAGTTGTTTCCCTTCACACCAACATCCCTGGCAGGGAAGCCTGATGGGAAAATTAAACTGCAGGATGGGCACACTCCTCCTATCCCTGGACAACCAGAATAGCTTGAAAATAGAGGAATTAATTGAGAAATGTGGGGCTCTGACTGTAACCACAGGCATTTCCTGACAGGGAAGGGTGACTTTATCAGCCCAGGGAGTTTCCTTGGAAAGGTGATGTCTGGCACTGACCTTCTCACTGCTCTCCTTCCTGATCACCAGGTGGAGATGGCCCCAGTAAAACCAGCAAAGGCTGTGGGAAACTGTTTTATCTCTGTGGATAAAACCTGGGTGCTTCAGGAAGAGATTTTCCATGGATCAGGGATTGTGGATCAGGCGTGAAACTAAGCTGACAGGAACACCCATAATTCTGACAACGCTAATTTAGGGAAAATATCATTAACCCTGCTGTACTTCAGGATAAATCCTCATCACTCTGGACAGGTTTGGAGCAAGGCAGACAAACACCAGCTGGTGACTCTGGTGCCCACTGGAGTGGGGCAGTTCCCAGGACATGGGCTGAGGTGGATGAGGAATGGTTTTATCCAGGTTATCACGGACTGGCAGCACCACAAGAGTAATTCCAGCCCATCTCAGCCCCATCTCATACAGCCACAGATCATTTCTCCCAGGGAACGTCCAAAGGAGCCTCAATCCTGAGGATTAACCTACAGCCACTATTTGTCCAACATCAGGCAAAAGGAATTTGCAGAACAAGGATCCCAGAATGGTCTGTGTTGGAAGGGATCTTAAAGTCTCACCCCAGCCATGTGCAGGGACACCTGCCACTGTCCCAGGCTGCTCCCACCTGCCCTTGGACACTCCCAGGGATCCAGGGGCAGCCACAGCTTCTCTGGGCACCCTGTGCCAGGGCCTGCCCACCCACCCAGCCAGGAATTGTTACCAATATTATAATAATATAATNCACCCTGTGCCAGGGCCTGCCCACCCCCCCAAGGAAAAATTTCCTTCCCAATATCCCACCCATCCCTGCCCTCTGGCAGTGGGAAGGTATTCCCTCTTGTTCTATCACTCCGTGCCCTTGCAAAACCTGGGAATACAAATTTACTCCATCATTTGCAGCCTCTGGTCCTGCCAGACGTGGCACAGACTGGGCACCAAACACTCCTCTAACCCAAACACTGCCTTGGTGACTTCCCTCCTGGCACCTTCCCACCCACGGGGCATTCCCTCAGGTCCTACAGAGAACAGGAGTGACTTCACCCCTGGGATCCCTGATTTATGGAATGCTTTATTAACTGCATCCTGCAGGGCCACACTGAGTGTCCCCACAGGCCCGTCCTTCCAACAAGAGCTCCAGAAAGGAGGGTGGTGGTTCCCCATCAGCACCATCCAGCCCGAGCTGAAGCTCTCTGTGTCTCATGGAGGAATCGTCCCCTGGAGGGAGCGTTCCCTCCTCCACACTGCCAGTCCCTGCGTGACACTAATGGGCTCTGCGCTGGCTACTGCCACCAGGGTTTAGGAGAAAGAGACCCAGCAGGAAACCATCCACAGGGATGAGTCAGAGAAAGCCAAGTTCATTTTGATGTGGGAGACACTGTCCTTGTCAGAGAGAGTTCTTCACTGAAAAAGCACCACCAGCCACTACGAAAGAAGGTGGGAATAGCAGGAGATCAGCCTCTGCTCTGCATTTCCCCCTCAGAGCAGCACTCGTGTCTTTAAAATGGAATTAAGGCCCCAAGACAAACAATACTGAACAGATATTAGGTTAAAAAAGGGAGTTCTCTTCAGTTCGAGCAATTCAACGAGTAAGAAAGGTTGTTAAAAGTTTTAGAAACGGACCCCTCAAATTGTTACAGAAAATGTTGGATGTTAGATCAACCCTTTGGCACATCCAAACCTCCCTGGGCAGGCAATGCCTGGCCATCCTTTCCATGGAGGAATTCCTCATGCCCAACCCGACCCTCCCTGGCACGGCTCCGTCTCTTCTGCGTGAACATTGCTCCTGGTGCCAGGGGAAGGATGAAAACTCTGGTACCACAGCTGGGAAAAGGCAGCCAGGGACAAGGAATTCTGATTTTTTTCCCCTCCAAATATCTTATATAAAATTTCAGATGCCAAATATGTAGAGGAAGAAGCAACCCACAAAAATATCAGTTTATACAGAATTTCAGAGGCAAAACACATAGAGGAAAAGGTGTTCTAAAAAAAATATAAATCAGAATTAAAGATCTCTGCTGGAGGGGTCACGTGTGGTGGGAATCAACATAAAGAATGCCCTAAAAATCCCACATCAAATTTGACAACAAACAGCAGGTTTTGTGGGCAAGGAGCTCCAGACACAGAAGAGCAAGGGATCACTACCCGCCTGACACCACAAGAGCTAAAGGGAACAATAGAAATTAATTAATGACACTATTCTGCCCCATTCCCACGAAATCCTTGGATCCTGCCCCATTCCCATCAAATCCTTCTGGCTTTTTCACTTTTTCACTGTAATATTTTAGGAATTCTCCACCAGTTGATGGTCGCAGTGGTGCCTTCCCAGCACTAGGCCCCGGCTGTCGCCGTGGCAACAGACTTATTTCCCCAAATATTCCTACTTTTTCAACTTTTGCTGCTCCAATCACCCAAACTGTGAGCGATTCACACAGAAAAGTGTATTTTTTTTTTCTTGGAAAATTCAATATATTTTGCCTTCTTATCCCTCACACCAGAATAAATTCACAGAATTAATAGGGGTGCTCCAAATCTGAAGTGTTTTAAAGAGAGTGTCAGGAAGCAGTTTGAAATGATTTGAAAATTTATTCATAAAATTTAAATTATTTTGGAATTCAGGATACTTTTGCCTTATTTCATATTTAAAAAAAAAACAGAAAGGGAAAAAAGCAGAAGGGAAAACACCTTTAACTTACTGTTGAAAATGCCATTAATCTCATACTCACTTGCCAATGGCATTGGGCAGAATTGTGAGCTGGTTGTCATCTACTTTCAGAGTTGTCAGTCTCTTCAACAGTCCTACAGGACAAGGGAGGAAGAAATAACAGAAAAATGATTCCTGCTAATATTTTCTATAATCTAAATTTTCTAAAACCCCCACGATTTCTAACGCTGAATTACTCATATCTGGATTTTAGAGAATTTCCGTGTATAGGACAGGGATAGACACATTTTTAAAATCAAAATAAAGCCCTGATTTAATGCTGAGCTTACTCCCAACTTTAGATCAGACCGATTTTATCCTTCATGGCTTATTTTCTTTTGAAGCAGCAAAGCAGAACGATCAATACCTTCTCCCTGTGGACTTTAGAAAATGGGCTTCAGGGACTGTCCAGACCCAGAGGTTTCCTTAACTCCTTTGGGATTCAAGGGCATCAGTTTTGTAATCCATAAACACATACAGAAATTGAATTTTCAGCTGGAAAAGTGAAAAGAACCCCTGAGTTTTCCCCACCTATGGAGTCTGGCAGCTGCTGCAACATGTTGGATGACAACAGGAGATCCTCGAGCCCTTCGCATCCCGAGATGTCCAGATCCACAGTTTCTATCCTGTTTTTTGACACATCCAGGTACACGAGCTGTTTTAACTTCCCTATAGACTTAATAGCACGTGAGAAAGAGTTACTTGGACAGACACACCCCAGTTTCCACGTTAATTAGAGACAAACGAGCACCAGACAGGGGATGTTCAATTATATCCCAGCACCTTTTGGCCAGAGGGATGTCCCTGAGCAGAACCCAGGTGGTGTCAGCCCCAAACTAACTCCCCCCCAACTAATTCACGTGCCCCGCATCCATTAAATCTGCTGGAATTTTCAGGTCCTGGTCACACAGTTGGATCATTTCTGCATGGGGGATATTCACTCCCAATTCCCATCTCCTTGTCAGGTGAAGCTTTTCTGTGCTGAGCACTCAGACGTTACCACACAACTTTTATTTCTAATTCATGTGCTCCAGATTCATTAAATCTGCTGGAATTTTGAGTTCCTGCTCATACAGTTGGGTTGTTTCTCCATGTGGACAAGGAGATATTCACTCCCAATTTCATTTGCAGCCCCAGCAAGGAGGTGAAGGTTTTCTGTGTTGAATATTTAGACATTATGACACAATTTTTATTTCTGGAGGATAATTAATTTCTGGAGGATAATTCTATGAAGGAGGACTGTGTCCACATTCAAGAAAATCCAGGTAAATGGGTGACCATATCCCACAATAATTCAATAATATAAAATAAATGTCCATACCCCAGGTAGCACTTGCAAAGAATTATTGTCCATCCACAGCTCCTTTAGGTTCTGTATTTGTTCCAGAACTTCAGGCTGAGGAAAAAAAAATATAATTATGGACAGTTAAACACAGCAGTATTTATTAATTAAATATATATTAAAATATATATTAAAATTTAAATTTTTTAGAAACAAATCCCTTTCCACCATCCAAGTATTTAATGGCATGAAGAGCTCATCCCCTTAATTTAATTTAACCACTTGTGCTCTTTTTCAAAACTTGAAAAATTAAGGAAAATTCAGCTCAATCTCTCAGTTCTCCCCATTGCCACATGGAGTGTTTCTATTAAAACACTATTAATTAACATTTTAAAGATGATTTATTTTGCCTCAGCTGGTCCTACTGAAATTCTGTTGTCCTTCAGTGATTAAATCCACTCCTCATTTCCAGGCTAAACTGATTAATGGTTATTTTATACTATTTGTTCCTGTGCTGATTAATGTTTCTTTACTCCTTTGGGGTGTTCAGTGACTAAGGTGGTTATGGAGAATCATAATTTCCCCTCTCAACTTGAATTTGCAGTTAAATTCCTCTCGTTAACAGACACCTCTCCCAAAGGGAACAGCCTCTTCCTGTGCTGGACGTGGTGCTGGAGGTGGAATTCCTTGAGCACGGATTCACCACAATTATGGAATTTCATAATTCCATATTTCCAAATTCACCATAATTCTAATTTCCCAATTCACCATTATTATGGAATTTATGGTGTCCCATGGATTCTGATGGTGCACCACGATCCAGGCGGGACCTCAGTGATATTTGGCACTAAAAACTTATTTCTGTGGGTTAGAAATGCCTTGGCTGAGGTATTTTTGGAGAGTTTTCCACACAGATTGCCACAACTGGAATAGAGTGGGAACAAGAGAAGCAATAGGAATGGGATGGAATAAAATAGAATAGGAATGGGAATGGCATGACGTGGACTAGGAATGGGATGGGATAGGAACAGGAACAGGAATGGAACAGAATCAGCTGGAAGGGTCTTACAATGACCAGCCAGTCCCTGACCAGTTCAGTCTGACCTAAATTTTAATCCCAAACGCCCCTTAACCCCTGCCAGGCTTGAGGCACCAACCCCCTCTCCAGGAATCCCACTCCAGGCTCTGCCCACCCTTTCCATACAGAAATGCTTCCCAGTATCACACTGGAACTAAAGTCAATTTCAATAACAATATTACATTTCATCCTCTTCCCTTCTCCTTCTCTCCCTCCCTTTACCTGTTTCCTTCCTGGATTTCTCCTGAAGCCTTGCTGCTGCCTGCAGACTCCTGAATCTCTGGGAAGCAGAACTCCAAAAAGCTGCTCCCTCCTCCTCCCTGAGCCCAGCTTTGCTGCCTTTGCTGCTCACCTGCCTGGGGCTGGTTTTTGACCCTTCAAATGTTAAAAACAGGGTCAAACCCCTCTAAACCTTTGCCCCATTCCTTGGGATTTCCTGCTCCCAGAGCCCCAGGTCACGAACTGCCTCTTCTCTCCCTGGGTTCCATGAAGTCACCAGGACACAGCCGCTGTTTAGGAAGAGCCAATTTGTATTCCAGGAACCTCAGGATTTGTGTGATCTCGTCTCCAGCCAAAGGAACGAACAGAATTATTCCATTTTTGTAGCTTTACTGTTAATCCTTTGCCTGTGGCTCCAGTTTGGCAGGAGGGGCAAAGGTTCTTCCAGGGCAAACCACTCCAAGGATATCAAAGGAGTGAACCTCTCCCACACCACCACAGCTCCAGGGAACACTTTTCTCCAGCAAAAAGGAAATTTCTATTGAAACCCAAATTAGATTGTCAGAATCCACAAAACCAGGACCTTTTAATCCTTTTTTTTCCCCCCTCAGGTTTGATTTAAATTAGTCCCACTTTTCCTGTGGCCTCCTGCAGACTCCCCTTGTTCCTTTGCGTCTTGGATCATTTTGATCCCAGTTCCTACATTGATGGACCAGCTCCCTAAAAATGAGTCAGCTCAGGGAATCTGATCCCAAAGAGCAGGATGGGGCCACCCCTGTCCTGATTTATTGGTGTCACTGAATTACACTGGAAAAATGGAGGATATTGGTTTTTGAAACAATGATTACAAATCCAACCGACCCCCAAAACAGGCACGTAGAACTCAGGGTATTTATATTTCCCACAATTAAAATTCCAAGTGCTGCTCCTGAAAATGTCACTCTGTTTATCCAGGCATAAGTTTTCATTGAAACCCTGAGCTAACCCATCTATTTTCTCATTCACAGAATAAATGAGCTGACTTTTAACATTCCCACCATGGCAGGAGCTGGTGAACTGTCCACAGAACAGATGGAGAGGCTTTGCTGCAGGTTCCTATTCCCAGGTGACAACTCCAGATGTGTTTGGAGTGGCATTACCTCGGTTTTAACTAAAGTTACAGGAAACATCACCCTTTGGGGACTGGAATCCCTGTCTTTCCCAGATATTTCCCGGCCCTCCCAAACATTCCTGCCTGCGGTGGGTCTCCAAAGGAGGAGGCAGAGTTTTTCCCAAGTTTTGCTGCTCTGACAAACCCCCAGCTCCTGCAGGACACAGTCAGGGAGCAATCCTTAGAGCCAGGTCCAGTTCAGAGCTCGGTTTAAGCCCCTCACACTGTTCCTGTGGGACAAACACACCCACAGGGAACAACCCCCTCATTATTGTCTGTGCAGGAAATTCCCCAAAGCTTTAAATCCCAGAAGCTTTCAACCTCAGAGAACCCAGTCCTCATCTTGAGGGTTAGGGACAGAAATTCCTTGGGGAGTCCCAAATCTCCTTCTGCTGGAATCACAGAGTCCCAGACTGGTTTGAGTTGGGAAGGACCTTCAGGTCCATCCCATCCCACCCCTGCCCTGGGCAGGGACACCTCCCACTGTCCCAGGGATTCCAACCTGCCCTTGGACACTGCCAGGGATCCAGGGGCACCCACAGCTTGCTCATAATTATTATAATTACAGTAATTGCTCATAGTCATCCCTAATAATTGCTAACAGCAACTTCTAATGTCTGAGATACAAGATCTAACGAATGACATTACGAAATTAGTACATAACAATTTATCTTGCGAGGGGGAACAACCTGCTCAGAGGGACAATCCTCTGTGACCTTGTCCTGAGCTGCAGAAACCTGATGGAAATTCAGCATTTTCTGTCATCATTCCCCTCAGGAGCCTGCTATTCCACAAGGAAACGTTCCCCAACAAAGCCTTTTCTGTCAAGGTTTAACGTCCCACCCACAGAGCACCAAAACCCCCACAGATCTTCTATTCCAAAAGTGCATTTCTCACCAGCTCAGAGAATTCATTATTGCCCAGATCAAGTCTCTCCAGCTGAGTCAGTTTGTGCATTGACCTGCAAGAGATGGGGAAATACCTGAAATGAGACCTGAACTTGGAAAATGTCAGTTAAATTTTATGAAACTGTTCCTGGCAAAAGGAAGAATTGCATCAGTTTGCTCCTGGTGACACGGGTTTGAACAATAGGAGAGAAGACATTTCACCCTTGAGACTTTAATTAAGGTTCTTGAACTAAGAAGCAACAGTTACTTTTATGTAAAAACCAACAAAATCTTGACAGAGTTTTGGGTAGTTGCTCAGGAAGAACGACCCATTTTATATTTACCAGTGATCCAAATTAAATGCAATATAAATAATGACTTTGATGCAGATTTATACATTTGTGGTCAACTATTTTAGAACTAGTTTGGCTCTTCGTGGCCTGAGCCAGGCCCTCAGCTGCTCTGAGGGTCAAACTTAACAAAGATCAAATGAACAAATCAATTAATAAATCAATCCCTGCCCTTTTATGAACAGGACTGGGACAGGGGTTTGCCACTGAATTTCTCTTTAAGCCCAGGTTGATCCAAGTGCTCTAAACCCCAGCCTGGGCCTAGTGAAAAAAGGGGATGAAAATAATGAAGTCATTGAGTGCTGAGGGCAACAGGCAGCTCCAAGGCCTTGCAGGTCATCACATCCTAATCAACAAAATGAGCATCACCTTAATTGCTGTGATCCAAAACACCAACCACCCCATCCCTGCAGTTGGCACCAGAGACAAAACTGAGCTCAAGGGCTGGGGCTGAGCCCAGTTTTAGCAGCTCAGTGACGGCCCAGCCAGGCTGTGCTGGGGCTGCGGCACATTGAGTGCAGAGAAAAGGCATTTTTAGTGGGGTAAACCAGGAAAGAAACGCCACAGGAACAGAAAAGCCATTTCACAGGAGGAGAGGGAAGTGGGCCTTTGAGACCCACCAGATCTGTAATTCTTGTTGATGGTTTGGACACATCCAGAACCAGAGTTTTCAGAACCATTTCATCTTTCTAGCCCAGCAGCCACTGGCACACATTAACTCCTGATAAATGCACTGGTTACTGCTGAGATTCCCCCCACTCCACACTCCCTGGGGCTTTCATTTGCCATTTTCCCACCCCACCCTTTTCCAATGTATTTCCCAACCTATTTGATCTTTCCCACACGAAAACATAAGACTTTTTTAGTGTTCCCCAGAACAACCCAAGAGGCTCCAAACGGGTCCATTTCCCACCAAAATTAACACTGAGAGAAAAAGGAACAACAAATTTCAGGTCCTGACTGAGGCTCATTTAAGCCTTGAGCTTGGAAGGGTTGAATCTGGTGCTGGCTCCAAATATCAGGATTATCATCATCATTATCATTATTATAATTACTACGATGATTATTATCATCATTATCATAATAATAATCATATAATTATGATCATCAGTATTATTCTCTGCCCAGCCCAGACTCAGCCCCCAGATTCTGAAATAAAATCAGATTTCAGTCCCATAAATCTTGATTCACACTCCTCAATTCCCAACCTGCAGCGTTCACTAATTGGAATTATCCTTGTTAGAAATCGAGGAGAAATAATGAAATATTTTCTGGTTTAATACTGTGGAAGAGTGTCCTGAGGCTCCGGAATAAAGAGAATTCCAGGAACACAACGGGGGGAGGTTATGGGGTCACCTGGGCAAAGGGAATGTCTCACACCCTCCCCCAAATTAATCCATTTTATGTCATAATCTCCTCGAAAATAAAGGTTGTTAATCCTGTCCTTCCCTTGGCAATGGCTTCGGGAGCTGCCTGGAATTCATAATAAACAATTCAATGGAATAATAAGTAACAATCAACTCATTAAATACTTAATTTAATACTAAATCTTGACTGGGCCCCCTTGTGGAGCTATTTTCCATTTGTAAGTGGCTAAATTCAGGAATTAAATGGAGAAAATCTGGTTTGGGGCCATTGGGGGGGAGCCCCCGTTGGGTTCAGAATAAGGTGAATATTCAAATTATCCTTTAAACACAATAAAGGAACGTGTTAAAAAGCTACAAAACCAGAATATTTGGTGAAAAATGAACACAAATTCTGACTCACAATCCAGGGGATTAATTACAACTCCTGGTAATTACCTAAAATACCTCATTTCACTTTTTTTCTGCATGTTTGGCTTCGCTGCCTTATTTAGAAGATGTTTATTTCCACATTAAATACCTCAAACATCCTGGGAAATGCCCTGGTTTAGATTTCCTGGCAAAATAAAGTTGTTGTTTTAATGGAATCCCTGGATTCTCCTCAAAATCCTCCTCCCTCCTGACAAGAGGGAGTCTCTTATTTTAAACCTTCCCTAACTTGAAATTAATCAATTCATTGGTTTGGCAGCACTTGGTAAAATCAATGCTTTAAAGTAATATAATCTTAATATATAACATTAAATATTAGTGTTATTATTAAATATATTTTAAGATATGACAATAATTAATATAATTTTTATATAATAATTATACTTTTAAATTAACCTTGTTGCAGAGTGGNATAATACATTTATATATTATAAATTTATAATAAATGTAAATAAATAAATAACATACAAATAATGAATTTATATAAATATAAACAATAAAATCATGGGATTGTTAAGGTGGGAAAAGTCCCTCAAGCAGCAGCACCAGGGTCCCCACCAACCCATGTCCCCAGATGCCACATCCAGGTGATTTCTGGACAATTCCAGGGATTGGGGCTCAATATAAAATGATTTTTCTAGGAGTAGGGATTTGTGTCTCCAGCCCCCTGAGGGCTGAGGAGGAACAGCCCAGACTAAAAACTGCCTAAAAATAACCAAAATTTCCTCACGATGTGAAGTGTAACATCCCAGTCCCTCAGGAACTCAGCACATCCCTCGAGCTCCTCTGCACGGATTTCACATGGAACGAACAAACATCACGGAACAAGAGGCTGAAAATGCAGGTTTGGCCCTGTTTTCCCATTTTCTTTGCCAGAGAGCAGGAAGAAGGGCTAATTAAAGGTGCTGCATAATTAACTGGGACGAACCAAGTTCTAACGGCGTTAGGGAGTATCGGAGGATTCAACGTTGACTGAACCAGCCAACCCAAAGAACAAGAGTAAGAGAATTTTAAGGAATATCTGAAGATTCAAAGCTGACTGAACCAGCCAACCCAAAAACAAGAGTAAGAGAATTTTAAGGAATATCTGGAGATTCAACGTTGACTGAACAGCCAACCCCAAAAAGAGTTTTCCTCTCAACACCGTCTCCTTCTCTCACAGTCCTTTTGATCCCTCCTCCTGCTGCGCCGTGGCCTGAGGGCAGTGGGAACACACCTCAAATCCATCGTTATTTCCAAAGGAAACGCCAGAGAGAGAAATGGGAAAGGCAAAGAAGAATCTGAGCTGAGGAATGCCCCGATCCAATAATGATCCTCATGGAGAAAGTGGGATGGAGATGCCAAAGAGCACCTTGGAAAATGACAGAGCATCTGTGGGCTTCTAGGCAGATAAATAACTGATTTCTTCTTGTCCAGGAGAAATTCAGGTCAAAAATGTGGGAGATCTCCATGGACAGGCTCTCCAGGAGAATTGTTCCATCTGAGATGTGGCTTGGGAAAGGTGTTTGTCTCATCTCCTGATCAAAGAACTGCTCCAGGGGGTGTTGCTGCTTTAGGAAACATCACAAATATGAGCAAGACTTGTCTGACACCCCAGGGTTGGGAAGGAACAGCAACACGGAGCTCGTGAGCTTTAATGGGACAAGCACGGGGAAGGTCTAAAAATCCAGCTCCAAATGTCAAATAAACACAGGATAATTAATAAAATAAATATAAACCCCGGGCAGGAGTGGTGATTATAATCTACACATGTATTCCACCAGTAAAAACAAGGATTAATAGCTCATGAAAGAACTCACTGAGCAGGAAAATGGAATTGTGCTGAAGAGCTGATGATCCCTGGCATTGATTGCAACACATGGAACGCTCAGTTTTTCAGAAGCAATCACCCATCAGGTCTGGGATGTGCAGGAATAAAGGCAGCTGAGAGTCATCAACTTTTGTGTGGTTGTTTTTATTTTTCCTGATGACATCAATAAAAACCCTCCCAGCGCAGGGAATTTTCCCCTGAGTTCATTAACTCCCACTCCACAGGACTTTACTACTTCAGCACCACATTACTAAAATATTGGCAATATTTTAATAAGCAACAACTACTACTGCAACGTGTTTTCCCTTTAGGCCTTTTTAACCTAAACATTATCTGCTGCTCAGAGAAGAGGCTGAAAAATGGGTCCTGTTGTTTTCCTGTTGTAAAAGTGCTTTTCAAACTTGCACGGTGGGTCAAAGTTGTCTGAAAAATTGCCTGAATTATCCTCCACGGAATGCCAGGCTGGGTTGGGTTGGAAGGGTTGTTCCAACCCCTTTTTGGGCAGGGACACCCTCCCAAGGCTCCAGGGAAGGGGCAGCACAGGCTGTGAGGATACCCCCAGGTTTGGGACTCCCTGCTGGCTGTTTTGGGGGAATTCCTGGTGGCTACACTGCAAGAACACAGGTTGCAGGATGTCCCTTCCCTCCCAGGAGGTTCACAGCCCACAGGATGTGCAGGAGCAGTTTGTGCACCTGGACGGGGCTGGGGGCGGGTCAGGGGAACCATCATCCCACGAGTGTTTAACTCAAACCCATCCATCCTTAATCCAACACATCCCACTAAATGAGAGACCTTCCTAGGAGAGAGAACCTCCTAAACAGGAGAAGGGAACCCCCTAAATGAGAGAACCCCTGAAATGTCAGAGATCCCTGGTCCCAGGGCTCCAGGCTGAGCTGTTTCTCAAAGGTCTCAGAATCCCAGGATGTGCTGAGCTGGAGGGACCCCCAGGACCATCCAATCCAACCGTCAGGCCCATCCCCAGAGTCCCCCCCTGTCCCCAGAGGATCATCCCAACCCTCCTGCAGCTCTGGCAGCCTTGGGGCTGTGCCCACTGCCCTGGGGAGCCTGGGCACTGCCCAACCACCCTCTGGGGGAAGAAGAACAACCTTGTCCTGAGATCCAACCTGCTCCTGCCCTGACCCAACTCCAGCCATTCCCTGCCTCCTGTCCCTGGTCCCTCAGAGCAGAGATCAGGGGCTGCCCCTCCGCTGCCCCTCCCCAGGAATTGTCACTGCCATGAGGGGACAACTCCCCTCAGGCTCCCACTGGAGAGGGACACAGGGCACGTGGATTCCAGGAGCAAGTGGGTGTTGGGAGTGTCCTACCCCATCCAGGCAAACCTGACCCTGTCCCCAGTGCACTCCCTCAGCCATCCCTCTGTTAACTCCTCCTGCAGCTGGAATTGCTGAAGGAGCTTTCACTCCACACAGATGTGGTTTAAATCAAGCACAATGGAAAGGATGCTTTTAAATGAAGGTTTTCAGAGTATAACAAGCAATTTCCTTGCACAGCGTTCCCGGGAAAGCCTGAGCACAACCACATCAAATCTCATTAGTAACAGGCAGAGGAATCTTTGTGCTTTTAGCTCCCGGCCCTTCTGGGAGGAGCTGAAGGTTCGGGGATAATTAAGAACAAAAGCAGCCTAAGGTGGGCTGGGGTGATTCTCCACAGTTATAAATGTTCTCCCCTCCCACCCCTTTGTGCCACGAAGTCTTCAGCTGAAATTCAGTGCTACTGATCGGATCTAAACACTTGTGGAAAAAGAAATCCCTGAATCCCACACTGGTTTGGGTTGGAAGAGGCTTAAAGCTCGTCTTGTTCCATCCCCTGCCATGGGACCTGCCACCAGCCCTGGTTGCTTTAGATGAGCTTTAAGGTTCCTTCCAACCCACCCCAGCCTGGCATTCCATGAGGGATAATTCAGGCAATTTTTCAGACAACTTTGACCCACTGCAGAAGCTGGAAAAAAGCACTTTCACAACAGGAAAACAACAGAACCCATTTTTCAGCCTCTTCTCTGAGCAGCAAATACATTCAGGTTAAAAAGCCTAAAGGGAAAACGCACTGCAGCAGTAGTTGCTTGTTAAAATATTGCCAATATTTTAATAATGTAGCGCCAAAGTAGTAAAGCCGGGTGGAGTGGGAGTTACTAAACTCAACCAGAGCCACGACTGGAAGAAAACGGGTCACCAGGAACGACGCAAACGTTTGTGAAGTCAAAGCGTGGCAACACCTCCCAGATTTATCAGAAACTCGGAAGAAAGGGCAAGAGCATCTCAAAAAAAGAGCAGGAGCCAGCAAAGCTTTGCCCCAAATTGAGCTGGTACAAATTCCACCTTCCACTGGAGACCAGGTGGGATCTGTGCAGCTCCTCCTCCTAAACTGGGGTTTGGGAAGGACGTGAGGAATGGAAATGTCAGGGCATTGATGTTTGTTGAGTCATGAGAAAGCTTTTGCACCGCTCCGTTAGCAGCTTATTGGAAATAATAAACACTTTTATCCAGCACATTTCCCATCTGGAGGATGGTAAATGAGTTGGGATAAATAAAATTAAAAGTTTGGCCTTCCCAGTGCAGCATTTCATATTCTGGCTTCTTTTTGAGGTGTGAAAGGCTCGTCGGGTGATTGAACAGGGAATAAAAGAAACAACAACCCATGACTCACAATTTTTTTGATGTAATCAGTTTGTAAAGTAAGTAAGGAAAGAAATAAAGAAATTACCCAGGGGGAATAAAGGGGACCTGTATCCTCCCCACCAGCACTTTGCAGAGCTTCAACTTTCCACAGCTTTATTTGTAAATTTTTGGGGGGAAAAAAGAAATGGGAAGAAGTGGGAAGGGATTAAAAAAGAAATGGAAAGAATGTCAAAGAAGAAAGTTTTGAACTTAAATAAGACACTATTTTAGGGCCCTTCCACAGACGACACTGAGCATCCACAACTTTTCCTCTCAGATCAGGTGCTGCTTTAACCCTTCCCCATCCCCATTCCATCTGGAGCTTTCCCAAATGGGACCTCTCTATTTTATCTCACGTCCCAAAGGTTCCTGTGCTCGAGTTATACAATTTTCCTCCTCACAAAGCACATTAATTCTCAGCAATAGGCACAGATGAAGAGAAATCCTGCTCTTCTCTGGCATCAGGTGCCAGGGGTTCACCCCTTTGCTCCCATCTCCACTGGATTTTTCGTGCAGAAACCCAAGATTTTTGTAATCCACTCTCTTTGTAATCCACCAATTTTTGTAGTTGAGCATTTTTGTAATTCATTCCTTTTGCAATTCATCAATTCTGATACAATTAATAACTGTAAAAACAGTGGATTTGGGTTGTTTTTTTTTTAATTCCTGCTGCCAGGAAACCCAAAGAGGAGGCGAGAATCCACAGCTCCAGTTGGGAACCAGTGAGTCACCAGCAAACCCAGGGATTTTCTGAGCAATTCCAGCCCCTCCAGGCTCCCAGACACTGGTGACTCACCACCAACAAACGAGGCTCCTACAATTTCACAGATATTTACTGAGAGAAACTCCTCACAAAAGGTGGTTTTCCAGTGCCCAAAGAGCTCTAAGAGCCAAGATCATTCCAAGCGAGACCTCGGGAAAGCTCTAAACTTGAACCAACCAACAGCACAGGGGGAGATCCCAGGTTTTCCCTGGGATATGGGATATTCCTGCCCCAAAACACCCAGTTTGGGAGTGCCAGGTCTGCTGCCAGCTCAGGAGCAAGGAGGAGTCTTTAACTGATAAATATAATCCTGGTTTTACCACAAAAACCAGCTTTCATCTCAACCAGGATAATGCTGGGGATAAAAATTCCCGGGAAGTGGAGAAAATGTCAATTTATCCCATTATGGGCAACAGCCTGGACAGGAGATGTTGATAAATCCCCTGAAAATGAGCTCCAAAAAGTGCAATTCAGGATTAGCAAAGTGCAATAAATACAGTTTAGTGTCACTGCTCTAACTCCTGCAATGGGCACGAATTCCTTTCTAACAAGCCCCAAATCCAGGGATATTTTTTCACCCTGTTCCCCAAAGCAATGATGTAATTCTGGTGTGGATAGAAAAGCAAATTCCCTGGTTTATGCAGCGCAGCAGGAGAGGGGGAGGGAATTATTGTTCATTTCTTCACAATTTCCTTTCCAAACGCCACTGAAATGTTGGTCCAATTCCAGTAACAAACGATAAAAACTTCCTGTTTTTTTGTAAACAGCCCCAAGAAGCGACAGCAAAAGGCCATTTCCTCCATGTTCTGCTGATACAGGTTTTAAAATAGTTCTGAAAAGCACCAAACCCACCTAAATTCTGTTCACTGAGGGCGTTTCCAACACACCAGATGAATTCTTGGGCAGCAAAACACTGTCACATCCTCACTGATCAATCTGGTATTTCTCAATTTTATTTATTTATCTGGAAATGCCACATTGTGGATTTTGGCCATTGATTTACGCTCAGGAAATACCAGTTTCCATCTTCCACAATGTCATAAAATTGTGGATTTTTACTAAAACCATCCTGATAAAATTTCTTTCAAGCCTTCAAAAAAAACCAACTTTCAAGACAAATGCCCTGCTGGAGAATTGCATTGCTACAAATACAAATATTCTGCATTTCTGGCAGTTCCAGGTGAAGAAAAGAAAACATTCCATCACTTACTTTGGTAGAGTTTTCAAGTGGTTTTCTCTTAACTCCAAAATTCGCAATTTGACCAGTCTAGAAACAGGGTAGAAAACAATGAGTTCATTCAGTGAATTAGTTCAGGAATCCACACAAAATTACTTATTCCATTAAAAAAAAAAGCCTTTTTAATAAAAATTATTTTCAATAATTAAAAAAAAGTCCAAGGCCCACTTCTTGTGGTGCTGCATTTATCAACTTTTCTAATTCATTATATTTCGGTAATTCGTTATTTTCTGTAATTTTTGTGGGGCTGAATATGATACAAAACGTGCTCAGAACCAAATGATTTCATGGCAGGACAGACACCCTCAGACACGACATAAATCTGGTTTTCAGAGTAATTCCAAACCATTTCCTTCACGATTTGAGCAAAACAAACACAATAAAATTCCATCCCTCTCAAATATTGCCGGACTTAGTGAAGGATAAAAAGCAATTTCTCTTCAGTTCTCAATTTGTAGAATTGGCAGAAAATTTCGAAGCAAGTCCACATTTCCTCCTCAGGTGCAAACAATGGCAACTTTTCCTCCCCCAATCCTGGTTTCCAGGAGGTGCCCCAGCCCAAGGCCAGGCCTGTGACAGAACCCTGCACCCCCTCAGGCCTGAGCAGACCAGGGTCACATTTTGGTCACAATTCTGTCACCTCAGGATTCGTGTGGAGCCCTGAGTTGCTGTTCCCATTGAACCATCAAACACCCACTGGATGGACCAGTAAAAACTGGTGAATTCTGGACCAACCTCCCTGATTTCCTGCGTCCACCTTTTGTCTCCTGAGCTCTTTGCCCAGGTGGATGTTCCAGGGGCACTGAGGTTCTCCCTCACCTTCAGCAGCTGATTCCTACAAAGTTCTCCCAGAGCGGAGCAGGGTTTATGGCCAAGGGGGTTAAGGTTGACCCCACAGCTCTGCTTTGGCCTTAGCTCACATTTTTTGGGCTGTTCCTGCTGCATTTATTTCCCCCCTCATTCTCCAACCCTTCTGCTCCGCCGTGTTTTGAATCTTCCCGCTTGTTCTGCTTTCACAAGTTCCCTTTCAGTCGTTTTTCTGCCCCTCTGACTCCCAACCCTTCGTTTTTCTGGGCAGTTTCCAATGGGCAGAGCCCAGATTTCTGTTTTCTACCCTTGCCCCAAGTGTCACACATTTGATGCAGGACAGGCCTCTTAAAGTCCTGATTTTCACCAAACTGCACCAAATTCCCACTGATAACAATCCCTCCAACAACCACCAGGCCAAAAAGCCCAAATATCTGCTTTTTGGTTAAGTGTGCCAAGCCAAGGCAGCTTTAAAACAGCCCCTTAGAGTCTAAACCAGGTTCAAATGGCAGCTCAACGTGCCCCGGTGACTCATCCTTACCTTCCAAAGTTGGCTGGCAGGAACTCCAAAAAGGCATCGTTCAGATAGAGCTGGGTCAGGTTGAGAAGTTGTGTGAAACCATCTGGCAGCCTAAAAAAGCAGAGACAACCTTAAAGCTCACCCTGACGTTGCCATGGGAACAACAATGGATGTTGAGGAGGAGAAAGGTGACTTTCACCTGCTTTTTCTACCCAAATTCTCGAGAAATTACTCGTCACAGACGGTTTTGCCCATTCCAGGGTTTAAGCCAAAGCTCTTTTCTCTTTTCCTTTTTCCCTTCCCTCCCTCCCTTCCTTCTCTTCCTCCCTTCCCTTCCTCTATTCCTCTCCCTCTCTCTATTTTTTAAAACTGAAATGATAAAATTCCAGCCTTTCACCTCCTTCATCTCATAAATCCTGGCTTTACAACCCAGATTTTTCCTGACTATTCCTGCGGCTTTTTGGAAGCAAAAAGTGCCACCAAAGCCCCAACCAAGAGATTTTCAGTGTCCAAACACACGAACCCTCAGCCCCTGTGCTCTGCTGGAACTTCCCCACATTTATTAAGAGTTCTTCCAATACATTCAGCCACTCTGGGTTTAAAACAATTGGAAGCAAATCCAGATTAATCCTACAAATGAACTCAACGCAATTCCTTTAAATTTGAGTTGCTCCTCTGCCCCCACAGGAGGCAAATCCCCGGCACTCACTTGGACACAGGATTCACACTGGCTTCGATGATGGTCAAACATTTACAACACTTGATATTTTCTGGAAAATCTTGAATTCCTAAAAAATACGGAAAGAATTATTATTGACACCAAACCCTGTTTTATTCACTGTGCTCATAAATGAGCTGATCTGGTATGTTCAGATCAGACTTCAGCTTTTAGTGCACAGTCCCTGGTTTAAGATGGTCCTTCAGCCCTACATCAACACACCAGAACGGCCCCTGTGCCTTGTGCTCAGCCTCTTCTGCTAATTATTGATTTAGCTCATCATCTGCACTGATTGTGTGCCTCTCACCTCTTCCCAAACTGTGAATCCTCAGAGTCTCCACTGGTAAGACATTCCCAATATTCCCAAAGCCAAGCCCCCGGAGTTCAGGCCTGCAAAGTTTTTCAGGCCCATCAATGTGTAAGGGCAGCACCAAATGAATCCCTACAAACCCTGGGAATTGTTTACCCCCACCCTCATGTGCTTAAACCCTTCACACAACGAGTTCTGAGCCACTTTGGGAAGTGCAACAGCCCATAAATGCCCTGAAAAAGGGACCTCACCCTCCTCTTTCCACTATTTATTGGGCACAACTCATCGTGGAACATGACATCAAACCAAACCCTACTTTTATAGAGAAAACCCAATGAAGAGGATCTTGAAGGAACCTTCTCCAAAGGGCACAACTCAGCACCAGAGCAGGAGTTTCCTCACCAGGAGGAACAACAACCTGGTTATTGCCCAGATGGGCCCTGATCCCGGCGAGGTTTCGGGTGTCTCACCGTTCTTGCTGATGTCGAGCTCGCGGAGGTTCACCAGGCTGGCGATGGTGGTGGGGAGGCTGGACAGGTCATTGTCAGGGATGCTCAGCTTCCGCAGGGCCTGGCAGTTGAACAGTTGCTGCAACAGAAAAAGACATTGAGGGAGTTTCAGGGGGGTCAAAAAACCAGTTTGTGATCGTTATTTATACACAAACAGTTGTGGGCAGTCGATGGTCCCTGAGGTGCGAGGTCCTTCCAATGCCGATTCTGAGGGTCCTTCCACCTCTGGTTCTGTGAAATACCACAGAATTCCATCTGCCACAGAAGAATTCAATCCTCAAAATGTGTTTTTTGAGAAGACATTCTTACAGTCGACAGGAATAAGCCAAATAGTTGATTAGTAGGAATGTTCAAGAAGAGCTTGGTGTCCAGAAACTCCATATCCACTGCAATCAACCTTCTGTAGGGGTTGGTATTCTTCTACATATATATTAGATATTATGGACCTATTTCATATGTAACATCAATTAAAAAAATCTTGTGCCTCTTGGTAAAAAATATTTGATTTTCTAATATAATTTCATGACAGGTGTTAAAATACTTTGGCTGCATGAAGATTAAACTCATTATCTTCGAGACACAAAATTGCTCTGGCATTAGCCAAATTAAATTCCTCCCCAAAATTCAGGGCTTGATTCTAATTTGTCATTCAAATTCCAGTTCTATAAACTCAGGCCCCCAGTTTTCAGCAGAAAATTCCGTGGGTTCTGCTCTTTGCAGGCCCCTCACGAGGGTCCTTCAAACCTCAGTGTAGTTCCCACCACATTTACTCTTTCCCTGTGAGAATAAAGTCCATTAACTCCCCCACAGCCTATCTGGGAATGCAGAATAATTGCATTTCCTTGATGGAAAACTCGGTCCAGAGAGGAGAAAATCAGCACTGAGAGAGAGGGCATGAAAATGTCAACTTGTTACTTCACTTTAAGGGCATTTTACTCCAATCTGAAACATTTCTGAGGAAACTTTCCCTCAGGATCCTTTGGAAAAAAATCTGCCTTGCCTTCAACTTCTCCAAGTCCCAGAAAAACTGGGAGGGAATGATGTGAACAATGAATGTTCAGGATGAGAAGCATCACCCAAGAGGAAATCCCTCTGGAAATGAGGAATTCCTTCCCAAGAGCCCCTGCTTTTCCTCTCGGAAGGAAACGGAATTTTGGAGAAGCCTGGGCAGGAACAGCTCCAGGCCCTGGGGAAGTTCAGCTCAGGGAACTCCCAAATTTGGTATAAAAAGCTGGAAATTCCACGAATTGAACTCCATGGGTGGAACATTGCACGGGAAAGGAGATACTCAGTGCAAATTCCCAGCCACCCCACTTGAGGATTCCCAGTTCAGAAGGGAAGGAAGGCTTGGAGTTCATCCTGACACGGCATGGGAAGGCCTGGAACTCGGAGTTCTGACACATCCCAGGCTGGGGGACTGGGGAAGGAAGAGGCCTGACAGGAATTCTTCCCCCTGGAGAGATTTTCTGATGTATCAGAAGGACAGAAGGGTGTCAGTGCACGACTGGAGGCCCAAAATTGCCCATTTTTTTGGAAGTTCAACAGGTGTTTTCCACAATTTCTGGACCTTCCTGGCCTTGCCATCCCGATTTTGTTGGAATCCTGACCCTGCATGTCCATATATGCCTGGAATTCCTTCCAGAGTGGAACCCAAGTGGTGCTAGTTGAGCTTTCAGTTATAAAACCAGGTTTTTATTCGGAATATCTCAAGGCCTGGAGCACCAGGGAGGCTTTGGCTGCTCTAAAGGTCCCTGGGGAGAATGTTCATCCCACTCCTGTTTTTTCTGGAGCCTGGTTTGCCAGTGACTCCACCTGCACCAAGACCAATATTCTTTGTTATTAGTCATCAATTGACTCACACAAATAAGGGACATTTGTGCAGCAGCAGCTCCTGATGACAAAGTCAAAGAAAATCAAAAGACTTGGCTGGATTTAGGGGAAAACAGAGTAAGAATTATATAACAACCCTGCAGATCCTGAAAGGAAAAAGGAATATAAAAATCAGGAGCTAAAAATCCATGTCTAAAATTATTTGAGTTATCTAAAAATTAAATTAATTGATTTTAATTAGGAAAAAATCATCATTATGATATATAAAATGTAAAATAACAATAAAAACAGAATGAGTTTAAAACATCAAAATAATTTATTGGGTTCTACAGAGCAGTGAAAGCAATTTGGGTAGATCATGGTTTAACAGTTTTTAGCAGTGTTTTATCATTTTTATCATTAATTTTTTTAATGTTCTGATGATGGGAAATGTCAAAAGATTATTGCAACTCCTGGGCCCAGAAAATTGGGCAAAGGACAGAAAACTGACAAAAATTTTCCATGGCAAAAGCTATTAGAAATTATATTTACAGAGAGGAGAAATATCTGTTTGTGGCAGAAGGTAACACGAAATACAAAAGTTAATGTTAAGTAATGCAGTGGCAATTTCAGGGAAAAAAGTTCTGGAAAAAATAAAAAAAAAGTAATTTTCTGTCCTAAAATGGTGGGGGGAAAAAAAAAAAGTTCAGAGCCATAGAACAAAAACACCTGAAGCAGAAAATTTGATCAAGGAATTCTTTGGGTTGTCGAATTCATGGTAAATATTAATAAAGGGGAAGACAAAAATGATGAGTAGAAATGAAGTTAATTAACGCTGTTATTAATCCCCTCTTATTCACTGTGCCAAGTGCTGTATTTACTTTAAATTAAGACTAAAAACTATCACTTCCCTAATTTTGGACACCCTCCCTTTGCCTCTCAGGGTTCCACATGGAATTATGGAATTATTCTATCCATATTTGATATATTTGGCTCCTATCAGCCACTGCAACTCTGAAAACCACTTTGATACTTCCCACCCAAAATCCCCAAATCCCCACCTCAACCAGCCTCTTCCACCACCGTCCAGCAGCAGAATATGACAATATTTAATAGGAGAATATTGAATTCTTAACAAGGAACGGGACCTCAGGGCTCCACCAGTCTCCACCAGGGCACAGAAAACTCTCCTGGGTCTCAGATTTCTTCTCGAGGAGAGACAAGGCAGCTCTTCCCAGTGTTTCCCAAGATATTAAAGCTCCTGGAGCTGCCCTGCCTTCCCACCTGGGAATTATGGATGGAACAACCTCAAGCAACGACCCAGCACATCCCAGTAAAGCAACTGGGAAAAGCACCTTTTCTGCATCTGTACACAGAATTTATACAAGTTTCTGTAGAGCTCAAGTCAGAAATGTGGGAGATGCTGGAGAGTGGATTCCAGGGGACAGTGTTTAATTAAAGACTTGTGAGCATCCTTCATTATTGTGGAGAAAAATCCAATTAAGGGATGGATTACACGACCTCGTGCCTCATTATGGAGCCAGCACCTGCCATTAATTGGTTTTTCCACCCCCTTGCCCTCCTTTGTTTCCAGAACACTTGAATTACAGTAACTTTTAACTCCTCGTGGTAAATATTAATCAGCAGAAGAAAAGATTGGAAGATTCCATGAGAGGAGTTTTACTCAGGAAGGATAACTTGGGTGATCTCAGTGGTGAAACTCCTCAGCACTGGCATTCCCAAAAGAATCATTGAATATCCTGAGCTGGGAGGGTCATCAATATCCCACGGGGATAAAGGGCTCACCCTGACAGAGGGCTTTGGAAAGTAGGGAAAAGAGAATCCAGATGTAATGACTCCCGACCAAGGTCCCAAATCCCACAGGAATTATTTGTGCAAGGACCATTTTCTTTGGACAGTTGGTCATTTCCCAGTTCAAGGCTCCA
Source organism: Pitta sordida (assembly GCA_013390025.1). NCBI lineage: Eukaryota > Metazoa > Chordata > Aves > Passeriformes > Pittidae > Pitta > Pitta sordida. The sequence goes on along the minus strand of WEKX01015181.1, from coordinate 40,432 downwards.
CTGGCCACGTTCCTGTGCTGGGAAAAAGGAGGAGCTGCTCCTGCTGCTCCCCATCCAGCCTGGACAGGGATGAGGGTTTAGCTGCTCTTCCAGAGGGCATGAAAAACTCTGCCAAAGTGTCCTTGAACCCCCAGAGCCACCAGCAGGACTCAGCAGCCCAGAACCCCAGAACAGGCTGAGCTGGAAGGGACCACAGGGATCCTGGAGTCCAACACTCAACCCTGCCCAGGAGTCCCCCCCTGTCCCCAGAGCATCATCCCAACCCTCCTGCAGCTCTGGCAGCCTTGGGGCTGTGCCCACTGCCCTGGGGAGCCTGGGCACTGCCCAACCACCCTCTGGGGGAAGAAGAACAACCTTGTCCTGAGATCCAACCTGCCCCTGCCCTGACCCAACTCCAGCCATTCCCTGCCTCCTGTCCCTGCTCCCCCCAGAGCAGAGATCAGGGGCTGCCCCTCCTCTGCCCCTCCCCAGGAATTGTCACTGCCATGAGGTGACAACTCCCCTCAGGCTCCTCTTCTCCAGCTGAAGGAGCAGAGCCCATTCCAGCGCGGAACACAAACCCAAGAGCAGAACATGGATTACCTTGGGCAGCTCCTCGATCTGGTTGGCATCAAGGTAAAGCTCCTCCAAGGTCCTCTCAAAGTTAAAAACCTCCTTTGGCACCTGCTGCAGGCCACAGTGGGAGTAATCCAAGACGGACACGATCTCCTCCTCCCCACGGAAACACCGGCACGGCACCAGGCGGCCGATGATCTTCCTTTTGGTTGTCATCTCCAAGCAGCATACTGAGGGCAAAGAGAGAACAGCCTGGTCACACCACCACCACTCGGGGGGCTTTACATTTGTCACCCAGGTTGCACACCATTAATACAGGTTTCCTGAGGGATATCCCGAGTCTGCATCCTGCAGTTCTTGTTCCACCTCTCTGCACAACAGGGGAAGGTGAGATTTGCCAGTGGAGCCATAAAAATCCAGCTCATCCTGCACCGGGACAGAGGGGAACACAGCAGGCACAGCTTGATTTAACCCCCCAGCTCTCCCAGCCCGACTCCAGAGCTTCTGGAGCATTCCATGGCCTCCTCCGGACTTGCTCCAGCAGCTCCAAACCCTTCTGGAGTCAGAGCCCAGGGCTGGAGGCAGCTGATCCCCCCACACCGAGTCCCCACTGACACCTGAGCTGCACCTTCGCCTCCACAAACCTTCCCAAATCATCCACTGGAGTGCACAAACTGAACCAGATGGAAACTGAGGTGACAACTCTCCCACATCCCACAGTTCCCACCTGGAAACACCCCTGGAGCTGCTCCACCTCTGGGCATTCACACCCAGGAAGAACAGGAGCCAAACCCTGACACAGCAAAAATAAATGGCCTTGGAATAACGAATTGTTTGGAGCTTTTCAAGCCATTGGAAGATAAGGAACAACTGAACAGTGACTTGGGCTTCAAATCCTCCCCGGCCAACCCTTCTTCCCACAGGAATTGGGCCAAACCCCTTCTTCCCACAGGGATCCCAAAGCACTTCGCTGGGCTTTATTCTCCTGTGCTGTGGGCAAAGGCATCAAAAACCCCACAACAAAACCAGGATAAAAGACCAACCAGAAGTTTACAAACAGCCCAGTGATAGAACAGCACCAAAAACAGCAATTCCAGCAGCAAACCCAATTTTTAAAGGTTTTTTTTTTTTTTTTGCTTTTGCTTGTCCAAACAAAAGCCATTATACAGCTCATAAAATTATCTGTGATTTCTTCTTCAACAGAAAATTGTTTGAAAAGCAAGAGGGGAAAAAATGAAGAGGATAAACAGAAGTGATGTAATTACTCTGCCTTCCTCAAAAGCTTCAGGAAGGACTCTCATGATGAAATAGGTTTGTGGATTAATTGGATAATCTCTTGGAAATGTTCTCTTCAGGAGACAAAGCCCAAGCCAGCCCAGGGAGTGAGTTGGAGAGATGAACAATCTGGATTTAGGAAGAGATTAATACTGGAATAACACAGGAATTTGAACCTGAATTGTGGTACATTGCTGAGATTCTGGGAGAAAATGAGTGTGAAGTGACTCCCTCACAGAAACTGCTCCTGGGGGAATATTTGCTGGAGGAATGGCCACAGGAAAGGCTGAATTTCAATGTATTTTGTTAAGAAGTGGGTTTACATGTGTCCATAATCTGCTCCATTATTTACCCTTGGGAAATACAAATAAAACACAAAGAAATGCTGAAAAAAAATCTGTAAAAAAAAATCCCCTGGGATTTGGATTGTTCTGGATGGAAAGGAGTAACATTTCATGGCCTGTGGACTCGTGGTAATTAAACCTTTTATTAATTTCAGCATTTATTAATTCCTACCCTGGACTAATTCCAGCTCTGGTAATTACACTTTTCTTCCCTGCCTTTTGTTCTATCCTGATTTTCAGAGCCTGGATCAGTCCAGGAGCCAACAAAGAGCCACCCCCTGACTGTGGGAGCTGAGTCACAGCAAATTCCTGAATTCCTGCAAGGCTTCCCACCTCCTCATGGAAACACCAGTGCTCACAGCTTCTCCCCTTAAAACCAGCCCCACAACCAGAATTTTCCCTGCCTGGTCATTGCTCAGCACGTCACAGACTGAGACTGTTCACTCCAAATTCATCTGAATTCCTGAGTGAGGCAAAGAAACTGGGAAAGAAGCACAAATAAAACCTGTGATTCCTCAGCTCAGCAGCAGCACCTGCACTTCGTTCCCTTAGAAAAAAAGATCCTTAATCTGAGCAAAAATGGGAGGTTTATGTAAATTAATTACAATAAAATATAATCCCTTCTCAATTAATGGATCTTTTGTGTGGCAAACCCACTAATCCCTGTTTATCAGGGAGCACGAGGGAAGACATTCCTCACCTGCTGGGAAGGCAGGAAAAAACCCAACAAAACTGAGCTAAAGGTGGGATGGAACAGCTCAACAAACTCCAAACCTCCCAAATGTCTTGGAAGAAGAGGAGAGCAGCAATTTCTTCCTTAAGAAGACAAGCTGCAGGATTTCCTTTTGTCACCTCACTTTTCCCTCTGCAATGGGAAACACACGATGGCAAATACCCGTGGGGAGGGTCCAGGTGGGAAATTGGGAAAGAATTATTGGCTGGGAGGGTGGGGAGGGGCTGGGCTGGAATTCCCAGAGAAGCTGTGGCTGCCCCTGGATCCCTGGGAGTGTCCCAGGCCAGGGTGGAATCCCTGGGACAGTGGGAGGTGTCCAACTGCTGCAACCCCTCCCTCCCCACCTCCCCTCCCAAAAATTTGCCTCTGGATAATTGGCAGGACAAATCAATTCTGAATTTTCTGGTTTTCAGGAGAGATTAATTAAGGATTTAATTTTTCTGCCAAACAAGTTTTCCATGTCACACTTCATTGAAGTGCTCTCAGCTCAGGGAGGTCTCGGCTCCCTCGATTAACTCGAGTCAAAATTCCGAGAGGACAGAGCTCAGTGACGGAATATCAAACAGAAAATCCCTCATGCTCTTGGAATTTCCTTCAGAACACTCCAAGAAATGGCAGATTCAGTGATCTGGTCGTGCCAGAAAGTTACTGAGAAATCCTGAAATTCCCTGGAAGTGGCAATGGGAGCACTGCAAGGCTGAGCTGAGCAATAATGCCAACATTTGCCAGGGGGTTCAGAAAACATTCATTCCATTCCAAGCAGCAGAGAACTCACTTCAGTGACTCCTTTGTGGAACATTCCAGAAATGTGATGGGTTTTCTGTCCCTTCTCTCTCTGATTAGCAGCACAATCGACAGCATTAGTGTGAAAATGTTTGGCTCTTTGCAGCCAAGGACTGAGTTTGGAAGTCACAAATCCCCAGTCCCTGAACTGCTCCTGGTTGCCATCTCCTCCCCGTGGTTCTCCCTGAGGTGTTTTATCACTCCAGAAGAGATGGAAACACAGAGCAGCTCCTTGAGAGCCCCAAACACTCTCCAAAGTGGAGACCCTCAGCTGCTCCCAGGGAAGGTCACCCCTGACAATTCCCAGCGCTGGATCTGACGCTGCTGGAGCTCAGCACCAGCCTGGCCATGGGCACAGCACCAGTGAGTGACCCTGAGGAGCTGTGACCAAACTCTGGAGCCCTGGTGTCACAGGACCCCAGCCTGGTTTGGGCTGGGAGGGACCTCAAAGCTCAGCCCGTCCCCATCCCATGGGCAGGGACACCTCCCACTGTCCCAGGGATCCCAACCTGGCCTGGGACACTCCCAGCGATCCAGGGGCAGCCACAGCTTCTCTGGGAATTCCAGCCCAGCCCCTCCCCACCCTCCCAGCCAGGAATTCCTTCCCAACATCCCACCTAAATCTAAATAAAGAATCCAATCTAAACCTCCCCTTAACTGAACCACACCTCGAGGGTGGCAGTGCCACTTTTCCCCTCAAATCCCAGCAAACACTTGTTTTGAGGCAAAAGCCCTTTCTGAAGCATTTACCACGACCTGTGACTCCAGAAGGTTCCAGGGTAGCTGTTCCCTCCTCCTCTCACCTGGGAGTTTCCCTCTTTGCTCCAACAGGCCAGAATTCGTGTTGGATTTCCTCTGCCAAAAGAGATTTGGTACCAGGGACTGCTCACGTGAAATGGAGCAAAGCTGAGCAGAAAGTTGGAATTAAAGAAAGAGCCATGAAACCATCCTCAAATCTCCTTCAGCCCAGAGTCTTCTCCCCTCTGATCCTCCCCTGGCACTGGCCAGACACCCACTGTTGTTTCCTTTCTTCCCTTCTAATTAATGATGAGCGCTGCTGAGATGATTTACACAGTGGCCATTTCCAGTCTGGGTCACTGAAATAATTAAGGAACTTCAAAGCTCTCGGAATCGTCTTCATTTCCAGCGCCACATTTCAATTAGCAACACAACCCTATTAATAATTTAAGAGATTTTAAAAAAAGCTGTAGGAGGATTCTCCCTGCATACAGGAGCAGATGGAATTTTCTCCAGCTCTTCTCCTTCTCCATCCAGTTTTTAGTTTCTAAAGGTGCTGCTCGTCCTTCCATGATGTGCCCTTTTGTGGGCACCACTTCAGGGCTGTTTCACACAGAAGTTTGTGCTGCTTTGTGCCCTTGCTCAGGCCAGTGTGGAGCTGATATTAACGTGTTTTACACTTTACTCTGGCCAAGCCTGGTGTGTGCAGCCACAACAGGGTCCCTGTGACAGGAGCTGTGCTTACATAAGCTCTTACATCACTCCTCGCTGCTGCTTTGCATTTTCTCACCCTCTGCCCATTCCGAGGAGTTCTGGTGACTTGGAATCTGCTCATTCTTTAGCTCCTATTCCTTCCAGACTTGCTTTATTCCCCCTGGAGCAATCCAGGTGGGAAGGGGCCTTTACAGCCTTTGCAGAGACATTAAAACACCCCTGGAGGTGTCCAAGGACGTGGCACTCAGGGACAGGGGGACAAGGCATGACCTTGGAGGGCTTTTCCAAGATTCCCTGCCTCTCCACTGGCAATCACCATGTGTTTTATTTAATTTACAGTTTTCCATACCTTGTTCAGAAGCAGGAAGGATTTTTCTCCCCAAACCTCCCCCTGGAGCCAGGGGAGGGACTCGGGCAGGTCACTGTCACCTTCCCAGGTCAGGAGTTTAGATATTCCCCCTGTACAAACCATTTGGAATTGTTTTCATTTATCTCCCTGAAAAGATGAAGGAACTGTGGTTCTGAAAGTCCCCAGAACAGAAGGGTTAGGAAGCTCCCAAAGGGGAACTGGGCTTATCCAAAAGAGGGATGTGAAATATTATCTGAATTGTTTCCTTTCTGCTCCCCCAGAAATGCCATTTAATGCAGGATAATTGAATTCCCTTCATTATATTCCCATTTCAATAGGCTGCACTCAGGTTCATCTGCAGCTTTTGCTAATCCTGAAAGAAAATAAGGATCAGATTCCAGCTTTACCTTCTGCCTCTTGGGAATATTAAGGATGGGAAGTTTCCTCCTCTTTGCTGTGAGCTCTGGGAGGTTCCTTTGGACTGGAACACCTTGAGGTTTGGGGAGTTTGCAAAAAAAAAGACTAAAACTGAAGACAAAAATAGCTCTACACAGTTTTTTACCAGAATTACCAAACCTCACCCCCCTCTCTGTGATATAAATCCAAGTCTTTGTCTTTCCTGATTAAGATATTCGTTAATCCCAAACTTTATTATTGGCCTTCTCTTGAAATTTCTAAGTGAGATTTTCTGAGTTAATGCTTTTGAGATGGTCTTAATCATAAATGAAGAACAAAGACATTTTAATGACAGCAAAAAAACCAGTTGTTGGGGTTGGGTTTAGATTAAAAACCTGTATCCAGTTCTTCCATGAGCTCAAGGAAAACCCCAGTTTTGTTCAGATGCTTTTTCCTAAAACTCCCAGAGTTTCAGGAATTTGTTGCACATTCGTGGCACATGTTGCAAATTAATCATTATGCTCTTAATTGCTGGCAATTACAACCACTTTGACAGCTCACCCTGCAGACATTAAAGCAGGAGAAATCCCAATAAACGAGAGAAACTTCTCTGGGAAGTGTTCTGTCAGGAAATGGGGGAAATGACATTTCAGCTGGGATCTTTGATGTGTTCCAGCTTTGATTTGAAATAATCCTTTAGTTTAAAGATTATCTGGTATGAAATTTAAGTGAAAAATGCTTTATTCCTTCCTTTACGGTGCCATGGCTGGGACTGTTCTCCGGAGGGAGAGCAAAGAAAACATCATTTATCTGGCAAATCAGCAACAAATTGGTGTTTAAATAAGAGCCAAATAACTTTCATTAAGTTTGGGTTTCTTCCTCACAGAGGGCCAGGATCCTACAGCAGCTCCAGTTGCTGTTCAGCACTTTCCATCCCAATCCATCTGCATTATTCCTGACATATTAATCAGCTTAGCAGGAGCTTATTGCAGGAAAACTGGGCTTTTTGTGCTGAGTGAGCACAACGAGGCTCCCAGGGATGACAAAGTGCAACTGCAAACTGCAGCTCCAAAGGGAAGTTTTAATTAAAGTGACAACTGCGACTCTCCCTGAGAGCTGATCCTCTGGCAGAGCCCAGGCCCAGACGTGGAATCATGGAATTGTCAAGGCTGGAAATGATCTTTATGATCATCGAGTTCAACTGTCAACCAGCACCCCCATCTCTGCCATGTCCCCAAGTGTCACATCCACAGGATTTTGGAACACCTGCAGGGATGGGGATCCAACCCTCCCTGGGCAGCCCCTGCCAGTGTTTAATCACCATTTCCATGAGGAAATTCCTCCTGGTGTCCAACCTGAGCCTCCCCTGGCACAGCCTGAGGCCGTTCCCTCTCCTCCTGTCCCTTGTTCCCTGGGAGCAGAGCCCGACCCCCCCCAGGGAATGGAGAGAACTCCAGGTGCCCCCTGAGCCTCCTTTGCTACAGCCTGAGCCCCCCCAGCTTCCTCAGCCCCTGCCCAGCTCCGTTCCCTGCCCTGGACACGCTCCAGCCCCTCCGTGTCTCTGTGAGGGACAAGGGACCTTTGTTCCCTTCCCTGTTCCTCTGCCTCCCTCAGAGTGGGATGGGACGCTCATCCTATTACTCAAGTCCCAAATAGTAGGAGGTGAAATTAATTTTCAACATCACATTTATTTTGACATCTGTATTCCCCAAACATCTGAAATCCATCCAAAAACCGTCTGGGAAATGTGCGTTGCTCCCTCACCCTGGGAAACGTTCACATCCAGTCACAAAACCTTTTCAAAAAACAAAGGAGGAATTCCTGGCTGGGAGGGTGGGCAGGCCCTGGCACAGGGTGCCCAGAGAAGCTGTGGCTGCCCCTGGATCCCTGGGAGTGTCCAAGGGCAGGTTGGGATCCCTGGGACAGTGGGAGGTGTCCCTGCCCAGGGCAGGGGTGGCACTGGATGGGCTTTGAGGTCCCTTGCAATCCAACCCACCCCATGATTCTGGTTGCCCACCCAGCCATCAGAGACCCCAAGAATGATCTTTTGTTACCATTCCCATCAGATAATGCAGCCCTGGTAAATGATTCGCTGGAATTTGATTTCTCTTCCCTAAGGAAATCTGTGGGAGGCACATTCTCACTTTCCCTCAGAGCCCAGTTTTCAACACTTCAGTGCATTCCCTGGTTGTGGTTTAAACATGTTTTGCCAGTGTTGGTTCCTCCAATCGGCTTGAGACGGATCCAGAGCAGCATCTCTGGCTGAAATGAAACCATCTCCTTCCCTGAGGAATGGGGGTGGAGGGGGGGGCTCTCCCTGGAAACACAAAGCTCCCAACCCACGGCAGACACTGGAGTCAGCCTTGTGCACAGAAACAGATCCAAGGGCACCTCCAGGACAGCTCCTCCCTTTTCCTAGGAAATCATTGTGTGAGAAAGCCTTGGATTTCTACACCTGGGAATAAAACAAGCCCTACCAGAGCTCTCTGTGCTCCAGATGTCCTCAAAGAACAAGAAACACGACCTGGGCGAGGCCAGGAGTTGGACTTGGATCCTTGGGGGTCCTTTCCAACTCGGGATATTCTGTGATTCTAGATTTGATTGGCTGACACAAAGCCAGCTCCCGATTTTAACAATAAATTACAAACAAATAAATATTGAGGAGCTTGTGGATGTCAAATCCTTATCAAAGTCTGGGGTATCAGCTTAGCTCCGTCACTCTCCAAATGCTGCTCACAATGGTCTCCCTGTGTTTTATCTCCTGGAACACCTGAAAACTCAGGTTCATTGGGCAGCAGGGACAAGAACAAACCTGTTCAGGGGCATTGTGGAAAATAAGGATGTGTGCTTGGTTTGCTGCATCCCCCTCCAAAGCCATGGACATCCTTCCCTGCTGGAAGGGGCTGGAAACCAAAGCTGGAGAGCAGAGACTCCAGGCTGGGGGAGGCACAAGCTGGCAGGAAATGCTCTCCACAGGTAAATTTTCTAACTCACACAATCCCAGGATCCTTGGGGTTGGAAAAGCCCTCCCAGCCCCCAGAGTCCAACCCCATCCTCACCTTGTCCCCGAGTGTCACATCCAGCCCTTCCCTGGGCACCTCCAGGGCTGGGGACTCCAAACCTCCCTGGGAGCCCCTGCCAAGGCCTGACCCCCCTTTCCACGAGGAAATCCATCAGCAGAGGGCTCTAGAACTACATTCTCTTAAGAATCCTGTTCCCTGCCATGATTAATCTGTCCCAGTTTTTTTTAGGCAATTAACATGCTGTTCTTACGGTACAAATGTTCTCTAAAAACCCTCTCACAGCTGAGCTGTCAAACACTGAAATTCAGTACTTTGGAATGTCAGGTTTTTAACAAAGTCCCGGAGTTTGGAAAGTATAATCAGAACTTTAATGCCCAATTATGCAATCTGAGCAACGACTTTCTGAGGAGAATTTGAGCACTTTCATTGTAAACCGGGATCATCAGCTCCAGAAATACAAGGGTTGGATTCCTCATGGAAGGGTTGGGATCACTGGGAATTGCAGCCGTGCACACATCAGCTCTGGAAGATTCAAATATTCTTTTAATTCAGGGGTTTTTTTTAATCCCTTGTTTATCCCCAACATTCACTCCCATAAAACACAAGGACTTGCTCTGTCTCAGCTCATTTGGTTCAGGAGACACTCCAAGGCCTGAGACACCTCCAGAGCAGCACAAGGAATGTTAAATACCCACTGTCAGAGCCTGGAGCACGATTGAAAAAACATCTGAGCATCCACTCAAATCCACTCAGTTTGAGCCCAGAATTAAATCCTACCTGGCCATGGGCAGGGAGAGCCTTGAGGCTTTCGGTTTTGTGGCAGCAACTTAAAAATAGACCCGAAATTTCCACTGTCCAACCTGCTCTGGTGAGCAGAAATCTGCAGAGCAGCTCAAAGCTGGGCCAGGGAGTTAAGGGAAATATGGAATTTCCTGGCCTGACTTAGCACAGTGATGGTGTTCAAAGGCCACATTTTCTGTACCAGGTATCAAACATTGAACTATTTGGACAGCCACAAAGCCAAGCAGAGCCCCCAGCGCAGCAGGTCCTGTGTTAACACCAAATAAACCGGATATTTTACACCCCCATCTGCCTGAATTCCAGCCAGGCCGTAATATTCCCCCCAACACTTGGAGAGGTCTGCCAGGACACTCCAAATGCCAAGTTCAAGTGCTCAAGTTTATTGCCAACATTTTAATTCCCCCTGTTCCAAGGCACAACACTCAAGCAGGTGCATTTGATAAAGGTTTTATATTTACCTCATTCTTCTGAACTGCATTACATCAGTGTTTCCTGCACCTTTCTCCAGAACCAAACTGGATCATCCCTGTTCGTCAGTGCAAGAAAAAGAATGGAATTTACTCCATTTTATCCATTTTACCCAGAGAGCTGATGATTCCATCAGTTTATTTCCATTTTAATTATCCCAGGATGATTTCTACTGCTCATGATGAAAACCACACGTTGATGAACGTCCCCAATATTGGTCTCTGGCACTTGACACTCTTCTCTTGCTCTGACCTGACTCATCAAATCACTTCTATGCTCGTTACAGTGAAATATTTATAATAGATTTTTGAACTGAACAGTTGGAAGGTGCTTTGGCACTCCTCAGCCTCTCTGGATTCTGCCTGTGAGACCCAGAGGAGGCAATGGAAGGGCTCCTGGAGAGATGGAAATGTCACCTCAAAAACCAGCACAAACCAAAGAAAAAGTACATTGAATTATATCAATTAAATTCTTTAGTTTGGGTGATCAAATAACAATGCATTTATTCATTTACCACCACTGAGAGGTGATTCTACTAGTATCTAATTATCTTAGAGGTCTGTGATGGCAAAATAAAAATTCAGCCTCTCCACAGCCCCCAAAAGATAAATCTCATTCTACCAGGGCTTAATTCAAAAGAAAAAAAGAATTTTCATTAAAATATAATAGTTTCACACTATCTATTGCCTGGAAAATGAGGAAAGCATTTAGTCAATACTGAGGACAGAAGAAACAGCCTTTTCATCTCTCTATTTATTTATTATATTTAATAATTTTTACATTTATCATACCTGCACTTAATATATTTATCTTATATTTATATTTATTCAAGAAGAGACTGGATGTGGCACTCGGTGCCATGGTCTGGTTGACAAGGAGGTGTGTTGGTCAAAGCCTGGACTTGATGATCTCTCAGATCTTTTAATCTCTCTATTTAACATATTTAAGCTATTTAATATTCCTTATTTTTATGATATCTATATCTAATATCTTATATTTAATGTATTTATATTACATTTATTTAAGAAGAGGCAGGATGTGGCACTCGGTGCCATGGTCTGGTTGACAAGGAGGTGTGTTGGTCAAAGCCTGGACTTGATGATCTCTCAGATCTTTTAATCTCTCTATTTAACATATTTAAGCTATTTAATATTCCTTATTTTTATGATATCTATATCTAATATCTTATATTTAATGTATTTATATTACATTTATTTAAGAAGAGGCAGGATGTGGCACTCGGTGCCATGGTCTGGTTGCCAACAGTTGGACTCAAACTCAACGATCTCAGACCTTTTAACCTCTCTACTTATTTAACATATTTAATGTATTTAATATTCTTTATACTTATTTTATATATATGTAATAATTTTATGTTGTATCTATATCTCTACCCATATTTCTATAGGAAGAGACTGGATGTGGCACTCGGTGCTGTGGTCTGGTTGACAAGGAAGTGTTGGATCAAAGGTTGGACTCAATGACCTCAGAGGTCTTTTCCAACCTCCCCGACTCTGTGATTTACAATACTGAATATATTAAATATTCCACGAGACACCCGAAACTGTGGCTGCATTTCTGTTCCATTTTGGGGGCACAGGGATGACGTTTGACGTCAGCGTTTCCGACGTCGACGCGGGAGCGCGACAACGTGGGTATTTTTGCCATGCTCCACCCAAAGCTTGACCCCCTTTGGCAGAGCCCGACCCTCGGGGCAGGTGCCATCTGGAGCAGGAGTGCCCCGAGTGCCACGGCCTCAGGAGCTGAACATGAACATCTGAAGCTCAGCCTCGACGAGGGAGAAACATTTGGCACCGCTTGGAGTGAATCCCATCTCTCCCTCCCACCAAGGAAAACAGATGGTGTCGGAGGGATGAACAACATCCCAGAGCTGCTCTCCGGGAATCGACGCAGGATGGGGAGGGACTTCTGGGGCCTTGTGACGTCCTGCTGCAAATTCCCAGGGATCTCTCTCCTGGCAGGTGGTTCCCTGCCCCTGGAATGTTCTTGTAGGATGTTTGGGTGGTTCAAACCCTATTTGTAGAGATTATTTACAACGTATTCTGTAGTTATTCTCGTCACTCTTCAAATTAGAAACAAAGAAAGGAAATTAATTACCTCTGCATGTGTATTTTATACTCATTTCCCTCCTGGTTGGGACATTGAATCCTATTTGTTGTAAAATTGGACCTGCTCTGGGTTGGAGACCCTGCTCATCTGCCACTTAAATCTTCTGAAGGAAACACGTTGAGATTCCAACTGTTGGTTATTGACAGCTGCCAAAATCGGGCTGGAACTGCTTTTACTTTAAAACTTTATTAATTTGAGAACTTTTCTGAAAATAGAGAATATGTATCTGCTGAGAATGCTGATATATATAGTCAAAAAAATGTCATTAAGTATTTAGAAGTGACTCTGAACCTTCAATATATTCAATAACGCTTCACTTCAGGAAACGCCCTCAGCAAAAATCATTTCTCCTAAAAATAAAACTGCCTTCAATGGTACAGCCAGCCCTTTTCTCAGCAAAACCATCTCCCCAGCCCTTTTGATGAAAGCCATGAAATGAAATTCAAAATTAGACAGAATGTTTGACTTCAATCCTTTCTGTCCAACACAATCCCCAGCACATTCCTCCTGTTCAACCCTCTCCAGGTCCCTCATTCAGCCTGGTATTTCTTACTGATGAAACCAGGAATCCAATAAAATGCAACAAGTCCTTCCCTTTATCATCCCTCTGACCAAATCCAGGTCAAAATGTTCTGAATATCTCAGGAATTCTGCCCAAGAAGGTCCATACACCGGCCTTGGAATTCAGGAAAAAGCAAATATAAATATGTTCATTGCAATGTTTTGAAAACTCTTGCCATATTCTACAGAACAGACATTTCTGCTTCTGCACCTGGCCTTACCCCTTTATTTAGCATAAAAAATAATTAAAAATAAGGGGGTTTCCCCTAATTTGTTCACTGCAGATAGAAAAATCTTACCAAAATAACAGGAAAACCTTGGAGCTGTGGGAATGGAAGGAGCTCCCATAGAACCTGGAGTGGTTTGGGATGGAAGGACCTTAAAGCTCATCCAGTGCCACCCCTGCCATGGGCAGGGACACCTTCCCCTGTCCCAGGCTGCTCCAAACCCCGTCCAACCTTCTTCTTCTTCACCTTCAACTTGCAACTTCAACTTGAACTTCCAACTTTGGACAACAGTCAACTTGAACTTCCAACTTCAATTTCAACTTTTCAACTCCGATTTTCAACCTTCAAACTTCCACTTCCAACTTCAACCTCAACTTTCAACTTTCAACCTTCAACTTCCAACTTCAACCTCAACTTTCAAACTTCAACTTCCAACTTCAACCTCAACTTCCAACTTCAACTTTTCAACTTCCAACTTCAACAACCTGAAGTCCACCTCAGCTCAGCGCAGCAGATCAAAGCTCCGTGGGGTTGGAACTGGAGCTGCCCAGGGGTAAATCAGGGCTATCCAAGTTTTATTTGGGGATTTATTTATCAGAGCAGTTGCAAGAAGACTCATGGACACGTCCACATCCACATCAACACTCCGAGAGAGAGAGAGAGAGCAAAGCTGAAGTTTGACGGTGTCTGCAGAAGAGGGTGGAAGCTGCTGAGCCAGGGCTGGGAGATGGGGGAGCAACAATTTGGAACAGAATTAGAAAGGAAGGATTTCACTTTGTCACTTGCCACGACTGAATAAAACAAAGGTATTATTTAGGTGACAAAGAACCTGTCTCCTGGAGCTGGAAGATGATTATAACAGATGTCAATCTGCTGGAGGAAGAAGTTCCTCCTGGTTCAGAACAAGTTTTTAAACTCCATTTCCTTGAGCTACTTTTTTTCTTTCAAGGTATTTTTCTTAGGGAGAAAGGGAGGCTTCAAACTGGACTTTAAGGCAGGTTGAATGGAGCTCTGGGGTCGTGGAAGGTGTCCCTGCTCTCCTTATTTGCATAATTAGTAATCCCAACTTTTCCAGTCTATATAATTTATATATATTCTATATCTAAATATAAAATAGTATATATACATATATACTCATAAACATGTAAATGATATGTATTTATACTATATCTATAGTTATATTTATACATGTATATTATATAGAATATAAAATTATATCGAATATTTAATAAATTTTATATATAGCATTTAATTTCTTTATGCATTGTTTAATACATAAGTATTGTTTATAATAGATAATTTTATAGTTTAATATTTTATATATTACTTACATGTAAATACAGAACATTTTACATATTCTATGTATATNATACATATATACTCATAAACATGTAAATTATATGTATTTATACTATATCCATAGTTATATTTATACATGTATATTATATAGAATATAAAATTATATCGAATATTTAATAAATTTTATATATAGCATTTAATTTCTTTATGCATTGTTTAATACATAAGTATTGTTTATAATAGATAATTTTATAGTTTAATATTTTATATATTACTTACATGTAAATACAGAACATTTTACATATTCTATGTATATATTATTTATGTGTAAATATAGACTATTTTACGTATTCTGTATAATATATATCATATCATATATACCTTTCCTCCAAGCCACTCCCAAGGTGCCTCAGATTTTCTGATTCAAACTGTCAAAATGTTTCATTAGATCAAAACAGGAGGAATTTGGACTGGAAAAAAGAAAAAGGCAAAATGCAGCAATTTGTGTTGTTTAAATATAAAATCAGATGAACTAAAGATAATATTTTGACTTTCCTCTCCCTGGCACCCATATGCCAAGATAAATAATCTCAGCTGACATCAGATGTTATTGTGAACTTTCAGTGATAAACAAGGAGCTAATTGAAGCAAAAATCAATATATTTCACGGAAGAGTAAATTAAATTCTGATACTTCAAAATAATGTATCCTCACTTCAGAATCAGTCGTCCAACCACTTCAGGAGTTCCCCCAGAATCCCTGGGAGTGTCCCAGGGTAGGTTGGAGCAGCCTGGGATGGTGGGAGGTGTCCCTGCTCATGGGATGAGTCTGGAGGTCTCATCTCTGGGAATTCAGGATGAGGGAGATGCTGAGAAATAAAACATCTTCACCTTCAGCTCAAACTCCTCAGAATTATAAGAAAAGAAAGATTTTATCAGAAAAAACCTCCCAAACTCTTCAGGGACAGATGTTTTAGAGCTGTTTGGGATCCGTAATATAATTTTTTCCCCTTTTTGTTCTCCCACTTATAATCTCAACCCACCACACCAAACGCACTCTGTTAAAAGTAATCACAGACATCCAGTTAAATATTGGATGTATCGCTGCAACACGGGTTTGGTTTCAATTACAATCCACATTTCTAATGGTCTGCATAAATCAGAGAGGTTTATAAATCAGAGAGGAAGTTCATCAATCAGAGAGGAACGTTCCACCAAACCCTGACAAGCTGCACGTGACAGATGCCCTGATTTAATGACATCCCTGGATAAAGCACACACAGGTGGGACATTGTGCCAGATTGTGGTTGGGGGGGAAAAAGGGCAATATTTGCTTTCAGCAGCTTCGATTTTTTTGGCATTATTCACATTTTTTCCTGGGAAAAACGACACAGAGGGAGCACAGGAGCTGGAGGGATGTGAGATTTTTTTACACCCCCTCGGTCTCAGCGCAGACAACTCCCAACCTGGTTCCTCCCTGCACTGCCCCAGGGTGAGGGTCGTGCTGACCCCAAGGTGGAACAAGGCACTGACCTGGAAAATTCCCAGCTGGAAAACCCCCTCACTGCCCTGGGAGGGAGAACATCATGAATGCAACAGCCATGCTCTCTGACAAGGAGATTGTTTTATATTCCATCCTGCAAAATCTGCCTCCTCAGCACCATCCGAGAAGGAAAAATCCAGCCATGGGAACACAAGGACTATTTTTCCCCTTGAATGTCAGCAAATGCCTCATCCTGCAAGGATTGCACAGAATTAACTCAAGGGTTTGGTATAACGTGAGTTTCTTCTCTGTGTAACTGCAAAAATGTCTTAATTGAAGGTGAAGCAACAGTTTCCACCTTGGGAGAAACTCCTCTGCTGCTTTAATAAATCCACATATACATGTTTATAAGTCTATGCTAAAAACCCCAGATTGTAAAAAAAAAGAGTAAATTATAAGCAGGACCCAGGGTTTGAATGCTGAAGAACAGCTGGAACAAGAAAATCCTCCCCTCCCCAAAAGCAAAGTGAGGTAAAGCAGCAATTCCCGGCCCACGTTTCCCTTGGTGTCTCCATTCACCCAGTGCCCACACGGAGAGCACAGGCAGGAGGTGTTCCCAGGGGGTTCCCAGAGCTGCTCCCTCAGGCACATCCCCACATCTCTGCCTGCTCCTTTTCCCTGTATCCAGCCTTCCCACCGCAGTCCCAGTGGAGTTTCTCCCATCAATCCCTCTACAAACACCAAACCACCACAGGGTCACCGAGGGGAGCAGAGGGATGGAGCAGCTCTCCTGTGAGGGAATCGGGATGGATCGGCCGGGAGAAGAGAGAGAAACTCTGGGGGGATCCAGTTGTGGCCTTCCAGGATCTGAAGGAGCTCCAGGGAACATGGAGAGGGACTGGGGACACGGGCTGGAGGGACAGGACACGGGGAATATATTTTTATATATTATATATATATACTAATATATAAATAAATAAATATTTATAATTTATTTATAAATTATGTTAGATGGGCGATTGGGAAGGAATTCCTGGCTGGGCTGGAATTCCCAGAGAAGCTGTGGGTGCCCCTGGATCCCTGGCAGTGTCCCAGGCCAGGCTGGAATCCCTGGGACAGTGGCAGGTGTCCCTGCCCATGGCACTGAATAATCTTTCAGGTCCTTTCCAACCCGAACTACCCCAGGATTCTATCAGCAGGCGAGCAGAAAATCTTCCAGAACAAAGTTCAAAAAGAAAAGCTCAAAGAAAACCCTTTCTCCTGACACAACCCCAGCGGCAGATAATTACAATCTCAAAGCACAAAGTTCCTCCCCAGCACCTGAGGCTCTTGAAAGGCTGTCCCAGCCCCGCTACCCGCTGCTGAGCGCTCATTTTGTACCTCCCGAATTGCCTTTGGAGCGTCTGCTTCGCAAACCAACTGCTCTGCTTCCCTTCCAAATGCCACGGCCAGAGCAACCCCGGCAGCCCCAGATGCCGCTCACTGTTTGCCTGCGTTTTAATGAACTGCAACACAACCTTTCCCGGGACATTTAAAGCCTATTCAATGAGACAAACCCTTCCTTTTCCACTGGAAAATAATTCAGCGAACGGCAAAGTTGTGGTGAGCGTTTCCAGGCTGATCCCGGACCTCGGAGACCTCGGCATTTCCATCAGTGCCTCGGGATAGCTGAGCGATGAAACGGGAATTGTTGGGGGGCTGGACCCTTCTCTCAGTTGCACTTCTGTAAATCCGTGATCATTTATTTCACCAGATCTCATCTGACACAAATAAGGGCAACATTTGCTTTAAAACGTCTTAGAAGTACTGGAAATTCAGCCCTCTCCAGGTGCTCTGTTCAGGGCAGCACCGGCAGCTGATTCATTCAAACCATTCCCAAAGGTTTCCTCCTTTTTATTCAGGATGCAAATCCAGCGAGTGCTGCTGAGCACCCTTCCAGGATCACTAACCACCGACTGAACAGCTCTGAATACCAGGATATAAAAATTTATTGAGGAAAAAGTGGAGCATTTACTTGGGCCTTACTCCCAGAGCTGGGGCTTGGACGTGGGGACTGTTGTGATTCACAAAGGTCTTTCATGTAGTGGGTTCCTTAAAAAAATAAAAAAAAAAGGGAATAAATTTTAATTAACTACAGTTAAAAAGGCCTCAATTTAAAGCAAGTAGGTCAGCACCTGCTTTGAAAAGGCTGCTCTGAATGGAGCCGCTGCAGCAGTGCTGGGCTCAGAGCTGGGGAGCTTTTCATTCCCGATTTCCACCCTCAGCTCAGGCCCAGCCTCAGCAGTTCAGCTCAAAATGCAGGAAGCCAAAGGAAATAACTTAAAACTGGAAAAAAGTAATAAAGTTTACCTTTGCAGCAGGGCAGTTCTGCTGTCTTAAAACCACGGACACAACGGGGAGAAGTTACAACAAGTATTTCATACAATCATTTCATGGAACCCCAGATGGTTTGGGTTCAGAGGGACCTTTAGGGTCATCCCATCCCATCCCCTCCCATCCCACACCTGCCACTGTCCCAGGCTGCTCCAACCTGCCCTTGGGCACTGCCAGGGATCCAGGGGCAGCCACAGCTGCTCTGGGAATTCCAGCCCAATCTCCCATCCCTCCCTGCCCTCTCTCATTTAGAAGCCATTCCCCCTTGTCCTTTCGAGACCGAAAGATAAGTTTTATTGATTTCCTTTTAGAGGAGCAACAGAAATACAGAAAGCAAAAACCTGCCACAAATAAACTTGTCAATAAGACTAATTAGGGTGAAACAAAATGGCTGAGGGGGAGAAGGAGTCATCTGGCAGCGGAGAAGTTCTCCAGGAATTTATTTTTAGAAACTCTCTCTCTATATTCTCCTTCACAATTTCACATTACCACAGAACCCTTCACTGGAGCAGGTGTGGAAAAGCAGCTCATGGTGCTCAAGATGAGAAAGAAAATCTCCTTTTCCTCAGGCCCCTGGGGCAGAGCCCAGTTCCTGGGGTTGGGAAGGCGCCTGGGCAGGGCTGAGGGCTGGACTGGATGATCCTTGTGGATCCAGCCCAGCACATCCTGGAATTCTGTAACTCCCACCTAAGAGAGCAGATCCACAACCCCCCCGTGAGACTCCCTGAGCCAAGTGGGAAATGTGCTCCGTGTCACAGCAAACTGGGGTGGCCCTGGGAGGTGACAGCCCCGGGAGCTCCCAGTGCCCCAGAAAGCCTGGAGCATTCCCGGGAAGGGAGGGGACAGGAGCCCTGCCACCATCCTTGTGCTGTTCTCCACCGGGCAGCTGCCAGGACACGGCACACCTCAAATCTCAGACGTTAAAAACAAGGCAAGAAACGGCTCCTCTGCTGACAAAAGTAACAGGAAGGATTAAAACTAACTGGCTAAATCAGGGACAGAAAGCCAAAAGCTGAGCTTAGAGAAACAAGGGGAACCCCCTAAAAACCATCTCAGCTGAACATTTTATCCATTTGCCAAAAATGCAATTTGCCATGCAAACATTTTCCTACAAGAGCTCTGTCCCCCCAGGCAGGAGGTGGAAAAGTTTTGAATGAACACAGTAAAATCCATTTTAACCTTTCAAGAACAAAATACCAAGAAAACTCCTCTGGCAAATGTTCTACATCCCCCACCAGAGTCTAAATTCAGCACCTGCATTAGACTGGACAGAAGTTGAGCAGTTTGGGTCGGTCTGTAAGAAATTCTTTCCTTGGGATGTGAAATTCCAGTTTGCCCACCAAGCCTCTCCTCCAGTGGGCTGTGGCTCGGGAGAAATGCTGAGCATTCAGCTATTTTATTAAATACTATAGTTAAGTTAAACATTTTATTAAATACAAAATATTTAGGGACACCCACAGCCCTCTGGAGGAAAAAGAGGGACACGGGGACAAGAAGGTGCCTTGTGCTGCCACAGAACACAGTGTGGGCAACTGAACATACAGATGGAACCGGCAGAAAAAGGGAGCAATCCCCCCAAACCAAGCTCCTGGCTGAAGAATGAGCCCCGGTCTGTTCTCCCCTCGTGTGATTGAACCTCCTCACTTGGCAGCTGCACGAGACACAGCCAGTGCCAGTCACCCCGAGCCCCAGAGAGACAAGAGCCATCTCACAGAGGGGGCAGAGCACGTCACAAACGGCCTTATTCAGGATTTTCAGAGCACAGGCAGCGAGCAAAGGCGTGTTCTCTAAAAGCCCTGTGTTGTATTGTGCCCCAGAACACCATGGACAGCACCCCGGGGGAAAACCGCTCTCACAAAGGCTTTTAAATCCTATTTCTAGGCCAGCAACAATAATGGGGGAGAGCATTTGAAAACCAGCCCCAGAGCTCTGGCCTTGGCCCCTTTGCTCTGCTCCTGCAACATCCTCCCCCCCAAAAAAAAACCCTGCCAAATGCAGCCCTTCAAAGGCAACAGCTCCAACCTCTCTTTGCCCCGGTTTTGTGGTCACAGTGTGACCCAGCCTTTAATTACCAGCCCGGGCTGGGCTTTCTGCGAGGCAGGAGGGCTCTGAAAATCAAGGTGGGCAAGAAACAAAGTCCCCAGAAAGAGCCACAATCACCAACTCTCCCTGAGAAATGTGGGAAGAGGAACAATTGAACCTCCTCAGTTCCTCACTGCCAAACTCCCTGTTCTGTGCCACAACATCCCAAAACTTCAACACCACACAAGAAGAATAAAGTGATTTTTTTCACTCGAAGTATTAAAACTTGATACATATTTAAAGCTCCCACACACAAATTAAGAGCCAAACAAATTATCCAGAAGCCTGAAGGGGGGGAAATCAATTGCTTCACGCAGCCAATTTATAAACAAGTCCAAGTGTTTGGATATCCTGGAAATTATTCAGCTCAAATCTGGATATTGATGCTCCTGTGTCTGCAGAGCAGAGAGGAACAGATGCAGCATTAGGGATTCGGCCTCGGATGAGTAACCAGCAGCTCTCGCTGGAATTTCACTTTTCCTGCAGTTTTTATGACGGGGTAAAACATGAAACAAGGAAACAGCCCAAGGAATTCGTCTGGTAAAGGCGGGAGAAATGACTGAGGGTCTCTTCCTGCAAGCAGCAGGTGGATGGAAATATAAAAACCTGATTTCCAGCTGGTCTTGGCTATAAATGTGACTGAACGTGGTCTAAGGTGTATTAAAACTTCCTTCAAAGTCAGAGGTTTTATCCCTCCTGCCCCATGGAACCAAGGGCTCTTCTCTGTTAAGGCACTACAGCAATTGCCAGGTTGAATATTTACAAAGAAAAAACCCATTTTTCATTATTTCAACACCTTTGGAAGCACAAAATTGAGGAATGAACCCAACTCATCAATGTTGCAATGAGCCACCTGGAAAACAAGGGGCTCCCAATTCCCAGAAAACACACAGGCCCATTGTCCTGGATCCAAGAATTACCTGGGTTTTCCCTCTCTGGAAATAACTGTGGGGATCGCTCCCTTTCACCCCCCAACTCTGAGTGGTTTCATGTCAAAACTCAGAAACTTCCTCTCAGGGACTGTGCCAGCAATGAAATAATTCAGCTCTGACTTGGAAGGTTTTTCTTCCCAAAGAAATGTTGGACAGATATTTGTGCTGGGGGTAAAACCAGGTCACTCCTGCAGGTCACTCCTGGCCCTGGCCTGGCTCCTTCTCTCCCAAATACCTGGAAAAAAATTACTTCCAGTGGGTTTTCCCAGTTCTTTTTAAGGCAAACGAGTCAGTTCAGACTCTCTCTCAACCTTGCAAATTGCTCTCCAGGATGAACCCTTTGAACTTTGCTGCTTTTTCTGGGCAGAAAAGATCATTTTCACTGGAAAAAAAAAAAGGGTGATTAAATTCCTAATTACCCGACTTGCACTCAAAAATGTCTTTCAGGAGGAGCAAACGTGGGGTTTATAGAGAGAGGTTAAAGCCCAGTTGGAAAATGTGTCCCTTGGTGTCCATCCAGGAGCTGCCAAGCTGCTAAAAACTGGGGAAATTGCATGTAGACACTTAAATAAGCTCAGGGCTTCCCTCTGGACAGGCAGGGAGGTGCAGCAGGCCCAGCAATCCCAGCTGGAATGCTGCACAATTCCACAGGCTCATCCTTGGAGCTCTGCTGGGAGAGGGACCTTGGTGTGTCCTGAGCAAACCAGGATGACACCAGGTTTAGTGTCACCTCCTGGTGAGTGCAACTGCTCTCCAAAAAATTCTAATGGAACTGGGGTGTTGCTCCTAAAAAAGAATTATTTTTTTAAATAAAAAAAGGATTTTCCTGTGAGTTCCTTGGAGGATGCTGCAGTGGGAAATCAATAACATGGAATCCTGGAATGGGCTGGGAGGACCTCAAAGCCCATCCAGTGCCATGGGCAGGGACACTTTCCACTACCCCAGGCTGCCCCAAGCCCTGTCCAGCCTGGCCTTGGACCCTTCCAGAGCAGGAATTGTGCCTGGGATGGATGGGCTGCCTCAGCAGGGAGCAGGCACAGAGGAATTCTCGAGGAATTCTGCTGCAGTGACAGGATGTAACCCAGCATTTCACCCTTCCTGCTCTGCTTTAGAAACGTGAGGAGGAGATCCCTGAGTGCCAGAGAGGCCCAGCTCATGGCAGGGTGTGCACTCCAGCTGTTCACAGCGTGTGTCACACTGGGGACCAGCTGCATTTCCCTCTGCCTTCACCTCCACACACACCCAGGGGCTTATTCTGCCTTTTGTAACCTAATTAAAAACCTGCAAAGTACAAGTGTAGAAAATCAAATCTCACTGAAGGAAAAGGGAAATGAAGACCTCAAACCACACAGTCCTTTTCCCATTTCCCCTGCTCTCTTTTTAAATTTTTTTATCCTTCTTTTTTTACTAGAAAGCAAGAAACAAACCCTGTGCTGTGACCAGCTCCTTCTGTCCTTTATCCCGGTGCCCTTCCCAAGGCTCTCCAGGCTGGATGTGCAGGGACACATTTGTCACTGCAGAGATGGATGTGGTTTTCCCTGGAATCGCTGTTCCACCCTGGTAATTCCAATTTCCTCAGCTCCCCTTTCCAAAGCACAGGTGCTTTCCCCGCTGGGCAGATGTTCCCAGTGACACGGGAGATCCATCAGGGAATCCCTGTGCCAAGTCTCCCTTGGTCCTGCCTCCAAACCCTCCCGGGGCTAATGAAGATTGATGGCACCTTGTATTTATGGAGCCAGAACTTAGAGCTGAGCTTTAAAAAGCAGAGAAAAAGACTAAGGAAAAAATATATATTTAAATTATTGACTAAAATCTGCCTTTCTCCAAAAATGAGGGGAATGAGCCAGAACAGGAATTATAATCTGTCCATGATTCAGGGGCAGGAAGTCCCCCATTTTCACCTGAAATATCACCTGTTAGACTGGGAAAAACCAGAGAATAAACCAGGCTGTCCTTGACGGTATTTCTTGTGACTTCCCAGGGGAAAGCTCTGGAATCAATTCGTGCTTTTATTCCAGAGCCATCCCTCTGAGGGAGGGTTGGAGCCACCTGGGACAGTGGCAGGTGTCACCCAACCCAACCCACTGCAGGATTCTGGGATCATTCCACATTCCCTCCTCTCCAGGTCTGACATTTTCCTCACAGACCTTCCCTTTAAACTGTTCCCTTCAGCAGCACCAGGAACTTCCAGCATTCCCCATTTCCCTGGCACTGGCTCCCTCCTCTCTCATTATCCTCTAAATTCAACCACAGGAAGACTGACCTCAGAATCCCAGACTGGTTTGTGCTGGGATGGACCTTGGGATGGACCTTAAAGCTCATCCCATCCCACCCCTTCCACCAGAAGGTGAAGAAATGTCACTTATTTCCATATTTAAATATCTCTGTTTGCATATGCAAATGGCTCCCTGTTTGATGTATTAATGTATGTTTGCATGGTGACATATTTAAATGGATCTATTTTTGCATGGGTTGCATATTTATGTATCTGTGTCCATGTTCGTGTTTATGAATTTGTGTGTTTTATTTATGGGCTTGTATATGAGGCATTTATAAAGGTCTGCTGATATTTATATACTTGTATATTACATAATTATATTTACTTATTTAGATATAAATATTTAAAGGAATTCACATTGTACCAGAGAAACACTGGAAAGAACAAAAATTATGTTGATAACTAAGTCCCTCAAGAATTAAAAGACATGGATAACTTTATATTAATGTTCATATT
The DNA here is from genome assembly GCA_013390025.1 of Pitta sordida. Classification (NCBI taxonomy): domain Eukaryota; kingdom Metazoa; phylum Chordata; class Aves; order Passeriformes; family Pittidae; genus Pitta; species Pitta sordida. The sequence continues at coordinate 16,433 of WEKX01015181.1, read as the reverse complement.
AAAAAAATATTCAAGTTCTGGAATTTCTTTCCTGTGCATCCTGTAAATGACAGGAAAGGGAATTCTATGAGCCCTTTTTTAAAGAGGAGAATGAACCTTTTAGATGTGAAATTTTTGGGGTTTGGGGGTGTTTTTTAGCCCCTGATGATACCTGCAGGTAACAGCTCTCACATCAAAAAGATTTATATCCTTCAAAATGCAGGGAAAGAAAAATTGTCCCCAAAATGATTGTGTTTAATTCCACACTCCTGAGGATCTTACTTGCACACAGAAATGCTGGGAACGTTGTGGGAAGATAAATTATTTTAATAATGAACTAATTTTAATGGGAGAAACACAGGGCCCATTCCAGATGAAACTCCCTCCCCATCCACTGCAAGTCTCTCCTCATGGATTCCATCACAAACCAGGAGAGTTTGGGCTGCAAACAGGTTCTGTTCTCCAACAAGATTTCCTTCCCAACTGCCCCAGTCAGCCCAAGGCAGGAGCTCCCAGTTCAATATTAATGGTCCATTTTGCACTTCCAGGCTGCTTTAGAGCCAAGGCCGTGGGTGTCCACGTGTCACCAGGGATGTCATTCCAGCTCCCTGACACTCTCCCTGCCCGGGTCACAAGGCACCAACTGGGCTGACTGGGACAGAGCCAAGAGAAGAATTCCTCACTCTCTGCTGAGGCCATTCCCCACTCCCAGCCCCAGTGAAACACCCCGGAGGTGTGTCAGGGACACTCCTGGATGTGGAAGGGGATGGTGGGCACGGAATGGAGCTGGAGGATGGGATGGGGCACCAGCTCGGGCCTGGCTGTACTCGGGCACTCCAAGAACCACTTCCTCGAAGGAGCTTGTCCCACCCAAAGCCTGGAGATCCTGCCAGGGATCCGTGTGCCAGGGGCTGCCAGTGACCCCGGGCAGCTGGCACAGGGATGGCCCTGCAGCTCCAAGTCACCTCCTCCCCTGGTGTCACCTCCTCCCTTGGTGTCACCTCCTCCCCTGGTGTCACCTCCCAGGCCCTGCTCTCCAGAGGGAGGACAGTCCATTTCCAAACACACATTGGCTCACTGGGAGCTCCCCTGGGCCACCAAGTTCACCTCAAACCACAGAAACATCACTTTTAAATTACACATACATCACTGCCAAGTCACAGACACACCACTTTGAAATCACACACCACTTTCAAATCAGACACTAGTTTTATACCACACCCCACTTTTATATCACCCCCCCCACACACACTTTCCAATCCCTGACCAACAAACATCACCCAAGACTCCACTACAAGAATCCAAAGGGCTGTGACTCCCTGAGATCTAAAAATCATCAACAAACAGCACAAAAGACAGCAAATGAAGCTGAATTTCTAAAAGCACCGTGAAGCTGGGGATTTGATGGTTTAAATGAAAGATGTCCAAAGGTTTGTTTGCCTTTTGCAGCACTTTCCAGCTGGGCCTTCTGTGAGGGATTTACTGCTCAGCCCCCCCTCCCACCTCACAAATCCCGCACCTGAGGGTCCCACACAGGGCTGCCACTCCAGGATCCCACCCCCAATTTAGTTTGCAACAGCAGCTGGATTAATGTTTATTCAAGCACAGCTGAATAACAAACCAAAATAAACCAGGGAAAATGGCCATATACATTGTACTTAATCAAAATACTATTTCTCTTTAGTTTTCCAATTAATCTTCTCTGGGCATTTGGGAAGGAAAGGCCCAGCCCCTGACCCAGGGATACTGGGTTGGCTCATCATTGAGCAAGGGAATAAATAATTATTTCTTTTCTCTCATTTTGCTTCCTCTAGGAATCTCCCCTGTCCCTTCTCCTGCAGAAGTGCCAACAACCAGCTGGAATTTCCACACCTGAAGGCAGTAACACACTGGTTTCCTTGTTCTCGGCTGCACAATTACAAAATGCAAAGGCAAAAGGAACACGTTTCCCTTTCCCTGGAGCTTCCCTGAGATTACATTCCTGCAAGTCTGTAATTAGCCGAGTGCTCTGGAGCTGCAGTGATGCTCCTGCTCCCCTCACCCTCAGAGCAGCACAGGATCTGCCACCAGAGAAACCCCTGGACACAGAGTTTAATAAACTCCTCAGCTCCTCTCCTTCAAAGACACCATCCCTGTGGGTGACAGCCCTGGAATTCAGAGGGATTTCTGCCCACTCCCCACCCTGGTCCCTGCCAGTTTAGTGGCTCATTCTGCCACAAAAATCTGCAGAGGGATCTGGGAGCTGGAACATTCCCAGGGGAGACCCCACCTGTGGAGCTGCCTCAGGACAAGGAGCTGCTGGAGAGAGTCCAGAGGAGGCACAGAGATGCTCTGAGGGCTGGAGCCAGGCTGGGAGAGCTGGGAATGTTCCCCTGGAGAGGAGAAGGATCCAGGGAGAGCTTGGAGCCCCTTCCAGAGCCTAAAGGGGCTCCAGGAGAGCTGGAGAGGGACTGGGGACAAGGGCTGGAGGGACAGGACACAGGGAATGGCTTCCCAGGGTTAGATGGGAGATTGGGAAGGAATTCCTGGCTGGGAGGGTGGGGAGGGGCTGGGCTGGAATTCCCAGAGAAGCTGTGGCTGCCCCTGGATCCCTGGGAGTGTCCAAGGGCAGGTTGGGATCCCTGGGACAGTGGGAGGTGTCCCTGGCCAGGGCAGGGGTGGGATGAGCTGGGCTTTGAGGTCCCTCCCAGCCCCAACCATTCCATAATCCCACGATTCCATAAAACATTCTGCACCACTGAAAGCAGAAGGGCTCCTTGCACCTGCATCTTCTGAGCCCCTGTCCCAGATTCATTCCCCAGCTGCCTGGATGGCTGTTCTGATCCACAGCAGCTGCCACAAGAGAGGAGCCTGGAATTCAGTCAGTGCTTCAACCCCAGCAGCACTTCGCCATCATTTTCCTTCTGATTTTCACCAGGCATCCCAGGAAAGCAGAACCCCTTCCCTTGGAGAACCTCGGCACAGTCCACATTCACTGGGAGACATTTCCATCCTCTCTGAAGAGCACTTGGGATTTCTCTTCCTTTCCCAAAATAGATTCCCTTACTCTGCAGATCTGGAAGTGGCCCAGAAGATAAGGAAGAGCCCCCATCAGCTGAGGAAATCTGGATTTCCCACAGTGCAAGGCCAGCACAGACAATCAGCCCCAAAACTACTTCATTTCATAGTCCTTCATACACAGAAAAATGACTTTTTGCAGTAATATTTCCCTGACAACTAAATAACCACCCCAAAAAAATTCCAGACTCCAATGGCAGCTCAGTTCACTGCCGAGTTCTGAGGAATTATTTCTGCTGTCAATGAGCAAACAGGATGCCATTGCCTACTTTAATTTGTCAATAATGTCACTTTTTTGAGCTGTTACCATGAAATATCGTCCCCTTTTTACTATTCCCGTGTGAATCCTGCGGGGATCTGTTGGGTGTTAAATCACCCCAGGACAGGGGAGAGCCCAGGCTGTGCAGCAGGGGAGCCTGGGGTGGTTTCCAGCACACAAAAGCCATTCCAGCTGCGACTATACCCCACACAAGAGCAGTTTTTCCACATTTTGCAGGAATTCTCCTGCTTTCCAATGAGGATTCAGGAGAGCTCGGGCCAAATGGCTCTTTGGCTGCTCACTGCCAGTATTTCAGGAAGAAATTTAAAGTAAAATGAACTCGGAGCAGTGAATATATTGATGTCTCCACAGATGGTTCTGACATTGGATTAATGGGAATTTACAGGGATTTCTGGAGGTTTATTAGAGCAAGAACCACCAGGCCAATCTCCTCTGCACACCCCTCATTCCTGGGGTGCCTTCTTGTCCAGAAACGAGCCCTTTTTGCTTTTCTCTGGATCCATGAGGAGCCTTTGCCTCGTGTTCCAAGGTCACAGGTAGAACCACAACAACAGTTTGGGGACAATCTGCACATCCCCTGGCAAAGGGAATTGGGAGGGACCAAGCTGTCCCAAATTGATGGAGAAAACGGGATAATGGGACCAGTTAGAGCCCTGTCAGCCTGACACTGATCCTGCCCAGAGCAATGGAATCCGCAAAGCACAACATTATTGAGAGGGAATTACTGCAGCTTAATGAAATTAATGCCAGCACACGTGTGTGTGTGGCAGAAAGTGCAGCGTCAGACTGGCCTGACACATTCCCCCTGCTGGGATCAGTAGGATGGGGGTGACACAACCCCTGGGACAGCAGCAGCACTCAGCAGCCTCGGGATTTACAGCACAGAGCTCGGGGTGCTCAAAACCAGGGCAGGACATTGAAGAGCTGAAAACCACAACAGGAAAGTTTAGAAGAGAGGCCTGATTGTGAGTGGGAACCAGCCTGAGCTGGGCCCAGCTTGGGGCCTTGGCTCACTTTGCCTCTTCCCCAAAGACTTAAGGCACGAAATAATGTCAGTGCAAGTGAATTAAAATGTGCTGAGCTGAGACCAGGAGGAGCAGGGGACAGCCCTCGGTACAGCAGGTCCATCCCTGCATGGCCAGCCAGTGCCACGCAGAGAACCCCAGGATCCCTCTGCACCTGGCAGAGTAAGAGATTCCAGGCTGGGAAGCAGTGGGAAGGGATTGTGGACTCTGGAGAACCACTCAGTGCAGAGCAGGATGTGGAAGCAGAGCCAGGGAGGCCTTGGAGCCCCTTCCAGAGCCTAAAGGGGCTCCAGGAGAGCTGGAGAGGGACTGGGGACAAGGGCTGGAGGGACAGGACACAGGGAATGGCTTCCCAGGGTTAGATGGGAGATTGGGCAGGAATTCCTGGCTGGGCTGGAATTCCCAGAGAAGCTGTGGCTGCCCCTGGATCCCTGGGAGTGTCCAAGGGCAGGTTGGAGCATCCTGGGACAGTGGAAGGTGTCCCTGCCCATGGCAGGGGTGGCACTGGATGGGCTTTGAGGTCTCTTCCAATCAAAATAAAATGTGAAGTTAAAATCGTGCAGAGGGGATCTGGGGCAGCCGGCAGCAGTGTCTGTCTGGGGTGTTCCAACATTTGGGATAACCCAGGACATGAAGTGAGGAGCAAAGGCAGCAGCAGCTCTGCACGCCCTGCAGGAAGCAGCTGCTCCCCTGAGCCCCGTGCAGGGATTAGTGACTCCAGGCCTGGGAGCTCCAACCCCGACACCAACGTTCTCCTGCAGCAGAAGGTCCAAGGATCCATCTCCCCCAGCTCAGCTCCTGCAGGAGCTCATTCCTGCCTGAGAAAGCTGCAGGAGCTGGAAGCCGCAGTGTGAGCTGTGGGGAGGGCAGGGATGAGCCTGGCAGGGCCCTCAGCGATGCCCAGCAGGGCTCACCAGGCTCTGGGCTCCTCATTAACTGCGACACATCCCCGGAGCTGGACAGGGAATGAGAACATCCCAAGGAGTCTCTTGTCCCCCCAGGCTGATGATCTCAGCCTGTCCCCTGACGAAGTCTTTGTCCAGGAGGATGAAGGACATAGCCCCTGATCCTTCCCTTCTCCACAGCTCTGACTGCACTTCTCTCCCTTTCAGGGAGGCAGAGGAGATGCTGACGCATCTCCAACCTTTTTTCTCAGAGATTCATCAGCTAAAATAGATCCTACAGATATGAATAGGAGTTTTAATTAATTCACACTCCTGTGATGTAACAAGTTAAATTAAAAACATTGAACCCGTAGAACTTGATAACAAGCCTTTTATGGCGATTTCACTCGCCCTACAAGAAAACTTCCTCCTACCAAAACTGGGAAGTGTATTTTTAAAACCTGTGAAACTTGGGCATCATCACAACGAACAAAGGCTTTTGGGGACAGTTACCGAGTGCTGGAGTTGTGTAAATTCCTACATGAACAAGTGTTGCAGTTCATCAAAAGTCCATTACAAGGAACGGCACAGGGACTTTCATTCCACTGGGGAATTATAACAGTCCAGAAAATGGCATTTCCAGAGGGGTTGAATATTGTATTGGTAGTTTTGGATCAGCCCTCTCCCCAGACTGACGAGCTGCAGTAGAGAACCAGGGAATGGTTCAGGTTGGAAAAT
>WEKX01015181.1:0-10438 GCA_013390025.1 Pitta sordida | reverse complement strand
CCCACCCCCCCAGCACTGCCCAGGCCACCCCTGCCCCATGTCCCCAAGTGCCACATCCACAGGGCTTGGGAATCCCTCCAGGGATGGAGAGAAGGTCCCCCATGAGCCCCCTTTTCTCCAGGCTGGAGGGAGAAGGCACAGCCCCCATTTTAGGGTGAAAGGTCCCAGAATATGTAAAATAACCAGGCTGAGGTTTGATCCCAGCCCTACAGCACCATCCACTTCCCAGGACTGAGAAAATTCTCACTCAGCCATCAAGCACAAAGAAACATATGTTCAACTTCCAGCAAAGGTCACTCTGACCAAACTCTCCAGCTGGTGGGAAGAATCCAAAATAATTTTATAGGGAAGTGCCTGCTGATGCCAAGAAACATGAAAATAAACCTCCTCTCCCAAACTCCAGACCCCAAAACCAGCCACTGAAGGCACCTGGGCTCCGAGTCCTAAAATATTCAGTGCTTGCACTCCCAGGTTTGAAATAAGCTCTGACTTGTGTGAGAGCTTAAGATGAGCTTTGGAAATGTGTCTTAGTGCTGCTGCAGCACCTCAGACAGACACAAGTGCCAGCCTAGGAGGGGTTATGCAAACGAGGGCTGAATCGCTAATCAAGACGTGAAAACAACGTTTAAAACTCTGAAAAGCTTTAACTCCCATCTATTAAAATTTATTGGCAAAGCCTCAAGGGTTTCCCACCACTGCCAGGTTCCTCGTGGCACTCCCAGCACTTCCCAGCTGGAGAGAAAAGGTCAGGAATGGATGTTTGAGTGTGCCCGGGTGGGAAAGAGCAAAATGTCACAGGGGCACAGGGAGGGACCCCCAAGGACCGTCCAGTCCCACCCTCAGCCCTGCACATTCCCAGGAGTCCCCCTCTGTCCCCAGAGGATCATCAGGTCCCTGATTGTCCTAATTATCATTAACGTCTAAAGCAATGTTGGTTTTAAGGGCTCAAGGTTTCCCGAAGAAAAATGAATTTCCTCCCACCAGAACCTCCCAGCCGAGGGGGAAGAGTCAGAGGAGTCCTTGAAGGACTTCACAGACATTGCTGATGGCATCACGGGTGATGTTCAATTTAAAACCTGCATTTTAAAATCTACCTCTGGCACAGGGTGGAATTCCCAGAGAAGCTGTGGGTGCCCCTGGACCCCTGGGAGTGTCCCAGGCCAGGCTGGAATCCCTGGGACAGTGGAAGGTGTCCCTGCCCATGGCAGGGCTGGGATGAGATGGGCTTTGAGGTCCCTCCCAACCCAAACCAGCTTTTGATTCTATGAGAAGCTGCTCTACTACAAGGTCAAAGGAAATAATCCAATTCACAGGAAACAGGGAATGTACAGCATGGAGGAGAAACACCAATATTTGTTCTCTGCCAAACCTCTCCCACCACCTACTTTAGTGCCTCAATTAAACTGAAGAAACAGGAAGGAAAAAAAAAAGCCACAACAAACCACTAGTGTAAAAAATGCCACATTTGTGCTGAATCCATCACCCCACAGCACAGACAGTGATGCCCTTCCAAGACCCTGGAATTCCTGACCTCTACATCCTGCTGCTCCCAGTACGGAAAGTCTCCTGAACCCTCCCAAGCAATCCATCAGCGACTGGCAGAGGCTGCAGGTGAACAATCACACCCCTGGCCTGGAGGTGCCCCCTTGGTTTAATCCCTTCCAGCAGCTGCTCCTTCCCTGCTCCCTCAACTCCTGCTCCAGGAATTCCCGCTGGCTCCTCCAGGCACCGGCCCAGGTGAAATGAAGCTGCAAATTGGAGCAGCAGGAGCTTGGTTGGGTCGGAGCCATCCCAAGGGGGACCTGGCTGCAGGATCCAGGGAACAATCTGCCTCCTCCTCGGGGTTCAAAGGGGAATCCAAAGGAGGAGACGGGTCCCCTCCTGCAGGCAAACATTTGTCACCTCACCCCGGGCACCGACACTTGGCCCTGCAAGGGGACAGTCATGGTCCTGCCCAAAGCACCGCTGATTCCTGAGCCTTTGGACACTCCAACCCCAGGCAAAAGGATGCTTTTGTTTGCAGTTTCTACAGAAACTATGAGATTATTACCAAATTCTATGAATGCAAATGTTTAAAATTAAGGTCTTCTAACTCTCACGTGTTTTGTGAGACATTTGTGCACAATCACTGAACCATGGAATGGTCTGGCTTGGGTTCCAGAGCTTTGAGGGGGTGTTTTCCCCCTTTTTTTTCCTACCCTTGCATTCCCCCTTGGATTTCCTGGGGTTCTGCACAGGGCCTGGAGCTGGAACTGATGATCCTGAAGGGTCTCCTCCAACTCAGCACATCTGATGGTTCTCTGAAAGCCCGACTGGTTCCAACCCACAGCTCACCACGAGCCCCAAAGCTCCTCCACTCCCACCCATCATCCCATTAATTGTGTGCAATATCAGCCATGGCTGAAGTTCCTTCACATCCACTGCCCCTCAGCAAATAAACACCCTCACAGGACCCCCAGAACTATCCCAAATAAACCTGCCTCCTTCTCACCCTGCTGACCAATAAATCACAAATACACAAGCCACTGAAACACCATAAAATTGAAAATTTCACTGCGGGAAATCAATGACAAAATCATTACAGGGAGGGCAGAAAAGCCTGGAATTCTTTCCTTGCAGGACTTTCTCCTGCTTTTCTTTCAGGATTGATGTTTAGAGATGATTTGTTAATATATATATATAAATGATGATATAAAGGATATCCACACACGACACGTAAAAACAACTTGTAAAAGGAGGGAGCAGATTGAGATCAGCTCTGGCTTTCCTGGGAAAGCAGCAGGAGGGTTTGGCACAGGAGGAGGGAGAAGGTGCATCCATGGAAAGCTGGGCCTAGCTCAGAGAAGAATTTCTCCCATTTGTCCCCATTTTCCCATTTGGAAAGATTTGCAAAGAGAGCAGAAAACAGAGAGACAAAATGTGGGAGAATGACCCTAAATTCTGTTTAGCCGTGAATTATCTTTGCTTTTAAAGCAATTTCAAACCACTCATCTCCAGAACAATGCCATGATGTAGCTCAGTAATTAGCTTTTTTCACTCCTTAATTAGTAATAATTAATCACATTATATCTGCAGTTAAATAGTGGCAGGGGTCACTACTCTGCATTTTATTTTTATTTCAATTTAGAATTATTTTCATTCCATTCAGCTGAAAAGGTGGAAGCTTTTGATGACTTTCTGAACAGAGCAGTCCCTTCCTTCCTGTGCTCCCACCTTCTCCGATCCCACACTGGGATCCAGGGAATGTCCTCTCACTTCTACCTGAGGAGCTCTGCTGAGCCCAGTTGAATCCTGAGGATGCACAGGGGTGGAATTTGACCTTGTGGGTATCTCCAGAGAGAAGGCCCAAGCGGTGGGATCCCCCAGAGCCAAGTCTCGGCCATCTGCCCATAAAGCCCTTCCCAGAGCTGAATTAAACCCGTCTGAGGACGAGACATCAGAGCAAAAGGCTTCCTGTGTTTGATGTGGGGATGAGCTGCACAGGATTTATTAGGAAACAAATAATCAAAGGAAATTACAGTCCACGGCTGAAAATGAGAGGAAGTGCCCTGATATTACCAGCTTGTCCCACCACACAGTGCCCAAGTCCCTGGATCCCTGGGAGTGTCCCAGGCCAGGTTGGAGCAGCCTGGGACAGTGGGAGGTGTCCCTGCCCATGGCAGGGGTGGCACTGGATGGGCTCTGAGGTCCCTCCCAACCCAAACCATCCCATGAAAATATTTCCTAGGGAAGCAAATATAACCTGGAAAACGTCAGCAGCTTCCCCAAGAGCCAAGATCCACCTCAGCAGCTCTTCCTCAGGGAACAGCACAGTCCTGACCCTTCCCAAAACACCCCCTGACACCCCCCCAGCTCTCCCCACTTCCAGTTTAACCAGTTCCAGCACAAAATATTCCACTTCTCATCCTTCAGAGGGACCCAAGGAGCCACAGGAGGTAAAAGTGAAGCCCTGGAGCTCCACATGCTGAAGGTTTGGAACAGTCAAATTCCTTCATGGTTTGTATTTTACTTGCTCAAGGTTTCCAGGTCATTTCCTCTCGCGAGGATGGAGCCAGTGGGAATTCCAAATTTTATGTTTATATTCATATAAATCTGTATTTTATTCCATATACTGCAATTTTATACATTTTTTATTTACACACAACATGTGTGTTTAGGGTCAATATGTTTTATACTTAATCCTAAAGCATTTTCTTCTTAACCCCAAGGAAAGAATCAGCCAAGTTTTGTGTTTTAAAGGAGCTGGAGGAAGAGGATGGAGAGAACCTCTGAGGTGATTAAAAATTCAGACTTATCAGTTCATTAGAAACACAATTTTTTCTCTTTTTTCTCTCATCACCTATGAACATTCCTCTTACAAGATGGTGAATTTTAGGTGTGCACTTATTAAGAAGGAAAAAAACCTTGTTAATCTTCTATTTCTGGTGAAACCAGGTATGCTTTTCACGCTGTTCACCCCACGCTGCAAAGCCAGTGACTAATGGACTAAAAAAACGCCAAGGATTGTAGAAAGGATCGTTTCCCTGCTTTAAGGTTTCTCAGAGCTTTTCCAAAGCCACAAAACCTCATCCCCTGGTTGAAATAAAAGGGGAGGTGTGGGAAATGCTCAGAACGGGATGAAAGGCCGGGCAAAGGGCTGGACTTCTCTGGGACCAGCCACGAAGTGGGTCACTCCACAAAGGGATGAGCTGTGGGAAACGGGACAGACATCTGGAGTGGAAGAGACGGAAAAGATGGAGTGGGAGCTGCTCTCGCCGTCTCCAGGGCCAAACCAAGAGCTCCAAACGGGGCAGGGATCACAAAGCCAGAGAGCACCAGGCCCCAGTCCCACCCGTGTCCCCCCGAGGGACCAGGCCATGACTGGAGTCCTGGGAGTGCAGGGAGCCCAGGCAGGAATTCAGCTTCTCCCAGTGCCAGGCCAAGCTCCCACCCACGGCTCTCCGCCTTCACCAGCTCCCCACACGATTTCCCAGAACTTCTGAGGCGGGAAAAGCCCTCCAGGATCACGGAGTCCAACCTGTGCCCCATCCCCGCCTTGTGCCCCAGAGCTCTGAGAGCCACAGCCACTTGTTCTTGGACATCTGCAGGGATGGTGGATGGATTCCAAACCTCCCAGGAATGCCAGTGTCCTCATCCCTGCCCTGGGTTCACTGCTGGCAGTGCCTGAGCAGGTGGAGGGGCTGGGGGGGCACCAGGGTGGAGAACAAAGGTGCCAACAGAAGAGTCTGTCTGCCTCAGACAGACATTGGAAGGTGGGAAATCACGTTGGAAGGTGGGAAATCCAACACCAAACCCAAACACTGCTTGGGAGGATGTTGAAGGACCATACTCGGAATAAGGGCTGTGGAGCTCAGTGTTNGGGGAAGCTTTTGATGACTTTCTGAACAGAGCAGTCCCTTCCTTCCTGTGCTCCCACCTTCTCCCATCCCACACTGGGATCCAGGGAATGTCCTCTCATTTCTACCTGTGGAGCTCTGCTGAGCCCAGTTGAATCCTGAGGATGCACAGGGGTGGAATTTGACCTTGTGGGTATCTCCAGAGAGAAGGCCCAAGCGGTGGGATCCCCCAGAGCCAAGTCTCGGCCATCTGCCCATAAAGCCCTTCCCAGAGTTGAATTAAACCCGTCTGAGGACGAGACATCAGAGCAAAAGGCTTCCTGTGTTTGATGTGGGGATGAGCTGCACAGGATTTATTAGGAAACAAATAATCAAAGGAAATTACAGTCCACGGCTGAAAATGAGAGGAAGTGCCCTGATATTACCAGCTTGTCCCACCACACAGTGCCCAAGTCCCTGGATCCCTGGGAGTGTCCCAGGCCAGGTTGGAGCAGCCTGGGACAGTGGGAGGTGTCCCTGCCCATGGCAGGGGTGGCACTGGATGGGCTCTGAGGTCCCTCCCAACCCAAACCATCCCATGAAAATATTTCCTAGGGAAGCAAATATAACCTGGAAAACGTCAGCAGCTTCCCCAAGAGCCAAGATCCACCTCAGCAGCTCTTCCTCAGGGAACAGCAGAGTCCTGACCCTTCCCAAAACACCCCCTGACACCCCCCAGCTCTCCCCACTTCCAGTTTAACCAGTTCCAGCACAAAATATTCCACTTCTCATCCTTCAGAGGGACCCAAGGAGCCACAGGAGGTAAAAGTGAAGCCCTGGAGCTCCACATGCTGAAGGTTTGGAACAGTCAAATTCCTTCATGGTTTGTATTTTACTTGCTCAAGGTTTCCAGGTCATTTCCTCTCGCGAGGATGGAGCCAGTGGGAATTCCAAATTTTATGTTTATATTCATATAAATCTGTATTTTATTCCATATACTGCAATTTTATACATTTTTTATTTACCCACAACATGTGTGTTTAGGGTCAATATGTTTTATACTTAATCCTAAAGCATTTTCTTCTTAACCCCAAGGAAAGAATCAGCCAAGTTTTGTGTTTTAAAGGAGCTGGAGGAAGAGGATGGAGAGAACCTCTGAGGTGATTAAAAATTCAGACTTATCAGTTCATTAGAAACACAATTTTTTCTCTTTTTTCTCTCATCACCTATGAACATTCCTCTTACAAGATGGTGAATTTTAGGTGTGCACTTATTAAGAAGGAAAAAAACCTTGTTAATCTTCTATTTCTGGTGAAACCAGGTATGTTTTTCACGCTGTTCACCCCACGCTGCAAAGCCAGTGACTAATGGACTAAAAAAACGCCAAGGATTGTAGAAAGGATCGTTTCCCTGCTTTAAGGTTTCTCAGAGCTTTTCCAAAGCTACAAAACCTCATCCCCTGGTTGAAATAAAAGGGGAGGTGTGGGAAATGCTCAGAACGGGATGAAAGGCCGGGCAAAGGGCTGGACTTCTCTGGGACCAGCCACGAAGTGGGTCACTCCACAAAGGGATGAGCTGTGGGAAACGGGACAGACATCTGGAGTGGAAGAGACGGAAAAGATGGAGTGGGAGCTGCTCTCGCCGTCTCCAGGGCCAAACCAAGAGNGGACCAGCCACAAAGTGGGTCACTCCACAAAGGGATGAGCTGTGGGAAATGGGACAGACATCTGGAGTGGAAGAGATGGAAAAGATGGAGTGGGAGCTGCTCTCACCATCTCCAAACGGGGCAGGGATCACAAAGCCAGAGAACACCAGGCCCCAGTCCCACCCGTGTCCCCCCGAGGGACCAGGCCATGATTGGAGTCCTGGGAGTGCAGGGAGCCCAGGCAGGAATTCAGCTTCTCCCAGTGCCAGGCCAAGCTCCCACCCACGGCTCTCCGCCTTCACCAGCTCCCCACACGATTTCCCAGAACTTCTGAGGCGGGAAAAGCCCTCCAGGATCACGGAGTCCAACCTGTGCCCCATCCCCGCCTTGTGCCCCAGAGCTCTGAGAGCCACAGCCACTTGTTCTTGGACATCTGCAGGGATGGTGGATGGATTCCAAACCTCCCAGGAATGCCAGTGTCCTCATCCCTGCCCTGGGTTCACTGCTGGCAGTGCCTGAGCAGGTGGAGGGGCTGGGGGGGCACCAGGGTGGAGAACAAAGGTGCCAACGGAAGAGTCTGTCTGCCTCAGACAGACGTTGGAAGGTGGGAAATCCAACACCAAACCCAAACACTGCTTGGGAGGATGTTGAAGGACCATACTCNAAGGTGGGAAATCCAACACCAAACCCAACACACTGCTCAGGGAATAAAGGATCCTCAGGAGGAGGTTAAAGGACCACACTTGGAATAAGGGCTGTGGAGCTCAGTGTTTCCAAGGGATGGACCAGCTCCAAACCCAGTGAACCCCCAGAGCTCCACGAGCTGGAATCTGCCAGCAATTAAACAACTCTAAGTTACTCCACCAAAAATATCCCCCTTGAGTAGGTTCATCCCTTCACTGTCCTGGAAAATATTGTCTGCGTTGTGTTTCACACAAAAATCAGTTAAATTTAAGAAAAACTGAAGAAGGAAACAAATTAAACAACTAGTTTGTGTTTGGTTTTTCCCTCCCACTCCCCCATGACCTCAGGGATGGATTTTATCCAAAGCTATCATTCCAAAACCAGGATGTCTTGGACAAGGACTAAACAGAGTCTGACACTTTGCATCACACCTATTTATGCCAAATCTGCCTCCCCCAAAATAGCAGCTCTGATTAAAGGCCTCAGACTGGCAGGTCCAGCAGCTCAATTTTTAGCCCGTCTCCATTACCATATTGTAGCTGTTACAAAAGGCAATGATCACTCAGCAGCAGAGTGGTAATGACATTCCAAAAGTGCCTTTCCCCCATGAAGACATGGACAGCCTTGGAAAGGCCAAAAATCCTGGCTTGAAGGAGCCTCTGTGCCCAGGTTGGAGGCTCCTTCCATCCCCAACCATTGGGTAGTTCTGGAGTTGGTCACCCTTGGGTAACACAGCCCTGCTGCTGCCACGGCTGTGCCCCCGGGCTGGGTGACCCCCCGGGCTGGGCACCAACACAGCCCTAAATTCAGGAGCCTCCCAGCCCCGAGTGACCAGGGCAGCCCCACTGTCCATCCTGCCCTCCTGCCTCTGCCTTTCCAGCAGCCACGTGGACAAAGGCTCACATCTCCTCCTCCTCCTCCCACATGTGGCCAAAGCCTTCCTGTTACAAACCAAAAGGGGCAGGAATATCTCATGCAAAACTGAGTATTCCTCAGCAAAACCCACTGGAGGGTGGTCCCACTTTTCCATCACACCAAAGAGCTCCTCACCCTTGGCTGCACAGGTCTGTCACCAGCCTCTCACCAACGTTACTTTGGGACATCATGAGGGGCTCCAGTAAATCAGAATCCCAGAACGTGCTGAGCTGGAAATCCAACCCTCAGCCCTGCACAGGCCCATCCCCAGAGGATCATCCCAACCCTCCTGGAGCCCTGGCAGCCTTGGGGCTGTGCCCACTGCCCTGGGGAGCCTGGGCACTGCCCAACCACCCTCTGGGGGAAGAAGAACAACCTTGTCCTGAGATCCAACCTGCCCCTGCCCTGACCCAACTCCAGCCATTCCCTGCCTCCTGTCCCTGGTGCCCCCAGAGCAGAGATCAGGGGCTGCCCCTCCTCTGCCCCTCCCCAGGAATTGTCACTGCCATGAGGTGACAACTCCCCTGTCTCTTCTTCTCCATTGCCCTCAGCTGCTCCTCACACCTTCCCCACCTCCCCCTACACTCTGGTGACACACAGACACCTCAGCTCCTGCCACAGTCCTTGTCCTGCAGAGCCCGGGGGCTCTGGCGCTGCTGACAGGGCTGAGCACCAGGAGCAGGGCGGGAACTCCCAGGGAAGGTGAAGAGCTGCACAACCCCAGCAGAAACAGCAGCCTGGCTGCTCCAGGTTGTTTGACATCTCTGCACTGATCAGGTGTTGAAAACCATCGCCCATTTCTAGACCCAACTCCTGATGGTTTACGAGGCAGAGCAGGTCACACCACGGGAAAAAAAGAAGAAAGACCATCCCATCCTCCTGGTTCCTGATCCATCCCCAGCCTGCAGAGCACCAGGAACATCAAACTGCGTTATTGCTGCAGGAGAAAGCGCTGATGGATTTAGGGAAAAAAAATCCCTCGCCATATAAGGGCTGTGAACATTTTCCCACTTAAGACAACGTGTGGGATCATATTCACAGACACAGAAATATGTTCTGTTCCCTGACACCCACAGTCCTAGAACACCGGGCTGAAGTGCTGGCAAGAATAAGAGCCATTTGTTAAGTACAAAAAATGTCTCACATAATTAGAGAACTGCTGAAAGCCACCAATTTAGTGCTCAGGCTCGAAACTGGCAGAATATTTCTTGTAACAACAGCAAGAGCTTCGGCATTGCCTCGAGGTGGGGACACCACACACCCCCCAGGAGCAACCTCTGGGGCAGAGGAAAACACAAGGTGCCTGCCACAAGATTCCACCCCCACTGGGACAGAATCAGAGACTGTCCTGAGCTGGAAGAGACCCACAAGGACCATCAAATTCCAGCTCCTGATTTGATGTGACTTCTGAAGCAAAGCCCACCAGGTACCCAGAGCCACTGGGGTGACACAGCCCCATCCCTTCCCTGTCCAGGCACCGCTCCATAACCATTCCCACCTATCTCTCCTGCCCATCAAACCACCCTTCCCTCGGGAGCCACGAGCACCATAAACATCTCCCCAGGCTTTGACAAGGGGTGAGGAGCAATTGCCCCCAGAGCTTTTCAAAGGCCAACAGCCAAGAGAAGATGGAACACGGTGTGGAAAACAGAACATATGGTGCCTGAACGGAGTTGATTTTTCCCTACTGGAGAACCAAGTGATGCAGGAGAAGCAGAGTGGGAGGGACTGGTGGGGTTTGACCTGGGAAGAGACGGAGCTGCAGTGGAGCTCTGCCAGCCCCCACTCGGCTCCCCAGTCCCCAAAGTGCTCCCAGCCCGGCTCCCCAGGATCTGTCCCCCCCTCCCAGCCCAGCCCAGCACCTGTGCAGCCGCGGGCC
>WEKX01015180.1:15124-26917 GCA_013390025.1 Pitta sordida | reverse complement strand
TGACATGGTCTAGATGGTGGGAGGCTTGGATGGATGGAGTGTGGTGCCCATGATTCCACACTTGTGGGTTCAATCTCTGGTTGGGCGTTCACTTGGGAGTTGGACTAGATGGATCCTCGTGGGTCCCCTCCAACTCAGAATATCCTGTGAACCAATGAACTCTTACTCTTGCAAAACATTTCTTTCATGGACTGCTTAGAAATACAGTTTCCAACACTTTATAAAGTAAAAGTCCACTCAATTATTTCTGGTCTCCTTTGAAAGAAAGTATATCCAACTGCTGCTGACTGCTGTCCCATGTCCCCCCTCCCCCAGTTCTGTACTGAGTTTGCCTCTGCTACTAACAGCACTGGTAGACAATTTATTTAAATGAAATAAAGTCTCTCCTGAAGCCCTAAAAACCAAACACAAGTCCTTGAATCCCTCAAGACATCTACCCTAACAATGGCCCATTCTACTGGCCAACATTTAAAACAATATGAAGTGAAACTATCAGCTTGACAGAGCCTGCCACAAAGACCCAAACAGCTACCTTGTTAAAACTCTCTTAAATGTTACAGTAAAAAGTAGGATTTGAATAGGATAGGACAAGGAGTAAATTCATTGAATATCACCACAGAAATTGTGCATTCCATATTGAACATGGTTGTTCAGACAGAGAACCACAGTTGACACACATTAACAGAACCATTTTGAATTTGAGCATATGTTCCAGACACATCACAGGCAGATGTCAAAAGGTTATAAACGTGACAAAGTCACTCCAGCTTACCTGGTTCCATTCACCAGGCAGGGGATTGAAAAAATTTTGAGACAGAAACAAGAGTAAATTTAGAATCACATATGACATACTTTAAGAAATATTTTCCAAATTACTATAAATTCTGACATCAGTCCTTCCATTTACCCATTACAGAATCAGCAAATAGTTGGGACTTTCACCTAGTCCAATCCCATTTTTATCCCCATATTTGAGAGTATGACTGTCTGCAACTACTTTTAATAAATAACAACACTACAGTGTTGATATATTCTGCAACCAGTCCCCCATGGCTTTCATTTGTGCATGAATCTACTCAGTCAGCCAAAACTTTGGCCCCTACCTGCACTTAGTGCAGAGTGTTAATGAGATTTTTCTGTGCCTTACAATAATGCCAACCTTTTGGCATTTTATTGCCAGTGCAGTGAAAAAACTCACAATTTTCCCCATTTTTCCATTACAAATACAAGCAGCACACAAAATGCAAATTTGTCTCTCACTGCCTATTTTCCCTTAAGGCCTAAGGAGGAGAAGTGCCATTATATAGTTTCTGCATCTTTTGCACCTAAACCTTTAAAGTTTACCAACTTTCACACTGTCATTTCTACCCTGAAATTAAGCGAAACACCTGTCTAGAAGGAAACTACACAGGTCACGTGTTGTCGTATGTACACTCAACTATGAAAAAGTAGAGCTCAGATTTCAGTAACACAATGAGCAACAGAGATTTCCTCTATTTGAAAAAAAGTTAAAATAATTTCAGTTAAAGTAACAACTTCAACCATGACAGTTGTGTAGTATTCAAAAAATAACTACATTAGTCTTGCTGTTGTTATCTGATCATACCTAACCACAGGAAATATCCAACTCAATCAACAGCAAAATGTTCAGGGCTAAGATCCAGCGCAAAGAATGACATAACACTGGGAAAAGAAGCTGGAGTAACACCTTGTATGTTAAAAACAGATGTTCATCAGGTTTGGTCATGTTGTGAATGTGCTCTGATCGCTGAACAACTGGTAACTTTAAGATACAGAATTTATCTGTACAGACCTAATATAGCTTTCTAGTCCTTTTGCATGACTAGGTCAATGAGGAATTAACCACAGAAAACTGAAATCATCTTGTATGATTGGCTCCAATCTCAGTTACCTAACACACATGTGACAACAAAACACCTATGACAACAGTGCAAATATAAAAGCTCAGGGGGAGCTTTTATGACAGGGGAGAAAAACAAGAAAAATCAATTAAAAACCGGAACAACAACAAAAATGTGTTGGTTCCCTTAGTGGTTGTTTACTATTTTGCTTTCTGGCAGATGAAAAAAGTTATCTTCTTTGAGTTTAAGATGTTCTGGTAAATCTAGCTGTTTTTTTGCTTCTTCAATGTCTTCCTGAATTGCTGAAATGAGTGCCTCTGAAAAAGATAAGAATAGGGATATTTAAAAGTTAATTCAAATTTTGAACATATATCAAGTGAAAACACAGGATACCACAAAATATCAAACAATAACAGAAGTAGAATGTAACTATGAGGTTTGAAAGGCAGAATTCTTTGGGTGTAAACATGACAGAGTCCCATTTCTGCCTGGTACAAGCGCTACTTTCCTTTTTCCAAAAGACATTTCAGCAGTTCTGTTTCAATAGTAAGAGTGGCATTTAAAAAAGAAATTAACACGATCAACTGATGGTCTTATGACAAATCCTTGATTTTGAAATTACTCTACATACAAGTGACAGAAAAATAGTTTTTGAGTGTGATACACTGGAAGATATGGGGGTATGGTGCTTTCTAGATATGAAAACATTGTACTGTAATTTCAAAAGTGAACAGATAAAGCATCTCACAATGGAAGGAGACACAGGAAGACACAGAACTTGCATGAGTAAGACATAAAAGAGCTGAGTTTGAAGGAGACCTCCAATACTGACCTAAGGAATCAAAGTTTTTTTCTGGTCGAATATATCCAATTATGGCTATACTAAGAACTTCTCCATAAAAGTCTTCTTTGAAGGTGTGGATAATGTGTGTTTCCTAAAGGAAAAGAAATAAGTGGGCATTTACTATAAACATAATGAGTTTATCTGCCTCTCTGCAAGCATGTAGACCTAATACTCATAATTCAAATTCTCCTGAACAGATAACAATAAAAGGGACGTACTTCAGAATGTATAATGCACGATTAAAACACTAGGGCTTGACTTTATGTTAGGCAGGAGAATTGCACTTTGCATGGAATGCAATAAAACTACTCACTTGTATTCTGATACATGCCCTCCCCCGCCCCCAAAAAAAGACATTACTCAGGAGAAATGCTTCACCACTTCTCAGAGGTCAGATTTCCAATGCAGGAAATCACAAACAAAGCTTAATGTTTCATCATAGAGTTGATGCATCCAAATAACTGAAGATTTTGAACAAAGTACTTGGCTTAAGGGGATATTTTACAACTAGCTCACATGGGAACTGAGTGATAAAATNNNNTAAAATTCAAGGACAAGTGCAGGCTGAGACATGGTTCCACCTTATGTTCAAAAATATTTTATGCACATCTCCCTTTTCAAAACAGGCTAACCCATATCATATACCAGCAGAGCTTTCATAGGGGAAGCTTTTAACTAAGTACGTACTTGCTCAGAAAAGTTATCTACAAAAATTTTAAAAAGCATATGTTTGCCTAAGACAAACATTTAGAAGCAGAGATACATTTAAAACAAAATTGTTTAAAATTAATAAAACAGAGTTCTGAAGGACTCAGGAACAGCATCAGCACCTGACCGCAAGAAAAACACTGCTGTCACAGCTCAGGATTTTAACTTCTCCAACCCATTATTAAATACCTTCAAATATTTATTCTGTATATCAAGCCACAGCACAAAATGTCTGGATTCCGCCATTTAAGAGAAGAATTAATAAAAAAGCATTACAAATTAAGAAGCTCCAACATCTCTTATTTGAAACACAGACAAACTGCAGAAAACAACAGATTACAAGTATGTTGGCAGCTCATGCTAGGGCTCTCATAATGGCAAATTCAATGCATTAATCAATTTATCCTTAACTTGCTATCAGCAACTCAAGCAACCATCATTTGGAGCACTGCTGTATTTTTATTTTAGAAGTAGCTGAGAAATGTTGAATTAGAAAGAAGAAAATAACCTTCATTCACCTTCATCTGCATGCTGTCTAGATAATTCTTTTCAGAATATTAACACTATATAAATACCACATGCAATTCTAATGGCAAGTTCCTAGACCTCATTCATGAATCACATTCTGCTAATCTTAATAACATTCAACATCTGGCTCATTTCTTATAATAAAAATCTCCCACAAAGCAAAATTCTTACCACTGATTTCTTAGTATTCTTATAGAAAGGGTTCCATCCTATGCTCAAAACCATTTTATGCACATCTCCATTTCCAACACAGGCCCATCCATAGTATATACCAGTAGAGATATCAGATGGAAAGCTTTCAACTACTTGCTCAGAAAAGTTAGCTGCAAAAATTTTAGAAAGTGTAAAGTGTGAGTGACTGTGTAATAACAGGATCTTCAAATACTTAAAAGCCAAACTCTGCCTACATGCTATTTACAAACATAACACTGGTGATGATGAGAATAATGCAGCATGCCACTTGACAAAGAACAGAACAGCTTCATAAAGTTCAGCCCAAGAGGCAATACCAGAAGTATTACGCCTCTTACACATACTGTATTTTATAATTCACTTCTCAGCAATAATAACAATTAATAAACATGTCATATACCCAGTCAGGATGCATTTGACTCTTAGGATAATTATCATAGATTTATCATGGTGAAAGATAAAGAAAAGAAATTAAGTTTCTTCTGCACTATGCAATAGCATCCTAGAACTACTTACTTGCTAGTAAAGTATTTACTTATAAAATAAAGTGTGTACAAATGACTGCAATTATTATTTAGCCACCTGCCAGTTCAGTTCAGGTTGCCTTTTGGCGGCATCTCTGGATTTCTGTAATTTTCTTTGAAAACTACATACTTACAGTAAACTAAAATTCCTTTCTGACTAAATTTAAGGTTTTCTCAAAATTACTCTCCTATTGCTACTTCCCAGATGAGTAGGTCTCTTCATGCAGGATATCAGGTTGATTTAAAATACATGTTTACTGATTTTAATCACAAAAAATAACTCCCCTTCCCTGNGCGGCAGCAGCCCCGGCAGGGCCGGCCTGTAGAACGCCCAGCCCCGGGTCCCGCCGCACCGAGCGCTGCCCAGGCCCAGCCCCGCCGACACTCCGCCCGCGGCCTTCCCGAAAGGTGCCTCTCCCGCCCCGCTCACCCGTGGGGATGCCCAGCTCCTTCGAGCCCCTGCCGAAGCCCTTCACCACCTCCCCGCGGCAGAAGTATGGCAGGTGTCTCATGGCGCAGGACGGAGCCGCCGGCAGCTCAGTGCCGCTTCGGCCGAGCCGCTTCGACACCCCCGCTCCGGCCGGTACCGACGGCAGGGGAGGGGCTCCTGCCTCCCCGGCCCTGCAGCTCCCCAGCCTTCCGCAGGCGCGCCACGCCCCGAGCCGGGGCTGGGCCCGCGGTGTGTGGAGCGGTGCACCCTGGGTTTGCTGTCTCATCCAGGGAGGCTAGATGCTTCGGTGTGCAGCAGACGTTTGTGAAGATTCTTGGGAACAGATCTTTTTGCTATGCGGTAGTGACAAACTGTAGTTGTTTGATTTTTTTTTTATACTCTGTTGGTTATTACAATTGTACTAATTTTCTTGNGCAAGCATGTAGACCTAATACTCATAATTCAAATTCTCCTGAACAGATAACAATAAAAGGGACGTACTTCAGAATGTATAATGCACGATTAAAACACTAGGGCTTGACTTTATGTTAGGCAGGAGAATTGCACTTTGCATGGAATGCAATAAAACTACTCACTTGTATTCTGATACATGCCCTCCCCCGCCCCCAAAAAAAGACATTACTCAGGAGAAATGCTTCACCACTTCTCAGAGGTCAGATTTCCAATGCAGGAAATCACAAACAAAGCTTAATGTTTCATCATAGAGTTGATGCATCCAAATAACTGAAGATTTTGAACAAAGTACTTGGCTTAAGGGGATATTTTACAACTAGCTCACATGGGAACTGAGTGATAAAATTCAAGGACAAGTGCAGGCTGAGACATGGTTCCACCTTATGTTCAAAAATATTTTATGCACATCTCCCTTTTCAAAACAGGCTAACCCATATCATATACCAGCAGAGCTTTCATAGGGGAAGCTTTTAACTAAGTACGTACTTGCTCAGAAAAGTTATCTACAAAAATTTTAAAAAGCATATGTTTGCCTAAGACAAACATTTAGAAGCAGAGATACATTTAAAACAAAATTGTTTAAAATTAATAAAACAGAGTTCTGAAGGACTCAGGAACAGCATCAGCACCTGACCGCAAGAAAAACACTGCTGTCACAGCTCAGGATTTTAACTTCTCCAACCCATTATTAAATACCTTCAAATATTTATTCTGTATATCAAGCCACAGCACAAAATGTCTGGATTCCGCCATTTAAGAGAAGAATTAATAAAAAAGCATTACAAATTAAGAAGCTCCAACATCTCTTATTTGAAACACAGACAAACTGCAGAAAACAACAGATTACAAGTATGTTGGCAGCTCATGCTAGGGCTCTCATAATGGCAAATTCAATGCATTAATCAATTTATCCTTAACTTGCTATCAGCAACTCAAGCAACCATCATTTGGAGCACTGCTGTATTTTTATTTTAGAAGTAGCTGAGAAATGTTGAATTAGAAAGAAGAAAATAACCTTCATTCACCTTCATCTGCATGCTGTCTAGATAATTCTTTTCAGAATATTAACACTATATAAATACCACATGCAATTCTAATGGCAAGTTCCTAGACCTCATTCATGAATCACATTCTGCTAATCTTAATAACATTCAACATCTGGCTCATTTCTTATAATAAAAATCTCCCACAAAGCAAAATTCTTACCACTGATTTCTTAGTATTCTTATAGAAAGGGTTCCATCCTATGCTCAAAACCATTTTATGCACATCTCCATTTCCAACACAGGCCCATCCATAGTATATACCAGTAGAGATATCAGATGGAAAGCTTTCAACTACTTGCTCAGAAAAGTTAGCTGCAAAAATTTTAGAAAGTGTAAAGTGTGAGTGACTGTGTAATAACAGGATCTTCAAATACTTAAAAGCCAAACTCTGCCTACATGCTATTTACAAACATAACACTGGTGATGATGAGAATAATGCAGCATGCCACTTGACAAAGAACAGAACAGCTTCATAAAGTTCAGCCCAAGAGGCAATACCAGAAGTATTACGCCTCTTACACATACTGTATTTTATAATTCACTTCTCAGCAATAATAACAATTAATAAACATGTCATATACCCAGTCAGGATGCATTTGACTCTTAGGATAATTATCATAGATTTATCATGGTGAAAGATAAAGAAAAGAAATTAAGTTTCTTCTGCACTATGCAATAGCATCCTAGAACTACTTACTTGCTAGTAAAGTATTTACTTATAAAATAAAGTGTGTACAAATGACTGCAATTATTATTTAGCCACCTGCCAGTTCAGTTCAGGTTGCCTTTTGGCGGCATCTCTGGATTTCTGTAATTTTCTTTGAAAACTACATACTTACAGTAAACTAAAATTCCTTTCTGACTAAATTTAAGGTTTTCTCAAAATTACTCTCCTATTGCTACTTCCCAGATGAGTAGGTCTCTTCATGCAGGATATCAGGTTGATTTAAAATACATGTTTACTGATTTTAATCACAAAAAATAACTCCCCTTCCCTGTTCTCTGATACCAACATACCACTTATCAACAATCGAGAGAAAAACGTGAAACGCTGTCAGAAACAGACGGTGTCAGAAATCCAGCACCACAAGAGCTGTCTCACAAAGTTTCACGTCTGTTAAAATCAGTGCAACATGACTGCTGACTTTTAGGGCAGTTTAGGGCAGGTCAGAACTCTCTTGCATTACTCGTCTGTTTGCATTTAGACAACGGAGAAAAATGAGCGATTGGAAAATACATTCCCTGTAGGCCAAGCCCACCTGCTGTTCTAACCTTTGATTTATTCCCCTTTAACTTTCCTCCTCCCAGCGATTCCCAGCGCCTGCTCCCTTTCTAGTTCTGAGGTTTATGTGAACGGGTATTTTTCCAAGCTGCCACAGCACTTATCTGCATCCTGTACAGAATCATAGCGACGGCGAGATAAAGGAACATAACCCAAGACTCAGAGAAACCTCTTAACAAATCGGGACGGGGGAGCCGCTGGGAAAAACACAAAGGAGAGTGCTAGACTCTAAACACTGCAGTAGGTAAATAAAGCGTCTGGAAGACGATGACACGGAACACGGCAGGGCTGTTTCAGGAAAGCAGGCGGGCGGCTCCNCCGCTTCGGCCGAGCCGCTTCGACACCCCCGCTCCGGCCGGTACCGACGGCAGGGGAGGAGCTCCTGCCTCCCGGGCCCTGCAGCTCCCCAGCCTTCCGCAGGCGCGCCACGCCCCGAGCCGGGGCTGGGCCCGCGGTGTGTGGAGCGGTGCACCCTGGGTTTGCTGTCTCATCCAGGGAGGCTAGATGCTTCGGTGTGCAGCAGACGTTTGTGAAGATTCTTGGGAACAGATCTTTTTGCTATGCGGTAGTGACAAACTGTAGTTGTTTGATTTTTTTTTTATACTCTGTTGGTTATTACAATTGTACTAATTTTCTTGGCATATTTTGATCGTCTATTATAATTATTCAAGTGAGCATTTTTAAAAAATTTATCTTCTATAAGTTTCTACTGTATTATACTTAAATAATTAAAATAATACTGCAGCTGCAAGACTAAAATACAAACCTATATTATGATATGGGACATTTTGTATAAATGTAAAAGTAAAATACAAAGGTACTTTATGGTGGATACAAAGGCCTATTAAAGCCTCATAAACTTTGTATCAACTAAAGGTCGAATACGGAATATGGAAAAGAACTACAATAAAGTACTGAAAACTCTTTAATGGTGTACTGAGGGAATACAATGACGTTCTGAGGCTTGAAGATACATTAGTATCTATATCCACTTGAATATTCAGGATATGTAGGGTTCTCTTCTCTGAGATCCAAATACGCTTGTATCAAACTGAAATATGTATTTTCCCAGTAGTTTGAGTCAGCGTACAAAGCACAGAAAGGCCTTTAAGCAAAATACACTAGTGCTTTTAGTTTTAAATAAGCAAAATATACTGAATTACTAAGAAAATGTAAAAGCACAAAATACAGGAAAATGCTTTCCTCTGTATCACCTAAAATGTTTTTACTCACTTCTGATTTACCATCATACTCACATCCCTTTTGTGTCAGTACTCTTGATAGTACAGGGGTCTCCTCTGGGAAAAAAGCAACAAGATAGAAGTGCTTACCCTGTGTTCACTCTATATAACTCAAAGGAAAAGTAAGGGTAACCGAGCATTTCTCTTTCTTCACTTCCTGTCTCCAGTAGCTCTTCATGCTGAAAAATCTCTTCAATACATTTAGGTGATTAACACCCTTCTGTGGCCCTAATCCAGCTCAAATAAATTTGAGTTTGCATAAACAAAATGGTATTATTATCACTGATGCATAGGCCATTTGAGTTCCAGGGTGTCATTCAGCACTGCTATGCTGCACATAATGTGTTTATATTTGTATTTAAATACATTACTACCCCTAGAGACACCATCAAAATTTCTAAAGTGAATGTGCAGGTTTTTTCCCCTTCTAGAACACAGTTGCTAGTTTCACCAGTTTGATACAGGTTACAAAAATATTTGAAGACTTACTTCTAATTTGGTTACCTATTTTTAATGAGTAAAAGCAGTGTAAACACCTATGGCTTGTGCTTAATTGCATTCCAAGTAAATAATTTTTTAAAAATGAGAACTGCTTTGAGAAACAGACTTATATTTCATACTATAAAACACTGACTGTTACCACTTTATGGAAGCTGCGGACACATGATGTTTTATAAAAAGGGGTGAGGGAAGGGGGAAGTGATCTTACCTCAAACTTACCCTCTTCTATTTCATCCACCCAAATTCCCCGCCATCCTTTATTTAGGTTCATTACTTCCGTTTGAATAGCTGTGACTGACTTAGTACATGTATACAGTCAGCCCTCTTGCACTTTGCGCCCCCCATATTGCAGCTTCAGATCTTACTGGCATGATTTTTTGGCGATGTAGGAGACCTGTTTCGCAACTGTGCATGTGTGACCTGCCACCGCGGCGGTGGTGGCCCAGGCAGCAGAATAAGTGGCATAACGGGTGTGAGCAGCAGCGGGGTTGGCCTGGGCGGTGGCAGCTGCGCGAGTGGTGGAAGTGAGGGCCGCAGCGGCGCGGCCACCATTCAACGCAGAAGTCAGGCTTTGCGGATGCCAGTTGAGACCGTGGGTCTGCATTATAGGAGACCCAACTGTATATATTAAATGTAGCTGTAACCGAGTAACCGATCACCAGAGTGGTGGTATGTCGTATATGCAGTTATACCTCCTCGTTCGCAAGGATGGGGGCAGGCCAGGGGTCTCACAGAAAGCCAAACTTGCAAAGAAGTGCAGGTCATTAATATTCATGCAGGCCACGCCCATTGCTCCACACCACACCCCCTGGCAGTCCGGAGCGCTCTGGACAATTTTCTGCTTCTTCCCTCAGACTGTCAACACAGAGGAGCAAAGGGAACCATTTCTGAGCCCCTTCTGACTCAGGAGACAGCACCCCCCAAGAATCTGTTGACNGAGAATCTGTTGGCTTCTCCGGGCTGCTGCGGCCGCGCTCCACAGTACAAGCCCCATGCCGTGGCTCCCCCACCCTGACCCTGATGTGCATGCCCACGGCGTCCTGGCATGGCATCTCAGGCTGCTGGGGCTGCTGCAGGCCGGGGACTGCCGTGGGGCCAGACTGCCTGCTGCGGAACTGGGGGCTGCCGTGGAGCCAGGTGCTGCCGTGGGCTGCCGCTGGGCCAGGCTGCAGCAGGGCCGAGGCTGCTGCAGGGTGGGGCTGCTGCGGAGCCGGGGCTGCTGCGGGGCTGTGGCTTCTGGCCCACCAGGGCTGCTGGCCCACCGGGGTTGCCATGGGCCGCTAAACGCCAGGCTTAGCTGGAGAAACTGCGCACCCTCCTTGCGTGCCCTCCCCGGGGGGTGGGCCCATCCCGCCTCACAGGGAGAGCCAGCACTGCCCCTAGGCAAAGCAGAGGCACAGCGCATGTGTGCTCTAGGGAACGTCGCAGACCTCGGAAGTCGGACTGCGATAAAATTGCTTCGCAAATGGGTGGGATCATAAATGAGAAGTTGTGATGCACTGGGGATTCACTGTATATACAAAGGAAAAGTGGAAGAGAAAGATATCCTAAGTGTGATACTACCAGATCTATCCTGTTCTGCTGTCTCTGACCATGTAGAGAATAATATTGCAAAAAGTGTTTTAAGTGATACAGTCCGCCCTCTTGCACTTCACGTCCCCCATATTGCGGCTTCACATCTTAGCGGCATGATATTTTAGCGATGAAGGAGGCCCGTTTTCACAACTGCGCATGTGCGACCTGCTGCCGCCGCGGCGGTGGTGGGGGTGGCAGTGCCAGCGGTGGTGGTGCGGGTGGCGGTGGTGGCATAGCCGCCATTCAATGCAGAAGTAGGACTTTGCAGACCCCAATTAAGACCGTGGGTCCACGATATAGGAGACCCGACTGTATTTCGTCTTAGAAGTGTTTTGGACATTAAGGCCAAATCTTGAAGACATTGCCTGTTTCTTGGCTAGTGATAGACCATTAACAGTTGACAGTGTGACCCCACGGCCATTAGAATTGCTACTTTGTTTCAACTGAAGAGCAAGAAATAAACCCCCAAAGCCCCTTTTATGTTTCCCGAACGTATTTCATCCTGATAGTAATGAATTATGCAGCAGGTTCATACTCAAGGACATATACATATAATTATGTTCTTACAAACCCTCTCCCCCCCCCC
>WEKX01015177.1:13235-41476 GCA_013390025.1 Pitta sordida | reverse complement strand
TCCAAAAGTCCTCTCCTCAGCAGCAGTCCTCTCCTCTGCAGCAGCCAGCGCAAGGGAAGAAGATGAAAACCACAGCCGAAGCAAGGCAAAGCAGGAACTCTGAACTTCTAGCAATATTAACAGCAGCAGCAGCAGTAGAAGCTTCTCAGCATTTGAGCGAGAGAGAAAAAAGAGGCAGCTTTCGGTATGCACCAGTATTTCCAAAAAGCCCTCCTTCCCAGCATGTGGGGCAAAGTTCTTAGGGAATTGAAGTTTTGCGCCCTCCAATTCCCTACACCTCCTTCTTCGGAGCAGCGACAGCGAACCACAAATCCCAGAGCTCCCCTCGGGCCAGTCCCACTGGCTAACCTGTCCGGCGGTGATCACATCCACTTTCATTATCAACCTCATGGCTTTTGCACCCAGGCCATTCAGTTCAAACATTCCCGTGGTCCCTCCCCCTCCCTCCCCGAACTTGGGAAGCGGAGATGGGGCAAGGTGAAAGAAAAAAATTATTAAAACTTTTCCTTTGTAAACATAAAGCAAAAACCTCTAATATCAAACCCATGACAATCTTCATCCTGATTGGGTGGTCTGTAGCACACTCCAATCACAATGTTGATGTTGTTCGTTGTCTAGTTGTCGATGCGCAATCCCTGAAAGTGTTCCAGGCCAGGCTGGGTGGGGCTTAGTGTAACCTGGTGTGGAGGAAGCTGCCCCTGTCCAGGGTATAGTCATTGGAAATAGATGATCTTTAAGGCCCCTTCCAACCCAAACCACTCTCTGATTCCATAACCTATGTATTCCATATATCTTTATGTATAGCAATGGATATAAAGGTTACTGGTGTAGATGATAATCAAAAGCACCAATGTTGTTGTCTCAAAACCAGAAAGAAGGTCACCATGTAGAACCCAGAAACAGGGTGTAAATACAGACCTATTAGTATGGTTTAAAATCAGCTTCAAACTCAGAATTTTAAAGCAGAACCATGGGAAAAGAAACATAGGTCTTTGAAGATATTAATTTTGCAGTAAATACCAAATATGGTAAAAGGTGTTCTATACTGACAGTTTTGATATTAAATAATTGAATCTATTTAGAGATTGTGCTTCTTTCACACACTTTTCAAGCTGTAATATTGTTCTTCTAAATATGACTTAAATATTTCACCAATTCAGTCTGAAGTAAATGCTTCATATAGTATTTCTTTTTAATATTTTTCTTGTATCAACTATTTCTGTTTCTCTCTATGGAACAAGAAAGCAGAGGTTCTCCTTCCTCAGCTTATTTTTATGTCTTTTGAGTTTTTTGAACCACTGATCTTGTTTCTCCTCATTTCCCTGTCGTCCTTAATTTTCTTCTCCACATGGGTACAAATTATCTCCTACATCAAGTTATTGGTTCTCCCAAATGCCAGACTTCACTATCAATGAGTCCTAGGGGAACTCTTCTTTGCAAAGAACAGACCCTCTCAAACTCTGCTAGAGCAAATTCTGTGCTGTGCCCTCAGGACACAGCCCATCCTCTCTCTGGGCACCATCCTTCAAGGGGCAGTGACCTCTTTTTTCTGTTCTGATGTACCTGACCAATTGCACCAGAAAGATCATCTAATGAGGTATTGAATTGAATTAAGCATATAGTGAATTGCAGATCTAGCTCTATTTCAGGTTTGTTCTGCATAAATATTGACTAACTGCCTTTTATAACTTATCTGGAGGAGCACTACTGGAGGCTATGCTTCCTCTCTGCTGGTTTTGAAATTAACTGACAGGCACTCTGGACAAAGTCATCACTAGAACAATTCACACAGTCCAACCTTTGTTGCTTTGTCAGTTGTTTAAAATATTTCTGACATGTTTTCACCAAATGTTTCATGATGTCACTCAAAATTTTCCTGAAAATCAGCATTAGAATAAAACTAATTTTTAGCCCCGAAGTAAACAGAAAGTATGATGGCTAGTTTGGTTCGGTTTTTTAAAATATCCCCTTGCCTTTTCTGTTGAAAGAGTATGAGACGCTACTGATGTCCACACAGAGGAAATGGTCTGCAGGAGCCCCACTATTCTCAGAAGTATAAGGTAAGGAAAAGTTAAAGAGACCTAAGAGACCTATGTCACTAGAGGGTCCAGATGCCTCTAAAACTGTCTTCATCAAGTTTTGAATACTGTGTGGGACAGAGCAGAGTGTGGTGCTTTGACAAGGAAGCCATGGCTGGACTTGCATGAAAACCTCAGACACAACAGAGGCAGTGGTATGTGATGGGGAGGCTGTAGCAGTCTGTGCAATTGGCCAGGCCTGTGTCCTTTCCGTGGATTTGCGCATGGCTGTCCCTGGGTTACAGCACATGGGGTCTGCTAGACCACATTTAAAAGGCATGGATCCTGCACGGGTCTAACCCTAAATGCNCTAGTCAGATGAGGTGGGGGAGTTGTTAAAGGCAGGACCTTGTCTGTGGCAGTCTGTGCAGTTGGTCGTGCCTGTGTCCTTTCCATGGACATGTGTGTGCATGTCTCTGGGCTACACACCCAACCTCAGCACTGGCTGAACCTGCAACCTGGGGAGCAGCAGCTGTGGAAACCAGCCCTCGACAGAGACCTTGGCAGGCCTCCAGCATCTGAGCAGGACTAATTTATTGGGACTGACCCCTGGTCATCCCTTAACTATACTTACACTCTGAACTTGAAAAGTGACTTGGACAAAAAGAAATGCTGGAATTAGTATTTTCAAGCAAAAAAAAACCACCTTGTCATTACTGTTCCATCCTTTTCCTTTCCTTTCTCTTTTTGTTCTGTGATGTATTTTCAGCCTTTGCTTCATTGCTGCTGATCAGTTGCCTGAAGGAACTATCGGGGGACTTTCCTGTAAGAGCATCTTGTGTGTTGAAATCCTAGAGATAACAGATGTTATCTCAGTTCTCTTTTTCTTGTAGATGTTGTGTGATGCCATTCTTCTGTCTCAAGATCACTAAAACCACAACCTTAAAATTTCCTTACTAAACACACTCAGATAAACAACAAAATTCCCTAAACTCCTGTCTGAGGTGAGACAAATTGTAGGGACACACCTTAACTTCTGAGTGCAAGGACAAAGCAAAGGAGCTCCCTAGATGCAGTAAGTCAATGTCACAGATTCATCACAGAAAGGGTTCTCAGCTGTGGAGGGGACAAGGCAAATTGTTATCAGAGGTGCTCAGCAAAAGGACAACAGGTAAGAGTCTTAACAGGCAATAGGAAAACTCTTACATAAAATAAGGGAGGAAAAATCTCACCCCACGGCTTTATTCAGTGCTGGCAGAAAGGCCACAGAAGCTGTGGAATCTCAACCTCTGGAGTTGTTTGGAAATCAGCAGAAGATAGCCCTGAGTAACCTGATCATATTTGGAGGTAGTTTGGACTATGGAGGTCTCTTCCAGTTTAAATCTTTCTATCAGTAAACCTAATGAACATTTAAAACCAGTGTTACTCTGAAAAATTTCATCCTGTGTTCATTTACAATGAAAAAAGTTCATCTTTATTTCAAGTTACATGTACATTAACTTGGGGATCATCTGTTGGACCTTTATAAATTCCATTTTCCCAATGTCAGACTTCCCTCCCAGTTCCTCCACAGGCTCTCCCTTGTTATCTTAACCAATGTAATCCCATCTGCTGAAAGGTCAAAGTCCTTCTGTACCTTGGCTTTATGCTCTTGTTACTGAAAAGCCTTCAAGAATGCTTTGTTAGGTTTTTGGACCTGACACTTCCACATTTGTTTATATTCTGGTTTTGAAAGCAAAAGAAATAGCAGATGCAATGTTTCTGACAAATCCCTTTCCATATTCCTCCCTAAGACCTTCCTTTAGTGTTCGGTAGGATTACACTCCTCTCTGATGTAGGGGTACTTGTGCCTATGAGCTGCCAAAGAGAGGCGTATTGAGTTATAGAAGCATTTAGCGTGGAAGGTACCCCTCAAGGTTTTTACTTTAAGCTCCTGCTCATGGCAGGACGGAGATTTTGTGAAATCCATGTACCAGCTCTAAAGTCTTCTCCTCAGCTTCTTCCAGCAGTAATGGTATTGTTTATCAGCAAAACAGAAAATTACTCCTTCTATCCTGTTTTACTATTTGAAGACTGTTGTCAGATCTTCATCCTTACTCCTGCAGAAGTAACAAGTTTAGTTTAGTGGTCTTTTCTCCAAAACCATGTTATTGTTTTCAGAAAGAAACTCAGTATATTTGCTGTGGTTTTCTTCAAATGTATCCATTCTCTTTAGAAAGCAAAAATAATGCAAAAACAAGAACTTTCAGCTTGGTTTTGCCAGCTTAATCATAACTCACTTAGTTGTCCTTTTGCAACTTCCAGCTAAAGGCAGGAGAAATAAGCCCAAAGCACCAATTGACGTGCACTTTCTACTACCATCAAAAGACAAAATATTAACAGAGTGCTTTTATGTTACATATTAAAATGTGACGTTACAGGAATCCTCAGGTCATAATGTCATTAACTAGGAAATTGCATAAACAAGTATTTTCTTACATCTTAATTTTTTTTCATTGTAAGAAACCACTTCATAATCTTGAATTCCTTCCATATATGCGGTGGTTCTCCACCATACTTCACGAGATACAGGTGTTATCCACTAAATGCCTAATAAGCAGATATAAAGGTGCTTTTCTTGTATTCCTTAATGTCACAACCATAAACCATACAGTTTTAGCTGTAAAAGTGCTAAACCTTGACCACAGACTGGTCTACAGAACCCTACACATTAAGATAGGATAGATTTCCTCCTTGGTCACCCATGAATAGCATATTTTGCTGATGCTTGGAGCTGTAGATCCTTGTTGTGCTGATACACAGAGTTTCAGAGTGTTGCAATGAAGGTACTGTAGATGTGAAAAGAGGAATATGAAACTAAGATAACCTGACTTGAAACCAGAACATAATTCATCTTTAATGTCCGCAGATGCTATCTCAGTTCTCTTTCCTGTAGTTGTTGTAGGATGTTATTCTATTTCTGCTGTGTCAGAAGAAGTAAAATGACATCCTGAAAAATTCCTTTTAAAAAATAGTCATAACAAGATGCCTACAACAAATAGCAACCTGAGGAGAAAGAAACCGCAGGGACATTGTCAGTGCACATAAACCTTCATCAGGACAAAGTGTCATGGTTGAAGAGAAGGGATAGACAAGGGATATTGGTCATCTTTATTTAATGCAAGATTCCTGAGAAATAATATGGGTCAGGAAATACTAGGATTTGCCAGTCTTGTACCTTAAATCTTGAGCTTGAATATTCCTGCTAGCTAGGAGGATTGAGGGATCATAGAATTATTTGGATTGGAAGTGGATGCCTCTGGATGCCACTGGGTCCAGTCTGCTCTTTAAAACAGAGACAGCTATGGGGGGATTTATGGTTGCTTTATTCAGTCAGGTTTTGAAAATCCCTGTGGATGGAGATTGCCTAGTTTCTCTGAGTGGTGTGATGTTAAATTTATTGATCTCTTAGTGAAACAGCTTCTCTTTATATTGGCTGGAATTTTGTTTGGGTTCATGCCTATCACTTTTTCATCCTTTCAAAACAAACCTGTCTCAATAACTCATAGGTCCATGGGACTGAGTGGGATTCACCACAGCGTGATGAGAGAGCTGGCAGATGAGCTTGCTAAGCTGCTCTCCATCATTTACCAGCAGTACCACGGGTGAGGTCCCGGATGACTGGAAGTTGGCGAATGTGACTCCCATATATAAGAAGGGCCTGAAGGATGATCCAGGAAACTACAGACCTGTTAGCCTCACCTCAGTTCCAGGCAAAGTTATGGAACAGATAGTGCTGGGCACCATCATGCAACATCTGCAGGATGGACAAGAGATCAAGCTCAGTCAGCATGGATTTAGGAGGGATAGGAGTTGCTTGACCAACCTGATCTCCTTTTATGACCAAGTAACTCGTCTAGTGGATGAGAGAAAGGCTGTGGATGTAGCATATCTGGATTTCAGTAAAGCTTCTGACACACTCTCATGATATACTCCTGGGGAAGATGGCAGCAAGGGGCTTAGACAGGAATATTCTGTGCTGGGTCAGGAACTGGTTGGATGGTCGAGCCCAGAGAGTGGTAGTTAACCGTGTCACATCTAGCTGGTGACCACTTACTAGTGGTGTCCCCCAAGGTTTGGTGTTGGGTCTGGTCCTGTTTAATATCTTCGTTGATGATATTGATGATGGGATTGAGTCCATCATGAGCAAATTTATTGATGACAACACCAAGTTCAGAGCATGTGTTGATCTGTTAGAGGGTAGGAAGTCCCTGCAAGAGGGACCTGGACAGACTGGAGAGATGGGCAGACTCCAATAGAATGAATTTTAACAAGTCTAAATGTCGGGTTCTGCATTTTGGTTATAACAAGCCCAAGCAGAGCTATAGGCTGGGGATGGAGTACTTAGAGAGCGAGCAGGTGGAAAGGGACTTGGGGGTATCAGTGGACAGCAAATTCAATATGAGCCAGCAGCGTGCCCAGGCAGCCAAGAGGGCCAATGGCATCCTGGCCTGCATCAAGAATGGTGTGGCCAGCAGCCCAAGGGAAGTTATCCTTCTCCTGTACTCGGCATTTGTTAGGCCATATCTTGAGTATTGTGTCCAGTTCTGGGCCCTTCAGTTTAAGAAATATGTTGAGGTGCTGGAACAAGTTCAGAGAAAGGCAACAAGAATGATAAATGGACTGGAAGATAAGCCCTATGAGGAGCGGTTTAGGGAGCTGGGTCTGTTTAGCCTAGATAAGAGGAGACTCAGGGGTGACCTTATTGCTGTCTATAACTACCTAAAAGGAGGTTGTAGACAGGCAGGGGTTGGTCTCTCCTCTATGGCCATTGGAGATAGAATGAGAGGTCATGGTTTTAAGCTCCAGCAAGGGAGGTTTAGACTTGACATTAGGAAAAAGTTTTTCACTGAAAGAGTGATCCGTCATTGGAATGCATTGCCCACGGAGGTGGTTGAATTGCCATCCCTGGAAGTGTTTAAGGGTAGACTGGATGAGGTGTTGAGGGTCATGATATAAATGTTATAGCTGTTAGGTTTTAGTTGGATTATAGGTTGGACTTGATGATCTTCAAGGTCTTTTCCAAACTTATCAACAGTGTGAGACTGTGATACTGTGAACTCGCTTGTAAGTGTTGCAAAGCTGTTATTAAGCCCACCAAAATATCTTTT
Source organism: Pitta sordida (assembly GCA_013390025.1). NCBI lineage: Eukaryota > Metazoa > Chordata > Aves > Passeriformes > Pittidae > Pitta > Pitta sordida. The sequence continues at coordinate 34,308 of WEKX01015177.1, read as the reverse complement.
CTGAGTAAAACAAGGCCAGTTCCCCCACTTCTCCTTCCAGAGAAAATTCTGCAGTCCCCTCACATTCTCCATGGCCCTCTGTTGAACTTCCCCAGTTTACCAACATCTTTTTCTGCTAAGTGACCCAAAACTGGATGCAGTGTTTTAAATGCTGTTGAAGAAGCAGTGAGCCTCCCAATTTACTGATTTAGGCTCCTGTTAAGACAACCCAGGAAGCTGTTGGTTATTTTTGCTGCCAGGGCAGACCAGGTTCATGTTTAACTTTGTTCATACGAAGACCACCAGGCCTTTTTTAGCACAGCTGTTGCCTAGCAGTCAGTCTCCAGTATGTGTCCTTGCAAGGGGTTCTTCTTTTCCTGAAGCAGGACTGTACATCTCAATTTTCATATGGATGCTGTCAGCCCATTACACCCATCTTCTAGATCCTTTTGTATGGGATCTCTGTTGTTGAGGGCTGTTGTAGGAAGCTGAACCTAAAAGAGATCCCACAGGCACCACTGAGGCCAGACTCCCAAACTGTGTGTGCTCACAGGGCTCTGTGCTGTGAGTCATGAGAGCACCTCCACTGGCGTCTCAGCAAAGTAAGTCTTGAAGATGTCTGGCCTGTAAAGCCTGTAAAACACCCTGCAGATAACCTGCCTTCAGAAAGGTGGTAAAAAGAATTAATATTTCACAGGCAGAATCAACCACAGAACAAGATCAGACTGGTTTAGCTCACCGACAAATGTACAGATTAGGCCCAAAATCAGATCTTGTCTGTCAGGAAACCAGATGGCAAGCAGCCGTATCTGCTTCCCTTATTTTACAATACATATGTGTGTAATATATGTACAGGATGTCGATAGTCAACTGCTAAAAGACAGAATGTATCAGAAGCACTGCTCCCTTGTCACTGAGTTTTAATGCCAAGGTTCCACCTACAGGAGGCATGAGGTCTTCACACACCATTTAATGACTAAAGCATGGACAGAACACAGCACTGGAATGGCTGGTGATCTGTTACTCTTCCCTATAAATTTAAAATTGGACTTCAGTATTTAGATTTTCTTTTTCTTATTAAGCTGAAAAATTCATTTGTTAAGTGCTTGTACCACTTTTTTACTCATTTGTTGAGCAAATAGTATTTTCACAAAGCCTGTTCTAAACACAGTTATGTATTTGGAATAGTTTGTTTTCCAAACCTGGTTCTTCAAAAAATACTGGTTCCCAGCTCAAAGGGTGAACACATGATGTGTGATAACTGAAGCAGTGGTACCTACTACACTCTTCCGCATGATGTTTGGACAAGTATTGAGTAACTAGAGGGATTGCAAGATAGAGGATCTGGTCTTGAAAGGAGCAACATTCCCATCAAAACTTCCTGTCCACCCTGAAAGAACTCAGGTTTCCCAGATATCCCACTCCTGAAGGGAGACAAATTGCAGAGGACCAAGACCATAAGATGTAATACATTATATATATACATTATATGTTTCATATTTCATATCGTATACTACACATTATATAGTATATACAATATGTCATATATACAGTTATACCCCTCCATCGTGAGGAAAGGGACAGGCAACGGCCCTCGCAAAACCCTAAACTCGCAAAGAACTGCAGGTCATTAATATGCATGCAGGCCATGCCCATTGCCCCACCCCCCGGAACTCTGGAGGGCTCTGGGCACTTTTTTGCTTCTCCCCTCAGACTCTCTCAGCACAGGGAAGCTAATGGAACCGTTTCTGAGCCCCCTCTGACTCAGGAGACCCCCCTTCCCAACCCTGAGAATCCGTGGGTCCGCCATGACCAAACCCTGTGCCGCTGCTCCTGCTCCCTCCCCAGCCCCAGTGCTCATGCCCGCCACCCACCCCGCGCAGTCTGCCCTGCCCCGCATCGTCTGTCCCGTCCTGTGCACCGCCCGTCCCGCGCCACCCATCCCACACACCACCCGTCCTGGGCACTGCCAGCAGTGCCACACAGTGCAGGGGGGTTCAGCTGCGGCAGCAGAGTGAGCATGTCCCACTGGCTGCCGTGGCCAGCCCCACTTTCCTGGGGCACTTCTCTTCCCCATCTGTAGCCATGGAAACAGTAACACGCGCCTGCGGGGGGGTCAGTTCCCCAGCTGCGCTCAGAGTAACAGGGGACAGCGTGACTCCTGGCCCTCCCATTGGGCCGTGCCGCCCCACGGGGAGCTCCGGCACCGCCCCTCGGTGGAGCAGATGCATTGCGCATGTGCGAGCCGCAAAATTTCACAAATGGTGGAATCAAAACTGCGATAAATTCACATTGCAAATGCGCGGGGTCGTAATGGAGAGGTCGCGATGCAGCAGGGATTCACTGTATTATTATATATGGTGTTATTCACACTTTCCATGGCAGGGTGCACTGCCTGTTGTGAACTGTGGTAATGGGGTCTCAGAAATGTGGTGTGAAGGTCACAGAAGAACTGATCCGTTGCCTTAGGGATGAATGGAGAATTAACATGGGCTCTGGTTGGCTCCTTCCCCTCAGCCTCTCCCACACAGCAGAGAAGAAACTATGGGGGCAGAAAGATTGACTGAAAAGTGGTATTTTTACATGATGAAATGGAGTGCATTACATATATTACAGGATGAATAGGGTTGTTTCTGCTGAAGCTGCTGGAAGAACCAAATTGGTTGTGAAGACTAATGACACGGGTGGCATGTCTACGCTCTTCTGTCAGCAGTGTGAAATGCCTGAGAAAGCTCACAATGTGTGTACAGAAGACACCATAGCCTGGGACACACTATTCAAACAAAAAATTGTGGTGTAAATTAATATATATGGAAATAAGTGCATAACTATCTCTATACCCAACAAAGAGGTGCACAGATATAAGGGTACAGACCATGAGAACATCCTGCCTCTGTTCGTGTCCAGCAACATGACCAGAGTATCCTAGTAACAGAGTCCTTCTCCACAGGGAGAGATACACACACATGTGCACTGATTTCCTCTGAAAAGCCTTTCTCTATCCAAGTTTCATTTTGTTTTGTTTGGGGTGTTTTTAGCACTGCTGATCTCATTCTCCAAGGTGTAATGCCACAGGCACCAGCACAACTGTTCTCATTTTATAGGCAGGTGTTGCTGTCAAGGTCAAATGACAGCAAAAATAAGGAAGAAATGTAAAGCACATCCATATTGAGATGACATTAAATGCTCATAAAATTACCTGCCTTGTGAAGCAAATCATGTGCTTCTGTCGAAAACATGGAAGGTGGGGGGAGTGGGGTCTTATTGGCATGCCTGTGGGAAATGCAATAATCTCATGTGCAGCACAACTGTAGAGCAGGTTCTCCAGCTAAACTGGAGTCAGTAGATAGCCAAAACACATCTCTCACTAAGTACCATAACCTGAAAAATCTTTGTTATAATACCATTGAGCAAGAAGGGAGCCTGTAACTGGGACAAAACAGGTAATCTCAAGCAAGCAGTGGTTGCTCACCAGCAGGTATTACCACTTGGCTCCACAGGTTCCCACAAACATACTGAAGTTTATTCTCCCACAAAGTGAAGCTGTGTCCCTCTATAAAAAGGGCAAGGATAGAGCATATCTTGCTTTTTTTTTAGCAACTAGAATAGTAAATTAGGAATTTAGAATAGTTTGACAGGCGCAGGTCCCATTTCCTTCCCAAAACAACCGCTAGCCTTTCCTCAAAGCTTTCAACCTGAATTCATCTGCAATTCATTTCATGTGGAGTCCTGTGGAGACATCTGAATGAAATGAGCAAGCTAGAGGGAACCGAATTCTGGGTTTCCATGTTTGTACAGATCTTAAGGCAGTCAGATATTCCAACACCAAACTACAGTGGATCACATTGTGAATTACAGTTCCTGAGTTTTGATATATAAGCTATAACCCTCTCACAAAACCCTTTATTGTCTCTGTAGGCTGGCACGTAACAGTGTAAAGTTTAGAGAAATTAACACCCTATGAGATAGATTGTAAAGATACATTTGATCACCTGGAAATAGACTTTATTACTTTTTTTTTATTCTGAAACATTTAGAAATGTGCTAAATGGCTCAATAATACAGTAAGTTTTCATTCATTACTAATCAACATTGTTAAAGCGCAAGGATGACCTCTTGACAGATATTTTCCCTGCAACTTAACATTAGGAAGCGGTTCTTCACAGAGAGAGTAATCGCATACTGGAATGGGCTGCCCGGGGAGGTGGTGGAGTCACCGTCCCTGGAGGTGTTTAAGAGAAGACTGGACGAGGAGCTTAGTGACATGGTCTAGCAGGGAGGTGTAGGGCTGGATGACGTTGGGCCCCTTCCGGCTCGGAGTGGCCTGCTAGACTGTGAGGGATCTAGGCTGGTGTTATGCCCTGCGATGTGCTCTCGGTCTCCCTACGGGTATTAGATGGTGAGTTGGACTAGATGATCCTTGTGGGTCCCTTCCAGCTCATAATATTCTGTGATTCTGTGAACTTCTTTTACAGCCTCATCCTATCTTTGCTGTTTCAAGATTTCTTTCCTGTTAGGAGTCACAATAAGTCACTTCTCATTCTACACATGGAACCTACAAAGAGATTATAAGCATGTGGGGGAATTTGCACATTTTTACTTGCATTTACAATTTTGTCATTCACCATGGCACGATTTAGACAGCTATGTATCACAAATACTATCTTATATTTCTTTAAAGTTTATCTCAGTCAACTGTCTGCCTAGTAATACAAAATTTCCCCACAGTACACTGTTCGTATATTAAGACAATAAAGAAGTTCCATCCAATTCCTGATTATCTTCTGTACAGTACAGATAATTTCTGGATGAAGCATCTGCATACATTCTCCTTCATCCTGAGTCACACAGACTCAGAAGTGAGAGGAGAATTATAAAGGTCACAGTGAACCATAATAAAACCCTTCATCCTACCATAACAGAGCTTAACTACTTCAGAGGAATGATTTCCCTGCATCTCCTGCAAGCATGCAGAAATAATAAATGAACTTTTGCTAGACATGTCTTGAATCCACAGAGAGTCCCTAGAGGGATATGACAAACATAAAAGGTAGAGGTTCAAAATAAATCCTCCTCTGGTTTTTTTGATCTTTTAAACCCTTTTCCCTGACTTCAGGGTTTTGCACAGCATCATTGTAGTGACATCAAAACAAACTTCAGATGAGTTTTGATTTCTTTTGCTAGCAGTCTAAGATTCAGAAGCATAAACCCTGTTCAAATTAGACCATGTGTGATTTTGTGGCACCTACCTCCTAGCCAAAGAAATACCATTATGTAAACCTTCATAATACATTCCAAATGTGATAAATCCTCAGTGTGTCCTAATTACTTAATCTAAAACCTCTGATTACTCTGATAACTTCCATATTTTATATGTGGCAAGACTACATGCCTGCAGTTCTATACAGTACACAAAGTTACTGAGAGAACTAGATTAGAGAACATTTGTGCTTTGTTATGCAAGGGTTATTTTACAAAAGTTGTTTTATAGAAGTTGTTTTTACAGATATTATCAACAGAAAATTCTGAGATGGCTCCAGAATTACTTTTTTTTAAACTAAGCTCTAATTCTCAATTTGGAAATTCAGTGGATGTAGTTATGAACAAATAGCTACATTCATACTGTGCCTGCCAGTCTACCATTTTGTTACCATTTACCATTCATCATTTTATAGCTGAGGTCTCTCAAAACCTAGGAAAGTTAATCTGAATGATCCTCAGGGTGTGAAAAGGATAGTCTAGCTCAAATAATTCTTTTGATTGACAGATTTTTGCAAGCAGAAACACAGAGGACCCTACAGCATTGTTTGAGCAAACAAGAAATTAATTCACTCCCTGCTTGAGATTGCTGATCACATAGAGAGGGTTGCCCTGCCATTGGTCCCTAACAGTGTTGCTTTCATTAAGGATGAGGTATGAAGAGTTATCTTGCGGGACCAATACCTACAGTGCCCCTCTTCTGTGAACATCTGAGCTCTGGACCATCTGGAGGAATAGGAGTCTGATATGAACTGCATTTGATAGTTGTTGCCATTTCCTGATCCAGAATTATTGTAAAGCACTGGAAGTGGATTGACATCACAGCATAAGGATCCCAGCACTGGAATACATAAGTGTGCTTCTGGAGGTGGTAAAATAACAAATGTGGGTGTGAACTACAGCTTTGGAAAGCAAAGGTTTTGAGACAAGTATGGGTGTGAAACCAAATAACTTGTAGACCCCCTGCAGCCATGGTGGCTTGGTTAATGGACTGGACAGTGGGCTGCCCAAAGTATATATCACAGAAGCTTTCTAAGCTTGAGGATTTCTTTGGTTAAGTGAACTGGCAGGGTTATACACAAATGCTGCTGGCCTGAATGAAAGATCCCTGGATTGCACTTTACAGTAACTTTTGCTTGGAGAGGGAGCACCATCTGCAGTTAAACTAGAAAAGCTAAAACACAATCCACAGGTAATTTTTTTTTTTATCTTTTCAATGAGAATTTCAACTTAGGAATTCTGAAGAAACAAAGCAAAAAGGCAGGTGGCTACAAGGAAAAACTGCAATAGGTCAGAGGGAAATGCAGAGTATGCCAGTTGCTCTGATTGACCTCTTTAGCCTGATGATATTAAATGTGAGTATTCCCAGGGTTTAAGTATTCCCAGGGTTTAAGAGAGGAGGCTGGGTTAGGAAATAATTGTACTCAATGCTGTCCAGGAAAACTTTCCCCCATGGATACACATATTTGATGTCAAACTTACAATTGCCTGCACCTCAATGGGAGAAGCTGAATATCTGCTTCACACTTCTGTATTGGTACCTGACTCAGGCAAACTAGGGTCTCAGCTGTCTATCTCACATTACAGATATTCACATGTACAGTAGATTTGTTGTCTAGTCTGTTGTGGAAATATCATTCTCTTCATCTCCCTCTAACTTCATAGCTTCTCAGGGAAAACATACAGGTGCACCTTCCCCCTCTCCCGCTACCTCCCAGGACACATGCACCTCCTCCCAGTGTCTTCTGGATTTCTGACTCATTTAGGGTAAGAAGCATATCTGGGTCACATCACAGGTACTATCCACAATTTCATTCCTGATTGTAGTGGTTTGACCCTGGCTGGACGCCAGGTACCCACTAAAGACGCCCTCTCACCCCGTTCTGCAACTGGACAGAGGAGAGAAAAAGTAATGAAGAATTCCTCGGTTGAAATAAGGACTGGAAGAGAGATTCCTAGCCAATCACTGTAATGAGCAAAACAGGCTCCAAGTGGGGATGTTAATTAAATTTATTACTAACAGAATCTGAGCTTGAGAATGAGAAATAAAATAAATTTTAAAGACACCTTCCACACCATTACCCTCCTTCCAGGCTGTACCTCCTTCCCACCCATTCACTATTCAGTGCCTCATCCCTGTCTACCAGCTCAGAGAACAGTTGTCCTGAGGACAACCTGCCTTATCGTTGAAAACTGAGGCAAGGAAATGTTAAGTACCTCAGCCTGTTCCTTATCTCTAGTAACGGTGTTCCCCTGTGAGTCCAACAAAGAATGGTGGGTTTCCTTGCTCCTTCGTTTGCTATTGATGTATTTATAGAAACTCTTTCTGTTAGTGTCCTTAAAGGAAGCGATCAGATTAAGTTCAAATTGTGATTTCACCTCTAATTTTCTTCCTACATACTATAACAACATTCTTAAACACACTTCATGAGTTGCCTTCCCTTTTTTCCAAAGGTGATAAACTGTCTTTTTCCCCTAAGTTTCTGCAAAATCTCCCTGTCCAGTCAGGCCAGTTGTCTTCCCCTCCAGCTCAGCTTTTGGCACATTGGGATGGCCTGCTCCATACCTTCAGGATCTCTTTCTTGAAGTACATCTATCCTTCCTGGACTCCTTTGTTTTTAAGGGCTGTTTCACAAGGTACTCTCTGAACCAGCCTCCTGAATAGGCAGAAGTCTGCCCTCTCTAAGTCCAGCACAGAGATTTTGTTGATACCCTTCGTTACTGCACTGAGTATTGAAAACCCCATCATTTCATGGTCACTGTACTCCAGACAGCCTCCAACCACCACATCTCCCACCAACTCTTCTCTGTTAATTAACAGCAGGTCTAGCAGACCCCTACCCCTGGTAAGTCAGTTTATCAGCTGCAACATGAAGTTCTCCTCCATGCACTCCAAGAACCTCCTAGACTACCTCTTCTCCATCACGTTGAGTTCCCAGCAGACATTCAGCAGGTTGAAGTTACCCACAAGAACAAGAGCTAACAATTTTGAAACATCCAGCAGCTACTTGTAGAATAATTCATCCCGCTCTTCATCCTGCTTGGATGGTCTATAGCAGACTCCCACTACATCTCGTTGGCCTTACCCCTGATTCTGATCCATTGGCACTCAATCTTCACAGAGCCACATCTCCACCTCTCCTGCCTTTCCTGCCTCTTCTGAAGAGCATGTAGCCATCCATAGCAGCATTCCAGTAATGCAAGTCATCCCACCACATTTCTGTGGGGGTGACTATGTCATAGTTTTCCTGCTGCATGATGGCTTCCAGCTCCTCTTGTTTGTTACCCATACTGCATGCATGAAGGGCATCTACCTGCACTTCATCTGTGATGCTAATTTTACTCCTAAAATTGGTTTCCCACCCTTGGGCTCACCTGGAGAGAGCCTAGTTTCATCCCTTTGCCCCTTCAATACTACGTAGTTTCAAGCCGTTTTGATCAGCCTCGCCAACTTATAGGACTTACAGTCCTTCCCTCCTGCTTCCTGTGGGGTCCATCCCATGGGAGACAGTCCATCATGAACTTTTCCAGCATGAGTCTATCCCACAGGAATCCGTTCTTCAGACACTGCTGCCACATGGGTCACTTTTCCACAGAGTGCAGTCCTTCAGGCACAGGCTGCTCCAGTGTGGGTGCCCCACAGGCCACAAGTCCTACCAAGAAAACCTGATCCAATGTGAGCTCCTCTCCCTAGGGGTCAGCAGGTCCCTACCAGCACCCTGCTCCAACATGGGCCTCCCACAGGGTCACAGCCCTCTCTGGGTATCTACCTGCTCTGGTGCAGGTTCCTCCACAGGTTGCAGGTGGATCTCTGCTCCCTTTTGGTCCTCCATGGGCTCCAGGGGCACAGCTGCTCCACCGTGGTCTTCAACACAGGCTGCAGGGAAACCTCAGCTCTGGAACCTGGAGCTCCTCCTCCTCCTTCTCCACTGACCTTGATGTCTGCATTGCTGTTAACATGTTCTCGCTCTGCTGTTCTCTAGCTGACATCTTCATCTACACAACAGCTTTTTTTCCCCCTCCTTGTTAAATATGTTATCACATATGTTAACAACCAACTAAATTAACACACAAAAAAAAAGCTCTGCAATAGTAACTACAATGTTTCTGACACAATCCCATACATATCTTAGAATCCTAAAACCACGAAATTATATGGGCTCAAAGGTATCTTGCAAATTATTAATTTCCAAGCCCCTGCCATGGGTAGCGGCACCTTCCACATGAACAGAGCCCCAATCCAGACTGGTTTGGGACACTTCCAGGAATGGGGCATCCTCAGCTTCTCTGGGCAATCAGTGTCAGTGCCTCACCACCCCACTCATAAAAATAGTCTTCCAAATGTCCAGTATAAATCTACCTTCTCCAAGCTTAAAAGATCCTAGGGAAAGGTCTCCAGAGCTGCATGCACTATTTGAGGTGAGATCTCACCATAGCACCTTAGAGGGGGAGAAGCACTTCCCTTGACCTGCTGGCTAATCCTTATTCATCACAGGATATGGCTGGCTTTCTGGACTGCAAGTCCCCCTTACCAGGCTATGCCCAGTTTTTCATCCACCAGTATCCCCAGTTCCTCCTCAGCAGGACTCCTCTCAGTCCACTCATTACCCAGCAGTGAGACACCTGTCATATTACACATCTCAGGGAGTGCAGCTGTCAGTCAACAGTGAAAGCAGAGGATGTGACTCCACACTTCCAGGTAAACTTCAATATGTCAAAACAGTTCATGAAATAGCTGGTCAGTCCTCATCCTTTATCAAGATACTACAAGGCCAAAAAATCCAACAGTGTTTCTCATTGAGACCTACCAATCAGTCAATTCAAATTTAGGAAAACTTTCTGGTTTATTTAATTTAGGGCAGCAGAAGACTATATCCTCAGTGCAATCCATTGGTAAGATTGATTGGATGAGATACAACTAAATGTGTGATAGTGAAGTACAGCCTGCAGGCAAGAGTTTGGCCAGGATCACAGCAAAAATCAAGAAGCTCACCAAGACTTTGAGTCTGATTGAGTCAAGCTTGATTGCACTGTTACTGACCAGTGGAAAGAGATAAAATCTTTCAAGAGAGATCCATGAAAAATATTTGCAAGTGACTGCATGAACCAGTCTCTGAATACACAGAGACTCATCATGAAAGGGCAATATTTATTTATACTAAACAGACCATAAGACAGACCCACTGATACTTGCAAGACACCCTTTAATGGCATGAACACAAAAGGGATTACAGACAATGAGAGAAGCCATAGTATTGCAAGGCCATTGAAGAAGAAATCACTAAGAACGCAACACATGCAGAGAGATGTAGGTCTTAGATTTCTTGCTGGGGATGCATCTTCCCTTGGCACTGCAGGATTTGCAGTCTAACTGCCATGGCCAGGGAGAAGGGGACGCAGGAATGAAAGTTTGTCATTGAAGTTGATTTCCTTGTAATTTGGAATTTGTTCGTGATCTTGTGCAAGGTGTTGAATTCCACTTCCATCACTGTTTTCATACAACAGCCAGGCACCTCTCTGGACCTTGTGAGAGGACACGATGTTATCGCCATATCTCTCAACCAGATTGGTTGCTTCATTTACTATCTCACTCCTTCCTTGATATTCAACATGTTCATAGAGAGTGATCTGGGGATTATCCAGATCCTCAGTGATCACCCGCAGAGAACTGATCTTATCATTCATAGGATCACCAACATAGCTATATTCTCCTTCCTCAAACACAAGAAACTGGCCTGCATAGTTTACATGCTCATAAGCCACCCAGGGCTGGCCAATTACTTTCACTGAGGAGACAATATCATTCCAACCTACATCTTTTAGGTTGGCAATGTCAGAGCTGAATTCTTTGGACAAACCCTCGAAGTTGGCATGCTCATAAATGATGATTTTTCCCATCTCAGTAGGGCTTCCAGAGTTTGGATTTCTTGTTGTAGGAGTTGGATTATAGTCTGCATGAAATGAGGCGGAAAACAAGAAATGTTTGTAAGAAACCTTTAGGAACAAGACACAAAATGATGGCAAGCATGGGGGGAAAAAAGAAAAAAACAAAGTATTTATAACAACATATAGCAACATAACAAAATGTGAGGGCATGACATGGAAATCTGTATTTGGAGGAAATAAGTAAAATGAGTTATGATCCCACAACCATCCAGTTCTAATTATTTGAGTGTCTGAGTTTAGGTAGATCACAGAATACCGTGAGTTGCAAGAGACACACAAGGATCATCAAGTCAAACCCTTAGCTCTGCAAAAGATCATCCCCAAGAGTCACACCATGTGCCAAATGCTTCTCGAATTCTTGATTTTTGTCAGCCTTGCTTCTGTGACCACTGCCCTGGGGAGTCTGTTCCAGTGCCCAGACTCTTTCTAGGGTGTTTCCAATATCCAGCTAAAACCTCCCTTGACACATCTTCTGGACATTGCTTTGAGTTCTGTCACTGGTCATCACAGCAAAGAGATCAGTGTCTGCCCCTTCTCTTCCCCTCATGAGGAAGTTGTAATCTGCAATGTCCAAGATTAAGTGGTAGAATAGTTACCCCTCAGAATTATATAGCAATTGTCCTCTCCACCCTCTCCTTTTGTAGGCTATGTTTGTCCTGCAGCTGTCTTCTCATCCCCTGAAAGATAAGATCAGTCTCCACAGAAACAGACAGCATATTTTCACATATGTGCTGCAACTCTCATCCCAACACTAAAGCCTCTTTCTCTTCAACTGCATTTCACAGCAGCTGCCAAGAAACCATTACAGTTTTCATGTAAAGAGTGTGCCACTCACCTTGATGTTGGCTTCAGGGACGGGGAGCACTGAGGGCAATTCCTCCAGTCCGGGGCTGCTGTTTGTGAAAGGCATCTCAGCTGCCTCATTTATAGCTTGCACAAAAGTCTTGCGAAACACCCCAGTCAACAGAATGAAAAGTGACTGGTGTTCTTAGGAGGATAGATGAAGCACAGTAATAGGAACACATTTAAGTACTTTGTGACACATGGGGTTTAGAATTTTTCTGCTGAGCAATAACTTTCCATAGGAGATATCCACATGACAGAGGTGGCATTTAAGTATCTTTTTATTATTATTATTCCATTTTCTCCTTAGAATCATAGAGTTATTAAGGTTGGGAAAAGCCTCCAAGATCTTAAGTCCAATCCTCCACTCTATACCACCATGCCCACTAAAACATGTTGCCACACTTCCAGGCATGGTGACTCCACTACTTTCCTTGGCAGCCTGTTCCAATGCTCAACCACTCTTTCAGTGAAGATATTTTTCCTAATACCCAGCTTGAACCTTGCCTGGGGCAACTTGAGACCTTTTCACCTTGTCCCACCACTAGCTGCATGGGAGAAGAGACAAATCCACATCTTACCACAAGCTTCTTTCGGGTAGTTTTAGAGAGCCAAAAGGTCTCACATGACCCTCCTTTTGTCCAGGATAAACAATCACAGTTCCCTCACTCTCTCCTCGGCAGACTTGTCCTCCAGCCTCTTCACCAATTCCATTGCCCTTTTCTGGACACCTTCCAGCACCTCAATGTCTTTCTTGTAAGGGAGCCCTAAAGTGAACACGATTTGAGGTGCAGTCTTACAAGTGCCAAGTTCAGGGGGACGGGATGGTCACTGCCTGAGTCCTGCTGGACCCATAAGTTCTGACACACGCCAGGATGCCGTTTGCCTTCCTGGCACACTGCTGGCCTAGAAATGTTCACTATGGTCCTTTCTAATGCAAAGCATTCTCTGATTCTATGGCATATGTATTCAGATATATATGTATAGAAATAGATGTAAAATCTACCATAGTAGATGATAATGGGAAGCAAAATACTGTTTCTCAAAACCTGAAAAGTCACCAGATAGAACCCAAAAACGGTGTAAATAATGACCTACTAGTATGGCATAATTAATAGCTTCAATGTAGAAACATGGGAAAAGAAACAGATCTTTGCAGACATTTATTTTTCAGTAAATACAAAACATTGTAAAACGAGGTTTATACTGTCAGTTTTGAAATCAAATAACTGAATCTGGTTAGAGACAGTGTTTCAAACACTTGTTAAGAAGCAATGTTGTTATGCTAAATATGACTCCAAACATTTTTGAAACTCAGTTTGTGAAAAAGACTTCATATAATATACAGCAAGCCCCTGCGTATTCGTGACTCGCTATTTGCAAGTGTCAGTATTTGCGGGTGATTTTCCCACGAGTTGTGCAACCTCGGCACGTGCGCAGAAGATACTGCGACCTCAGTCTCATTGGCCACCGGTCCTGCTGCTCATGGGACAAGCCGCGCTGCACTGCGCCCACGCAGGGACAAGCCACGCCGCGCCGCACCCCCGCAGGAACAAGACATGCTGCGCCCTCACGAGGAGACGGCACGGGGACACGGCGCCGGGACTCCTCCACTCACCGCTTGCCCCTCGTCCCAGCAGAGCACAGCCAGATATCTGAAAAAAACCCCGCTCTCAGGAATGTCCTCCAAACCTTATATGGGGAAGGGGCGTGGCTAAGGGCGTGGCGTAATCGACTACGTAGTGGGTTCGCTATCTTTGCGGATTTCACAACTCGCAGGAGGCAGACCAGACCCAACAGTCGCGAGTAACGGGGGTTCACTGTATTTTCTATTTAACAATTTTCTGGTGTCAAGTGTTTCTATTTCTCTCTATGGAGAAATCAGAGCTCATCCTTCCCCAGTTTATTTCTGTGTCTTTTGAAATTTTTGAACAACTGACCTTGTTTCTCCTCATTTCCCCATCCTCCTTTATTTTTTTCTCTACATGGGTACAAATTGTCTCCTACATCAAGTTATTGGTTTTCCCGAATGCCAGATTTTGCTCTCAACAAAAGAGCTACTAGCAATGCACTGGAGGATATTTCTGAAATATCTCATGGCTATTTTCAATGGTGCTTCTCCATAAAATTGCCAGACAGGGTGAATAATCTACAATGAGCACTGGGGGGAAACAATGTCTTTTGGTGAGAGAGCCAAGATCCAGGTATGATATTGATCAGGCTGAGGGCTCATAGTCATACTTGAAGGAACTGTGAATGTGCTTGTGAACCTAGAGAGGGAGGGTGGGTATGATTTCACTAGTGGGCTTCAATCTTGATCATCCAGAGAGGAGGAAGGAGATTTTGCTGTCTACACTTACCTTTTATTTCAGTCCTAGTCAGATGAGGTGGGAGGTTGTTAAAGGCAGGACCTTGTCTGTGGCAGTCTGTGCAGTTGGTCGTGCCTGTGTCCTTTCCATGGACATGTGTGTGCGTGTCTCTGGGCTACACACCCAACCTCAGCACTGGCTGAACCTGCAACCTGGGGAGCAGCAGCTGTGGAAACCAGCCCTCAACAGAGACCCTGGCAGGGCTCCAGCATCTGAACAGGAGATGTTACTGGGGCTGACCCCTGGTCGTCCCTTAACTGCACTTACACACGCTGAACTTAGTAAGTGACTTGGACAAAAAGAATTGCCATCAGGTCCAGTCTGCTGCTCAGAGACAACCATGAGGTTAGATGTTGTTGTTCAGGGCTTAATCCAGTCAGATCTCAGAAGTCTATGCATATGGAGAGCACCCAACTTCTCTGGGTGGTATGATTTTCTCAAAGTGAAAAGGTTTCTCAGCCATGGAGGGGACAAGAGCCTTAACTGGCCACAGGGGAACTGTGACTGAAAATAAGAACAATAAGTCTCACTCCAAGGGTTGTTCAGGACTGGAAGAAAGTCCAGAGAAGCTGAAGAATCTCCACCCTTGGAATTGTTCAGAAACCAAGTGAAGATAGGATGCTCTACTTTGACAGGGTTTATTTGCCTTGACCTGTAGTCCAGTCAGAAAATTCAAATAATTCCAGCTATCTGTGGTGAATTACCAGGGACACCATAATGCTGCTTTTAGTGTTGAATTGTGGTAAAACAGCCTGGTTAACTAACTGTGGACATACATCCCTCTTTTTGAAGATTCAACAGATATGCTGCTAGATAACCTGGAGATATGCGACTGGCAGTCAACCACTTTATAATTATAAAAAGCCCAGTCCAACTTTCATATAGCAGATTCTTCTACATCCTTTCTTGGACTGAGTGGAGCTCGAGGGATGACTCTTCATGGTTACTCCTGAATGGTTAAGTGAAAGAGAGGGTGCTTACAACCATACTGTAGTGAGTTACATCAATCTCTACTTAATGATTGTTTCTTTTTGCTAGCTTTGATATAATTGCTTTAATATAATTGCTTTCATATAGTGCACTACACTATTCTATGTTATACTACACTAGTAGTTTTTAGGTTTTATATTGTGAAGTAAATGATTCTGATTAATATCTTTTGTCTGTTCACTTGTCCTAATAAATAATTCATTTTAGATAAATACATCTGATTTGCCATCATTAAAAACTGCAGGAGAAAGAGGTAGAATCACAGGTTCACAGATTATTCTGAGTTGGAAGGGACCCACAGGATCATCTGTTCCCCTCAGAAGGGAGTCCCTGACAACCACTACCCTCCTTTTCTTTCTGTTACTAGACGTTCTGATTGGTTGGATGGAAGAGGTAGATCCTAGTGATTTACTAGGTGGGGCGCCCCCTTCCGTGTCATCCTCCTGATCCCCAAAATCCAGAACCCCAAGCCTGTTCTGTAGGGGTAACTCATAGGGTGGCATCTGAAAGGGGGGTGGTGGACACGAGAGGGATGCCTTGCCCCCATGGGAGGAGACCTGTTCCCACTCCCCCTCATCCTCGAGGTTTCTTTCTTCTACTTCGTGTTGAGGAATGTGAGGTGCATGTGGATGCTCTGGCTCCCAAGAGTCTCCAAAGGTTGGAAGCGCACAGTCCCTCAATTCTACTTCCCTTGCATTATCTTGATTATTTCTCAGCCTTTCCACCTCTTGCTTCAGCTCTGTTATCATGGAGAGCAGGTCATTTACCAGCTCACACTGGACACAGGCGTTTTGCAGGCTGTCCTCCTGTTCAACCATCAGGCTCAGGCATTGCCGGCAGCCAGGAGTCTGGACAGCCACATCCACTGACAAAGAGGTAGTTTGGGTCTGAGCCTCCCTTGTGGCCTTGGCCCCGACTTTCATCCATCTGGTTCTGGCTATGACTGACGGAGGGGGTGGGGGGGGAGAGACTGTACCTGCCAAGACAGCTTCGGCTACCCTGCCCGCTTGCCCTGCCTGTGCGAATGGCCACGCTAACTGCCTCTTAATTGCTTATTTACGAGCCTCCCGCAGTTGTCCAAGACCCCCGCAGTTAATGTCCCTGTTTGCTTTGCCCCGGTTCGCTGTGCTCCCAGGAGAGTTAATGGTTTAAGTACCCACAGGTGGGAGGTCTTGGCTCCCTGTGCGCCCCGAACCCCCGAAAGTTCAAGGTGAGATCGTCTGCTGGCTTCCCTGTGCTGCCGGCCCCCATCCCGGGCTGTGTCTGCCTAGGGTGCTGAGGACATGTGTCTGAAATGGGGGGAGGGGGACGCACCTGGGTCCCTGTGCCCTGAACCCCCAAGAGTTCAAGGCGAGATCGGCTGCTGGCTTCCCTGTGCTGCCGGTCCCCAGCCCGGGCTGTGTCTGCACACCACTATAACTTTTTTAACACGTTTACACAATCTGAGGCTAAGAAAAGATTTAACTTCACCTAAAATTCCTTTCTGAGGAGTTTGAAACACAAGGGAGTCCTATCTACACCTCATAGCTCATCAAGAGGGCTTCTCTAATAAACATTTTCTAAAGCTACTCTCCCATCCATGACAGATGATCTTGAGTAACCTGATTGCATCTGGAGGTAGCTCTGCCCTGAACAAGGGCTTAGACGAGGGAGGTTCCCTTCAGCCTGAATTCTGACACTAGTTCTAATGGACACCTAAAACTCTTTGTCATTCCTGCCTAACTGGATCCTTTGTTCAATTGCAATAAAAAGGTTCACCCATGTTTCAAGTCATATGTACAATAACTTGGGGATTACTTGTTGGACATTTATCAATTCTATTTCCCCAGTGTCAGACTTCCCTCCCAGTTCCTCCACAGGCTCTCACTTGTTATTTTAACAAATGTAATTCCCTCTATAGAAAGGTCAAGGTCTTTCTCCACCTTCGTATTGTCCTCATGTTACTGAAAAACCTTCAAGAATGATTTGTTAGATTTTTGGTCCTGACACTTCCATATTTGTTTATTTTCTGGTTTTGTACAAAAAAAAAGCTCTGCAATAACAAATGCAAAGTTTTGACACACTACCTTCCATGTCCCTCCTTCAAACCTTCCTTTGCTGTTTGGTAGGATTACACATCTCTCTGGTGCATGGGTAGCTGTGCCTATGATCTACCAAAAAGAGAGATGTATTGAGTTATAGAAGCATTTAGGCTGCAAGGTACCCCTAGAGTTTTCTTCTTCATACTGCTGTTCATGGCAGGATGGAGAATGGAGGGATTGTCTGGTGCTTGTTATAAAGCCAGAGGAGAGATAGCAGTGTGGAACAGGAAGGTTTGTTACTGTGCAATGTCAAAATATTTCCAGCAAGGGGATGAGGTAATGGGAAGCATTGGGAAAATGGCTACAGTTGTGTCAGTGGGTGAGAAGAAAAAAAACGAGGCTGCAGGAAGGCATGGGAGAGTGATAGAGGCAGCAAACCTTACCACAGATGACATAGCTTCAGATGGGCATGGCAGAGAGACAAATTCGTTACTGCAAGACAGGAAGGGCAAGCAGGTGGCCAAGCAACTGCCTCTCCAGGGGAAGAGGCTCTAACACAGTCACAGGTATTGAGGTCCAGTGAGAGATGAAAGAGGCACAAACACAGCGATGTTGCAGTTACACTGAATCACTTCATTGAAAGTTTGTGCGATTCTTATACACTCTTGTGCTGAGTGTTTATCATACTATTTGTTTTTCAGTCTATTTTAAGAAAGGTGGTTTTCTAACTGCCCCACCATAGGTGGTGCTTACTGGCTAATTTCACACAGTGACATTATCTATGTTTTTCATACCTCAGTATATTCTTAGCCTGGGAAAGCAACGGACAATCCTGTGAGTTTATTCTTAACCTGGGAAAGCAGGGACCATTCCTTTTCCTGGGTCTGTCAGTTCACTAGTGAGTTGTCTTATACTTCACAATGGCACAATACTTTTTAGCTGAATTACTTGGCAAACATGATTTATCCCTACAATTCTCCATTTTTGTTTTTTGCACTATCGTCATATATATAAGCTGTCTGTGATGAAGATGCATTGCACGTATCATTCTAACAATGATTCCAAGAAGTGCGAGGACAATCACCATGAATCACCTAGGAATGTCCAAGTGCTCAAATTTAAACCAGTAAACCAATGTTTGGGGTTAAGCCTTGACAAATCATGTCTCAATGTATCTATTACAAAATTTGTCTGTATTTGCTGCAACTGTCTCAGCTGGTTTTGCTATCAATGTTTTAATACCAGAGCACAGCTGATTCAAGTGCATCTAACTGAATTAGTATTTGATCATCAATAGAAGCTTGTGTATTGAATTCATTGGTTACATTGATCAGAGTTTCAATAACTCCTTTTGCCATTCCAACTGATTTTGTAGAAGCTGAGGCAGTGGCTAAAACAACTATAGCAGAGATAATTGCAAAAAATCCTCCATGACCGTGCACAAAAAGAAAAGCGTGAGCAGCTATGTTAATTTGCAGACCAGTAATACGTGGCAAGCCCAAGAAACCTAAGCACCATTTTAAATAAGTGAGGTTATATGGAGAATACACACAGACCGGTTATGTGGTGTCACATTTTCTGTCAGATCTTTTTCTGTAGGAGGTGCCCGTTTGCCTCCCAGCCACAGGGTGTCATTATTGAGCAGTGGCATTTCCCCGTCCCACCATGGCAATGGTAGAAACAGCGCAGGATTCAACAAATGTGCCCAATACACATGAGCAGAGATGGGTGTACAGTCAGGACTCTTCCCCTTCATGCCCCCCAGATAGCAGCTTCACATTGTCACAGCGTGATTTTTCAGTGATTAAGGAGGCCAGTTTCATAACTGTGCCTGCACAACCTGACACGCATGCATATTCAAATTAGGCAGACATGAATATTCAGATCAACCCCTACACTGTACTGCACGGTCCATGGGTACACTGCTCTGCCTGTGCCACGCCTGCCCCAAAGCAGCTGCAGCAGTTTGGCTCTGGTGGAGCTCTTGCGGTGGCTCAAACACACTCGAGCACAACCCGCCCCCACTCCGCTCAAGCAGGAGCTGCACTCCACTCCGAGTGAGGAGGCTTCGAGCAGTTATGAAAGATTTACACACTCTCAGGTTAGACGTGGTGTCCAATCCTTTCTCAGGGTAGATGTCTGCCCCAAATATGGAGAGACCAGGTCTACTGAGTTGGAGAGACACTGGGACAGTGGTGAATGTGGCTCCTCATACCAGTGTTCCCAGACGAACGGAAAAGGGGTTTTTCCTGCTGTGGGGTGGCCACAGGTGCCAGCAAGCACCAACACAAACAGCAGCACACAGCAGGGCAGTGCCAAAACAGTGATGGACCACGCGGGAGCAGTGTGAGGGTGCAGGGGAAATTTGCATATTAATGAGCTGCCATTCTAGATGGACGGAGGGCTTCATGGGTAGGGGTCAAGAGGTATCATAGTATAGGAGACCCGACTGTACTTGTTTTTCAGCCTATTCTAAAAAAAGTGTTTTTCTAACTTCCACACTGCAGGTGGTTGTCTGCAGGTTACTAGCTAATTTCATACAGTGACATTACCTATATTTTTCATACTTCAGTATATTCTTAGCCTGGTGTATTGGGTTTTTCTGTGGCTGGGTTTCTGGTAGCCGGGGGGTGCTATGGGGGAGGTTTTTCTTCAAGAAGTTGCTGGAAGCCTCCCTCATAGCTGGCAGAGCCAATGCCAGCCAACTCCTGGCTGGACTCACCACTGGCCAAGGCCAAGCCAATCAGGAGAGATAGAGACACCTCTGTGATAACATATTTAAGAGGGAAAAAAGGTTTAGGGGAGAAGACAATCATGGCCGCCAGAAAAGAGCAGTGAGAAGATGTAACAGCAAATGCAGGCACCAAGGCCAGGGCCGAAGATGGGGGAGGAGGTGTTCCGGGCATCTACCTGCAGCCTATGGTGAAGGCCATGGTGAAGCAAGCTGTCCCCCTGCAGCCCATGGAAAGCTCTCAGGGATGCAGAGATCCACTTGTAGCCTGTGGAGGAGCCCACACTGGGGCAGGTGGATGCTGGAAGGAGACTGCAACCCGTTGGAGCCCACACTGGAGCAGGGTCCCCAGAGAGATGTGCGGCCTGTGGAGAGGAGAGTCTACACTGGAGCAGAGCTTCTGGTAGGATCTGTGCCTCAGGATGGGACCCAGGCTGGAGCAGCCTGTACTGATGGACTGCACCCTGTGGAGTGACCCACGGGCAGCAGTGTTTGGAAGAGCTGCTGCCCCTGGGATGGACTCATGCAAGAAAGTGTCATGAAAGACTTTCTCCCGTGGGATGGACCCCATGGAATGCAGGGAGAATGGCTTACTCCTCTCAGCAGCAGCAGAGAAACACAAACTACCTAGTTTTCCCCTACTCCTGTCCCCTCTACCTACTGGAGGAAGGGGGAATGAGGTATCAGTTGTAGGAGACAGAGGGGTNTGGCCGCCAGAAAAGAGCAGTGAGAAGATGTAACAGCAAATGCAGGCACCAAGGCCAGGGCCGAAGATGGGGGAGGAGGTGTTCCGGGCATCTACCTGCAGCCTATGGTGAAGGCCATGGTGAAGCAAGCTGTCCCCCTGCAGCCCATGGAAAGCTCTCAGGGATGCAGAGATCCACTTGTAGCCTGTGGAGGAGCCCACACTGGGGCAGGTGGATGCTGGAAGGAGA
>WEKX01015177.1:1614-12487 GCA_013390025.1 Pitta sordida | reverse complement strand
GGCCTGGATGGGCCTTCAATCTCTCAGCCTCCCAACGCAGGTTCTGAACCGGCCCCTACATCTTGCTACTGAGGGTTTTTTTCTTCTCTCTCTCAAATATGTTATTCACAGAGACGTCTCTATCTCCTTCTGCTCGTGACCTTGGCAGCGACGGGGCCCAGGCAAGAGCTGAGCTGTTAACCTCCTCACTGCCAAAGCAGCAAAAAACCTAAAACCAGGACAGAAAGTAAAAAAATTTTAATAGTCCTCATTCCTGCTATAGCAGAACCCTTCTGATTGTCGGGTTTTTTCCTTTTCCTCTCTCTCCTGTTTGTAGTGGGGGGGGAAAGATGAACCAAGAGAGTGGCTATGGGTGCATCTCTGGCATCCAGCCAAGGTCAAACCACCACAGCAACATATTAAAAACAACATCCTTCAGTCTTCTGAAGAATCCTTAGGGTTCTCCTTCGGGAAAAACAAAGACTGGTCCAATGAAAATAACCAAGAAATACAGGAATTGTCAAAGAGAACTGCTCACCAAGTATACCTTGCTCAGCCATTCTGCCATGTAAGAAAAGCAGCCTTTTGCCTTGCATGTAGTAAGCTCCAAAAGAAACTTAAAGACATCCAGAACAAGTGGTGGATACACAAAGCAGAAAAGACTCAACTTTGCGCTGATTTGGGTCATTACAGAGGATTCTATGAGGCTCTGAAAGCAATGTGCGGACCCACATATCATGTTCAAAGTTAACTACTAAGTGCAGATGGCCAAACAGTTCTCACAGATAAAACCTCCACCCTGAATCAACGATCTGAACATTTCCAGACTCTCTTCAGTGCCAAGGCTCAGCAATTCAGCACATTATACTACAACTGGTGAAAAATGAATTGGATATAGTAACCCCTAGTTATGGGAGAGACTTTTATGGCCATACAACAGGTCAAAACTGGCAAGGCAGCCAGAATCGATGGAATCCCACCTGAAGTCTGGAAGCATGGAGGCCAAGCTCTCCATGCTGAACTTCATGAGCTTGTTGTGCATTGCTGGGAAAAAGGAGAACTACCATCAGATCTCCCTGATGCAGTCATCATCACCCAGTACNTCTCTGGCATCCAGCCAAGGTCAAACCACCACAGCAACATATTAAAAACAACATCCTTCAGTCTTCTGAAGAATCCTTAGGGTTCTCCTTCGGGAAAAACAAAGACTGGTCCAATGAAAATAACCAAGAAATACAGGAATTGTCAAAGAGAACTGCTCACCAAGTATACCTTGCTCAGCCATTCTGCCATGTAAGAAAAGCAGCCTTTTGCCTTGCATGTAGTAAGCTCCAAAAGAAACTCCGAGACATCCAGAACAAGTGGTGGATACACAAAGCAGAAAAGACTCAACTTTGCGCTGATTTGGGTCATTACAGAGGATTCTATGAGGCTCTGAAAGCAATGTGCGGACCCACATATCATGTTCAAAGTTAACTACTAAGTGCAGATGGCCAAACAGTTCTCACAGATAAAACCTCCACCCTGAATCAACGATCTGAACATTTCCAGACTCTCTTCAGTGCCAAGGCTCAGCAATTCAGCACATTATACTACAACTGGTGAAAAATGAATTGGATATAGTAACCCCTAGTTATGGGAGAGACTTTTATGGCCATACAACAGGTCAAAACTGGCAAGGCAGCCAGAATCGATGGAATCCCACCTGAAGTCTGGAAGCATGGAGGCCAAGCTCTCCATGCTGAACTTCATGAGC
Source organism: Pitta sordida (assembly GCA_013390025.1). NCBI lineage: Eukaryota > Metazoa > Chordata > Aves > Passeriformes > Pittidae > Pitta > Pitta sordida. The sequence continues at coordinate 10,752 of WEKX01015177.1, read as the reverse complement.
TTGTTGTGCATTGCTGGGAAAAAGGAGAACTACCATCAGATCTCCCTGATGCAGTCATCATCACCCAGTACAAGAAGAAAGGAGAAAAATCAGACTACTCAAATTATCAAGGCTTCACTTTGCTTTCTACTGCTGGTAAAATTCTTGCAAGAGTTCTTTTGAATAGACTAGTACCAGTTATCTCAGAAGAACTTCTACCTGAAAGTCAGTGTTGTTTTAGACCCAATAGGAGTACAACAGATATTATATTTGTTCTGAGACAATTGTAAGAGAAATGTAGGGAGCAGAACAAAGGACTCGATGTAACCTTTGTTGACCTCACAAAAGCTTTTGAAACTATGAGCAGAAAAGGCCTGTGGCAGATCTTAGAATGATTAAGATGCCTTCCCAAGTTCCTCAAAATTATTATCTTGTTACACAAGGATCAGTGCAGCCAAGTCATATACAGCGATGCACTTTCTGAGCCCTTCCCAATAACCAGTGGTGTGAAACACGATTTTGTTTTTGCACCAACTCTATTTAAAATCTTCTTCAGGATGATGCTCCAAAGGGCCACGGTAGATCTCAATGAGGATAACAGTATTGACATCCAATACTGTACTGATGGTAACTTATTTAAATTAAGACAATTGAAGGCCCACACTAAGACTCTAAATTGCCTCGTCCACAAGATGCTTTTGGCTGAGGATGTTGCCTTTGTTGCTCACACAGAAACAGCTCTGCAGAGACTAACATCTTGCTTTGCAGAGGCTGCTGAGCTTTTGGGGTGGAAGTCAACTTGAAGAAGACAGAAGTTCTTTACCAACCTGCACCTCAGGAACCTTACCATCATCCTCATATCACCATAGGTAAATCAGAGCTTAGGTCAGTCCATCAGTTCAACTATCTAGGAAGCATCATTTCCTCAGTTGGTAAGATTGACAAAGAGATAGACACAAGATTAGCGAAGGCATACAGAGCTTTCGGAAAACTTCATAAAAGAGTCTGGTGTAACAAACACGTGAAGAAAAGTACAAACACTAGTGCTTATACAGCCATTGTACTGTCTACTCTTTCATACAGGTCTGAATCATGGTATGTTGCCATCACCCACAACTCCTCAAATGCTTCCATCAGCACTACCTCCATACAGTCAAAAACATCCACTAGATAGGTTACGTGACTAACGTTGCTGTCCTTGAACAGTCAGGGGTCACCAGTATTGAGGCCATGCTATGCATTGAGGCTACGCACGTAACTGCACTGGGCAGGGCACATGTTCAGGATGGAGGATCATTGCCTTACTAAGATTGTTCTTTATGGTGAGCTTGCCACCAGCTGCCACAACAGGAGCCCCAAAGAGAAGATACAAGGACTCCCTGAAACAACACCTCAGTCTTGGACATATTGATTACCATCCATGGTCCACTCTGGCCTCAGATTGGGAGACATGAAGACACACCATCTATAACGCTGCTGCCTCTTTGAAAGCTCATGTAGAATTAGTCTTGAGGAGAAAAGACAATGCAGAAAGAACTGTGCCTTGTTAATACTGCCTAAGGAGACTTTCTGCTGTGCCTTTTCTACCTGGACTTCTTTATCCCACATCGGCCTTTTTAGTCATCGGCATGTTTGTAGCAAGTCCTATATCTTTGTTCATGAAACTTAGCCATGATGATGATCACAGAATCACAGAATCACAGAATCACAGAATCAGTAAGGTTGGAAAAGACCTTAGAGATCATCGAGTNCGGCTCCTTTGGGATAAGTGAAAAGCGCTTTCCGAGGTGGTGCCAGGTCCGAGACGCTGAACCCCGATCCCGTCACAGAGCTGCCGCTGACTCCGCCGGCCGAGGAGGATGAGGAGGAGGCTGCCATTTCACCCCGTCCCGGCCTGAGCGCCCGGGCGGCGCGCGTGGCCGCGCTCGCGGTGCACCATGGGGGACAGGATGACAGGATTAAAAAATCCAACATGGTTTCTCATCGAGACCCATTAATATGCCAATTTAAATTTAGGAAAACTTTCTTGTTTATATAATTTGGAGTAGTAGAAGACTGTATCCTCAGTGTGATCCATCAATAAGATTGATTGGATGAGATACAATTAAATGTGTGATAGTGAAGAACAGCCTGTGGGCAAGAGTTTGGCCAAGATCACAGACGGTCTCTGTACGGGTGTTAGATGGTGAGTTGGACTAGATGATCCTTGTGGGTCCCTTCCAACTCATAATATTCTGTGAATCTGTGAATCTGTGAAAAATCAAGAAGCTCACTAAAACTTTTAGTTTGATTGAGTCAAGTTTGATCCCACTGTTATTGACTAGTGGAAGGAGATAAAATCGTTCAGGAGAGATCCATGAAAAATATTTGCAAGTGACTGCATGAAACAATCTCTGGATACACAGAGACAACTCATCATGAAAGGGCAATATTAATTTATACTAAACAGACCATAACACAGACCCACTGTTGCTTGCAAGACATTCTTTAATGACATGAACACAAAAGGAACTACAGATAATGGCAGAGGCCACAGTATAAGAAGGCCATTCTAAAAGAAATTATAAAGGAAGTGATGTGGTTCCATACTCACAATTGTTTATGTACCTAGCAAAGGCACAACATACAATGCTTCCACGTTCCATAGTACAGGACTATAGAATGCCAGATGTGAGGGCAATAGGTTGCAGAGCCCTAACATGTCTCTTCGCTTGGAGTCTCTTCCATAAGATCAGGTATTATAATTTCTGCCTTCATGGAGTGGGAGGAGAGTGCAAGGCAGGACTGAGAAGAAGAGATCTGCAAGGCAGCCTAGTGGGGAGTTCTTGCCTATTTGTTTTTCCAGTGACACAATTTAAAAAAGCATCTAAAGCAGAGGCAGAGATATAGGTCTCCAATTTCTTGCTGGGGCTGCATCTTCCCTTGGCACTGCAGGATTTGCAGTCTAACAGCCACAGCCAGGGCGAAGGGGACGCAGGAATGAAAGCTTGTCATTGAAGTTGATTTCCTTATAATTTGGGAGGTTTTCATGATCTCTTGCAAGGTATTGAATTCCACTTCCATCACTGTGTTCACACAAGAGCCAGGCACCTCTCTGGACTTTGTGAGAAGACACGATGTCATTGTTAGGTCCTCCACCCAGATCGGTTGCTTCTTTTATTATTATCTCCTTCCCTTGATAATCAACATGTTCATAGAGAGTGATCTGGGGATTATGCAGATCTTCAGTGATCACCCGCAGAGAACTGATCTTATCATTCATAGGATCACCAACATAGTTATATTCTCCCTCCTCAAACACAAGAAACTGGCCTGCATAGTTTACATGCTCATAAGCCACCCAGGGCTGGCCAATTACTTTCACTGAGGAGACAACATCATTCCAACCTACATCTTTTAGACTGCCAATATCAAAGGTGAATTCTTTGGATGAACCCTTGAAGTTGGCATGCTCATAAATGATGATTTTTCCCATCTCAGTAAGATTTCTGGCGTTTGGATTTCTTGCTGTAGGAGCTGGATGACAGTCTGCACAAAAGAAGACATAAAATATGCAGTGCTTGTAAGAATCCTTTTGGAACAGGACACAAAATGATGAAGAGCATGGGGGACAAAATGAAAATAAGAACATTTTTACAAGAGGAGAAACACAGGAGCAGCTGGAAAAGAGTGATGACATGACAGAGAAATTTGAATTTGGAGGAAAAAATAAAAGGAAATACATTCCCACAGATTTTATTAGTTGTGTCTGTCGGTTTAGGTGTATGTCTAAGATAAATTTGTAAAATATTCTGTCTTTCACGTCTTAGAATTATGTAGCAATGGCCCTCTCCATCCTCTCTTTTTGTAGGCTGTTTATCTTGCAGTTGTCTTCTCATCCCCTGAAAGATTAAGTCTCTGCAGATACATACAGCAGATCCTCACACGTGCTGCAACTCTCTTCCCAACACTAAAGCCACTTTCTCTTCAACTGCATTTCACAGCAGCTGCCAAGAAACCATTACAGTTTCCATGTAAAGAATGTGCCTCTCACCTTGATGTCAGACTCAGGGATGGGGAGAGCTGTGGGCAATTCCTCCAGTCTGGGGCTGCTGTTTATGGAAGGTTTCTCAGCTGCCTCCATTTATAGCTTTCTTATAATTCTTGCAAAATACCCCAGCCAATGAACTGGGAAGTGGTCAATATCACACTCAGGGTTTAAAATTCATTAAACATTGTATTTTAGTTTAGATGCTCCTACAACCAGTCGTCTCATTGCTCTGGTTCAAGAGGCCATTGAAGTGCAAGCTTCTTGATAAACCTCAGACCTTTGCTTCAGTGCCGAGTACAGTCACTTCCCTACTCCTGTTGGCTACACAATTTCTGATTGAATCCAGGAAGCTATTGACCAGACAGCACACTTCTGGCTTGTATTCAGCCAACTGTCTATTATTACGTGGTGGTGTTATAATCACAGGGTAGGATTCGGCCCTTGGCCTTGATGAACTTCATGCAATTGGCTTCAGCCCAATGATCCCTCTGTAGAGCCTGCCTACTCTCCAGAATATCAACACTTGTGCCCAATTTGTTGTTGCCTGCAAACCAACTCTGTGGAGAACCAGGGATGGGACATCCTCAACTTCTCTGCATTTTGCAGTTCCTCTCTACCCTCACAGTGAAGAATTTCTGCCTAATATTTACTCTTAAGCTACATTCTTTCAGTTTAAAGGATGTAGTAATTGTCTCTCTCTGCCTTTCTTATAAGCTTCTCTATTTTTAAGTGCCCTAATAAGATCTCTGCAAAGCACCCTCTTCTCTAGGCTGAACAACTCCATCTCTCTCAAGCCTTTCTTCATAAAAGGTTCTCGAGCCCTCTGACCATTTCCAAGGCCCTATTCTAGACCTCCTATAACAGGTTCATGTGTCTCTATTTTGAGAGTTGGGATTTCACTTCACAGTAAGTGAAGTGCGACTTCAACAGATTATAAGGGAAGAATCACTTCCCTCATCCTGCTGACTACACTTTATGCAGCTCAGGATATGGTTGGCTTTCTAGGCACCAATGCACATTTTTGGGTTACGTCCAGTTTTTCATCCACCAATACCCTCAATTCCTTCTCCAAAGAGCTGTTCTCAGTCCATTCATTTGCTGTACTACACTGATCCTAGTGACTGCCTCGATATGCAGATGCAGTGCCTTGGTGAAATTCATGGGATTCACATTGAGACACTTCTCAATCTCCTCAAGACCTATCAGGGTAATTCCTGTTACAATACACCTCACAAGGCAAAAGTAACTTCTAGGTTTTAGCTAATAAATCCCTTGGTGTGAATTAAAGTAAATTGATACTAGATGATCAGTGTTTACAGATATAGATGATAGATACCTATACCTATACCTATACATATACCTATACCTATACCTATACATATTCATGCAGGGTTTATTTTAAAACAATTTGGTTGTGAAGGAAAACTGGTACATAATTGATTTAGTTGTTATTTATAGTAAAATGGCAATATAAAAGGATAAAGATATCACTCAAGAAAATGTGTAAGGAAAAAGATAAAAAGAAAGAGAATAAAAGTTCATATTCACCACTCAAAGGTCTCTGATGAACTTCGTTGTTGTCACTGGTGTCTTGGTCTCTTGGAGAGTGGTGGCAGAAAGAAGCCTGTGAAGGATAAAGTCCAGTGGGTTTATATATCCTCAGAAACCCTCGTGGTACCTCCCCGGGGGGGGGTTAGTGCTGGTTTTTGCACAGTCATTTAAGTTGCAGGGGGGTAGGGTGGGGGTAATTCTTCGGAATTCTTCAGAGGCACCTCTGCCCCGAGGGTGAGGCTTTGTCAGGTTTGGCAGGAGCGTGTGCAAAATACGGCCACTTTGACATGATCTGACTCATAGCAGATTACCATCACACATGCAAAGACTGGCCCCCCACCTCTCAAAAACTAACAGTTGGTGAACTATGGCCTCTCCCTCGCCTTTATTTCTCCCAGAATGAGACTTCTTTGCACAGTTTGCTACAGTAGCAATGTTTTAAGTCAATTAAAAAAACCCAATGCCTCACAGTTCTTTCCCACCAGCTTATCAACACAGCTACTTGAGAGAGTCCAGAGAAGGGCGACAAGGATGGTGAAAGGACTGGAGAACAAGCTCTATGGGGAGCCACTGCAGGAGCTGGGGTTGTTCAACCTGGAGAAGAGGAGGCTCAGAGGTGACCTCATTGCTGTTTACAGCTACCTGAAGGGAGGTTGCAGTCACGTGGGTGTGAATCTTCTCTCAGGCTAACAACACCAGAACAAGAGGACATGGCCTTAAACTACGCCGGGGGATGTTTAGACTGCATGTTAGAAAGAGGTTTTTCACAGAGAGAGTGATCTCTCATTGGAATGGACTACCCAGGGAGGTGGTGGAGTCGCCGTCCCTGGAGGTGTTTAAGAGAAGACTCAATGAGGAGCTCAGCGACATGGTCTTGATGGTGGGAGGCTTGAATGGGTGGAGAGTGATGCCCATGGGTCCACACATGTGGGCCTGATCTCTGGGTGGGCATTCGCTTGAGAGTTGGACTAGATGATCCTGTGGATCCCTTCCAACTCAGAATAACCTGTGAACCTGTGAACCACGCAGGGTGAACCTGATCTCATGTCTATGACATTGAGGAAGAAATTTAATAGTATTGGAAAGGACACTTGAGGGATACCATTTGTTCATGGTTTTCATTGATCCTGATAAGGTTTTTTATGCACTTCCTGTGTGCATCACAGCAAAGGCATTAGTGTGTCAATAGCACAGCACTACTGCACTAGAGAAAGTATTTCCTTATGGGAAAAGAGATCTCCAAAGACTTCCTTAACTTTTACCAGAGAATTCGCTTAATCAGTGACCAGTTCAGTTAAAGTCATTCAGCAAGGAGGTCTGTTAACATCAAATTTCTCAAATTACTTCCTGCTTGTTATGTCCTTCTGTATTTGTACTTGTATTTCACAGTACCACAGTGTTGATAAGGTTGGAAAATACCTTGAAGATCATCAAGTCCAACCTGTAATCCAACTAAAACCCAACATCTGTAACATTTATATCATGGCCCTGAACACCTCATCCCCTCTACCCTTAAACACCCCCAGGGACGGCAATTCAACCACCACTGTGGGCAACACATTCCAATGCCAGACCACTCTTTCAGTGAAAAACTCTTTCCTCATGTCAAGTCTAAACCTTCCTTGCTGGAGCTTAAGACCATGACCTCTCGTTCTATCTCTAATGGCCAGAGAGAAGAGACCAACCCCTGCCTGTCTACAACCTCTTTTTAGGTAGTTATAGACAGCGACAATGTCAGCCCTGAGCCTCCTCTTTTCCAGACTAAACAAACCCAGCTCCCTAAGCCAACTGACAAAAACAGGTTTGCTCCAAGGAGGGGAATTCCTTATAGGAATAACCTGTTCCATCTGCACACATTTCACCATGTCACAATTATTTTCCTCATGCTCTCTAAGGATCTCTGAGGGAAGGTCTCTCGTTACTGGTTTCATCAGCAACATGCTTTCTATTTTTTGAGATTTAATTTACAAGGATGGAAAATCTCATATAAGCTTTGTCATAGTATTGCTCTGATTGATTAACTTAAAGTTAATAAGGCACTGCCAGGAAAACACAGCAACATAAGCAGGAGGAATATTTTGACAAAGAAAACCAACAAGAAGTCAAAGGAAGCAACTGAATTGAATGTGTTGCTGGGTAAAGAGAAGATGTGTTTGAAGATGCATATGGGAAAAAAAATGAAGTTGCTGAATCTGTGAATCTGAATCTGCTGCAGCTCTGCTTTCCATAATGCATTTTCAGTGTCGGATACATTAAAAGAGGCTATAGATTCATACTGCAGAAATGCCAGCACCAAATGAAATGATCAGGGCAGGAAGCCACACTGAAAGTTTGCAAGCTCGTGAACAGCAAATTCGAGAATTCTGTATCTGAAAAACAGTTTGAGTTTCCCCAAGTGAATGTTAAATCATCCAGACAAAAAAAACCCCATAGATTAAGGCATGTGCAGCAGAATATCCTGTTGCCTTGTTTCCCTCCACTCCTCTGATGGTGGCAATTGCCAGTGCAATTGCGCTGTCGCTACAGGTGAAGAGCCGGACCCAAAGGAGGTGTGTCAGAGACCTAAAACAGGGAAACAAGGGCATTGTTACAAAATAACATAAGTGGTTAATTTGTAACATCACCTGTTTCTGCGCATACAAGATCTGACCTTAAACCCAAGTTTTATATTCCATGATTGCCCAAACACATCTGAACCAGTTCTGCGAGTGTTTCTAATCAAGCCAACACAAGTTGAAACTGGATGTGTATCATCTCTTCATTACAACCATGGTATTCAAGCTTTCTTCACTAGACACCTCTTTTCAGAATATTACTGGTTACAAGCCTTCCTTGTGCAGCATTCGGTTCCAATGTCCATTTGCACTAAACTGGGGGCTTAGTAATATCCCCGTCTGTGGTAGTTTTTTATTGACTGTTGATTTTGCAAGCAGCCTTTTTACTCTTTAATACCAGGTGTAGTTTAGCAGGATTTGAGACCTCCAGATACTGTTTATCCATGTGTTGACAGCTAGATTGATGCGTCAGTGCTGTATTCTTTAATGAGCAAGAGTACATTTTTATAGACGGACATATCATGTGAGAAATGTAGTAGGGAATGCTTACTTTAGAGTAGGTTCTACATGCTTCTGAGAGGCCTCTTAAAGCCTTCCATGAGCACAAGGCGTGAGGATGATCAGAGAACATGATTTCAAGGGTATTGCTATCTGAGCAATGTAGAAACTGCCTGCTGGTCTGCAAGGCACTGCACTCCAAGAGAAACTTGACTCCATCCCCACAACCTCAAAGTAAAAAATAAAAACCTTCTCTGGTGACCAGGAGGGCCAGAGCCAGACAGGAATGTCATCTGGTTAAAATCAGAGTAACGGCAACTTTGGGAGGTAATGTAATCTTTTCTTTGCCCAAGGGAAACAGAGGGAAAACTCAGAGAAAATGGGTACCTGATTCAGACACCTTTTGGCCATAAAGAACTTTTCAGTTACAGTTATACCTCCTCCATTGCGAGGAAAGGGACAGGCCAAAGGCATCGGGAAACATTAATCTCGCAAAGAAGTGCAGGTCATTAATATGCATGCAGG
>WEKX01015171.1:0-82897 GCA_013390025.1 Pitta sordida | reverse complement strand
TTGTTTCATTGTGTTTTCCCTTTTGTGACTAGAACTTTGGAGAGGGCAGTTCTAAATTGGTTTTTCAGACTGGTCAGAATGCTTTGTAGGTCCTGATGCACTGCTACTCACAGGGAAATAGTTTCTTCTTAGAGAAAATGAACTTGCTAAAGTAGAATTGTTTAGTTCAGTCACTAAATTATTTCTGTAATTTAGTTATTTGCAAGTAATTTAATGCTAATTGCCTTAATTTTTTTAACCATTCACTTCTCAAAATTACTATATTAAGCTTTGAATTGCTTGTTTGATTTTTTGAATGAGTAATTTATTACATGAATTCAGACTTGTAATGTGTGGACTTCTAATACATCTATTTCCTTCGAGTGAGGTGCTCGAGGTGTTGTCTTGTACCTGTCTTGCTATCTTTAGTTGAACTTCAGGAGGTTAATGCCCAAGCCCTAGTTCTTATTCCATGAGAAGTCAGGCTTTTTAAATTTTTAAATGTTGGGTTACAGCTGTAATCAAAATATGACTGCAAGTAAGTTTAACATAATGTGAAAGTATGGAATAAAGCAGCTATTCAGATGGATAGAATTGTTTTTAAGGTAGTATTTGTGAGACATTTATCAAGTATGATCCCTTAAAGATTAATCCTTGAGATATCTGTTCCCAACGTTTTTGGTGGTTTTTTTTTTTTTAATGGAACTATCAATACTCTGGAAGAAGTGCTGAAATGATTTTGGAAATGGTACAATACTAATTCAAATCTGTGTAAATCTTCAGTCTCCACACTCTGCTGGCACCACTGTGTAACAGCCATTGGAAGCATTTTCAGCACAATTTTTTTCTGAATTTTGAGAGATGTTTGCAGACTTTAACACAATTTAAATGGTATTATGAAGAATTGCATTTCTATGATTTTTTTCAGAAGCAGCAGTGGTTGGTTTATTGAGTTATTGAGGACAGAATATTCAGAAAATCTGGTGCTTCGTTTTCATCCTTTTAATAGGCTGTAGTGAAACTAAGTGTGAAGCTTTTCTCAACACAGACTTTTCTTTTTTTGCTATGACTTTCTAAAGGAGTAGTGATGAAATGAGTCCTTTGGGTGTAAGCTAGAAGCACACATAAAAAGCAGTTTTCATCTAATGAGCTGGTTGAAATTTGATTATTTTTTTCTGCTTTTCATCTTGCAAAGAACAGTAAAAATCTTTCTCAAAGCAGAGAAATCAGCATTAAAAAAAGACATGTTTTTTGACAGTTTGGACTCAGTTGAACAGTGTTGACTAATTGCATTTCTTTCTTACAATACATGTATTTTGGATAACAAAATGTTAAGCTAATATAGAGAGTTAGTTGCATTTTGTGCTGCCATGATGCTTCCCAAAACTGATTGGCACACTTCAGCTGGACACTTCCTTAGGAAAGGAATGGCTTGTTCTGTGCATGAAAGCAAAGGATGGTTTCACCTCAGTCAGTGCTATTTTGGCTAAAATTAATTATGACATTTTAACCTTTGGGATGGGAAAGCCTTTGAGAGCTGCTTGTTTCAGGACCGACACAGTAAATCTTCTTGTCCTGTTTGGGCTGGTAAAATCAATGAAGGCAACTTCACTTGTACTCCTGTGTTCCATTTGTGGTAGCTGTTAATCACAGTTTTGGATTTGTATGGTGCAGAGAGGGAGAGAACAGCTGGTGTGGTCTTGTGTGAAGTGTGAGTAAATCCTGGTAGAAGTTAACACTTGTTTTATTTCGTAAGGTTGTAAGGGATGTTTCATGTATGAGGTGGTAACTACATATCCAGTGTTATGTTTTAATGTGAGTTTATAACTGTTCTTTTTCAATTTTTTTCTTTATTGTACCAAGTATCGTAATTTTTCAGTGACAGAGGGACTCTAGTATTGCTGAATTTTGAAGTCTCACATGTTTTCCTTACTCTTGGGAACTCTTCAAACTGTAGTGAGCAGATAAATGTGCTCAATAGAGCAGTAGTCTTGAAGTCTCCCTATTTTCATCTGTGCAGAACCTTGCCCTTCTAGTACAAGTTCAAGTCAGTAGTGTGACTCATTCACAGTTACTTCTGTGAGTTAAGAGTACCTGGAGCAATTACATATTGCTTTAGAGTAAAAACCCTCATTGTTGGTTAGATAAACTAAAAGCAATGCTGGACTTGTGGTGTTGGTAGGGTTTTTGTGCAGACAGACTGGAAGCAGTGAGTACGAGGGATTGCTTTTCCTCACCCGGTCTGCTCCTCTGTCACTATTTATGCTCACTGCTGACAGCTTTGTATTCGTGTGCTTCATAGTAAACAGGAAACTCGGATTAAAATATCTGCCTTTTTAGAATAAAAACTGGGAAAGGCTCTGAAATTTTGCTAGAATTTTGCAGAAAAAGGGTTAAAATGCTTCCTCCTGTTCGCTCTTCACTGGAGGCTAGATGGCAGTCAAGGAATGCTGCTGGTGGTGTCTGTGTTGGAAAGGGCTGTTCTGTAGGAATTAGTGATGTCTCACCAGAATAGTTAATGTTTCTTGTTTTCTTCTTTCTCCTCCTTCATCGTGCTGTTGAACTTCAGGTGCCATACACACTGTGACATCTGATTTATATTAAAAAAAATTTAAAAAGCAGGTAATAACTTCAGCTAATGATTAATTCCTATATAGTTTCAGTAAACTTAAGTCGAACATAAAACGCCTCTCTAAAAATGTTTTCAAGAACAGTAACTCTTTCTTTAAGAGCATTATACTTAACAGTTAAACATAAAATGTTTTGGGTTTGCATAACAAAGGTCTTGTTACATTTGTTGTCACAGCAACCTTCCCTTACCGAGCGTGGACAAAATCACAAAATACTTGTTTGGATGTTTGGCTTTGTTATCCTTAACATGACTTGTAATTTATAGAGTTTAAAATAGCTCCCTTCCAGTCCTATTTTTGGTATCCTGTGGAGTACTATCCTTTCTCTTCCCTGGGTGGTTCTCTCTGTTCTAAGGACTTTGTTTACAGTGGTTTATTCTCTTTAGCCCAATAGTACAGTATGTGCTTTCTGTGTTTATATTTTCTGTCTGTTTTCTACCCTCACTTAGCAGTTCTGTTCAGTTCTTATGTAACATTGCCTTTTTGGTGATTTGTATGGAATTCCTATTTCATTATTTATCTTTGAGATGTTCTCAAATGCTGAAAATAGCATTGAAAATGATCCTGAAGGTCACTCTCTTTTCTTCTGTCAGCCTTGAATTGTGTTTGACTTTGGCACTTATCCTTTAGCTGCCCTTCAGCTGATTGATTTACCCAGTTTCTGTTCCATGTTTGTTTTGAAAAGCTACTTCCTTTTTTCATTCTTCAAGTACGTGAGGTGATGCTTTTAGTTTCTGTGCTACTCTCGAATGTTTCACTTAACTTGAATTTTCTGGCCAGATTCTTTTGTAGCTCTTCCTTCAGTCAGCTTATCTTCTGCTGTGATCTTTTTTCATCCTCATCTGAAGCAAGACCTAAGTCACTTAATCTGTAACAAAAACAATTAGTTATTTACCTTTAACTGCCTCTTTCCTGCAGGTGGACCAAATGAATGAGGTCTGAGATCATGAGTTGTGGAAACAACTAAAAATACTATTCTTAATTTTCACAACCAGTTGACAAAAACCTTAAAGCAATTACTTCTCAGGCAAAATATTGTAATTTGGTAGTGGTAGTTTGAACCCAGGCTCTCCTCAAATCTGTGAACACTCTGAAATTATTTGTTTGAGGGCTTTTTATCTGGAATTGCTTTGTATTTCCAAATTCCTGACTTCTTCCTTTTTTTCTTTAATTCCCGTGTAATTAAGCTGTGTTTTAATTAAACTGTTTAAATTAAATCATGTTTTAAACTTTCAGTGGTCCACATTTTTGTGTTTAATAGGCAGAAGATGTAAATATCTATGATTCTTCTAACTTGGGCACTTTCTGCTTTATTTTTGGTTGCATTATAACCTTACAATACTTGGCTCAAGAAATGAGTAAGCTGAGAATCAGGTTTCTTGCCTAGGCCTGGCAGTAGAGCTAAATTAAACTCAAATTGGTGGGCTGTAAAATACTGCTTTCAGTGGAAGAAAAAGTGTATGATGCATGTTGCATGAGGAGTTTTTAGAACTTTATGAAAAGAATATTTTGGTACTCCAGTTTATTTTGGTGGACATTCATTTAAATTGAAATCTAAGGTTTTGCTTCAGCAAAAGTACCTCCTCTACAATAACTCAATCTTCAGGACATTGGTCTTAGCTGCTGCCTGTGGTCACTGGAAAAGCTTTGTGAACAGAGAGTTTGTGGGACAGCGTTGTAATTTGACTTGGGATTTTGCAGTCCCAAGCTTAATTTCTTACTAGGTTGTGCCATCTTGAACATCTAGTGCTAAGTCAGCCTTGTGAGAAACAAACGCTTTTTAACGTGCTTTATTCTTTTCAACTCTGCGAATAAAACAGGTTTCTTCTTTGTCTGTAACTTGTAATAATTACTGAAACGTGAAATATTCTGTAGGGTTGAAGTGATGCACTTTCAAAGGATTTTTTAATTTCCTGATCGTTTTGAGCTCTGCCCGGAATCACTTCCCGATGCTAATTGTTGTTAAGCACATATTATTAAGTGTTACTGCCAAGGAGTTTCTTATGCAGTAGAAAGAATAACAAAGGCAGTCTTTAAATATAGGGGGGGTTATCTACTAATGTGTTGATGAAACCTGCTCTTTATCTTATGGCAATTTAAAGATGACATCTACTTGTATATGATGTTTCCCAAGTTTCCAGCACTGGGGAATCTGAGTGCATTCACACATTGCCCAGCAATGACAAACACTTGGTATTCTGTGCTGTGTTCCCCAGTGTGGAGTTTCCTTTCCTGGAGTTTCCTCAGTGTGGTGAGGAATGTATAATTAGGGAAGCATAATGAAATGTGCTGTTGACAGAAGAGTATGTTTGGAATCTCAAATACTGACCTCCTTTGACACCATTGGACTTCCAGAGTTTGGAAATAAAGATAGTCAAGTGGCTTATCGAGGTTTATTGAGTAACACTCTGACATACATGTTTTTGTATTGTGCATTTTTAAATGCAAGGCAAAGGTTTTCAACTTTCTTATGTGTTTGTGGCCACGGATTCCATTTAATTTGTCATGCTCGTTAAGGTTCCTGCAGTGGAAGAAAATAATGCTTGTTCATAGTATTTTGGAAGATCAAAGCGTGGCATAGAAACAATTTATCAACTAACAAAGCAAAGCTGCCTTGTAAACTCGTGCGTGTTTTGTAGAATTGTTTAAAACCTATGCATTTGTTAAAAATCTGTTAGTTCCTGGAAAAAGGTAAATAAGGGGAACAAAACAAAAAATGGAGTTCTACTGGCAGTTTGTCCTCCCAAATATTAGATCCATGTTTCTTTAAAATGACTTCCATTTGTTTGTGAAGCTTTCCCATAGTTGGATTTATTATTATTCACAATGCTTTGATATGTAGGTTTTCCTGTTTTTCCTGTAGATAGATAGAATACTGGTTGTAAACAAAACAATTCCTGCAGGGCTTTGAAATATAACAACAACAGGTGGTTGTGTCTCAAGCATTCCATCTTTCCTTTATATTGCTCATGTTTTACCAAGTACATATTAACTACTTTCCTCCTGCAGTCTCCCTCCCAAGTCAATAAATAACTTGCCCTGCAGAAATGCGGGATGTTTAATGGTCTGTGTCACTAAACCCCCCAAAATCTTAAAATATACTTAGCACTCGTCCCTATAAAATACAGCAGTCATTTGTGAGTGCTGTAGGAACAGCTGGAGCAGCAGTTCACAAATGGTTGTTCATGTTCTCCCTTCTCACCTGCACGTCTGTGACAAAGCCAATGTAATAAATGGTAGCCAGCAAAGGGACAGCTTTCCAAGGGAATACTGTTTTGCAGTTATGAGAAATAAATATAAAACACTTGTTTGACTTAATGTTTGGTGATTTTTTTCAGTATTGGTACCATGAATCAGTTTTAGGGGCTGCTGATAAACCTAAGAAAAATCTGCATTCCTGCTGTGAGGAAAGATGCACATACGAGGTGCCTGAGTGTGATCTGGGGCATTAAAGCCGTGGCATTTATCTGTGGGATATGGGATAGCAGCTCAAGAGTTAGAATTGTATATCCAATAATAGTTTCCTTAGACCTACTTGGTTTTAAAATCACTTGATATTAATAAATTTAATTTTCTCTGAATAATGAGGTAAATAAAACAGTGTCTGGGTTCTGGGGTCAGGTGCTGCCCATTGTTGGCTGCTGTGGCTTTCCAGCAGTGTCTGCACCACGAGCTGGGTTTCTCCAGCTTTGATGGCCTGAGTTTTTCCTGCTGTTGGAACAGGGATTAGTCTGTCTCTTTAGCACTGGCTGGACTTTAACACTGGCCCACACTACAGTCCTTTTTCTTTTATATACCTGAGTATATTGGATACATATAATTCCATTTAGCACTAACTCTTTATTGTATTTTTCTATTAGCTCACCCATGCAACATGACTTAGTCCTTCCTTATAGGAACAACTTTCTATGAGCCACAATGTTAAAGACAAAAGGAAGCAGATCTTAATCCTGATAATAGTGTGTTTGAAGTTTTATTGGCCCTAAAAGTCAAGATACATAGATTCCTCCCACTTCCTTTCAATGATGTCATGATAACACGAGAGCTGAAATAAGGGGATTCATCATTGTTTTTTCACAAAGCGGTTTTTGAATTCTAAGTGAGCAAAGTAACTTAGTTTTAAAATGCTTCCTGATGAGGAGAAAGGAGGATATTCATGAACAGAAAAACATTTGGAGTATTCCATGGGTGTGAGGCAGAAAAAAGTTTTAATTTGTCTTTGTTTTATCTAGCACCGTTATTGTGTCACATTACCAGAGGTATGGTGATTGTTTTTTTATAGATGATCTCAAATAAGGCTCTTCTTGGTCTCTAAAGAGTGGGCTGCTGATAACAGCTGAGGTGTGTACAACAGTTGTAACAAAACATGGAAATAAACTTTTTATGGCAGTAGGGTAAATGAAATACCATAAAAGCAGTTGTATCTCACTTTTTATTTCTTGCAGGATATCTTGAATAATCTTGACTCGTGTGATCTGGAAGATGATGATCTTATGCTTGATGTGGACCTGCCTGAGGACCCACCTCGTGACAAAGGTTAGTAAATCCTCCATGCAATCTGACTGGCAAACTGCTTCAGGGGCTTAAGAGATGTTTGAGGTGCATTGTTCTGACTCTTGATTTAATGAGTCAGTGCACTCTTCAGATTATGGTGGGTTTTTTAAAAGTAACAGCTCTTTCTTTCTTTCTGAGATATCAGAATTGTGATGTTTCTGTTTCCCCATACAAAACTCTTATATTTGAAGAATTTTGAAGTTAGAAATGTACTGTCTTTTTAATAAGAGTGCAACCTTTTTTCACACTTTTTTTCTTAAAATTAGTTCATTAGAATCAGTTCCCAAGTTTTAAGTTAGACTTTCAATCTCATGCTTCAGCTGTATTATAGAAGGCTTGGGACAACATTTTTGTGGTGAATGGCATTGTAGCTCTTCGAGATAATTCTTTATTTTCTTCTATAAATTTACATAATATATTTTATAAAATATTTTTTATTAATTTAATAATTAACTAATATATTTAATGAAATTTAGGGTAACAGAAGCTTTAAGATTGAAGGTGTGTTTTTTTCCAGATGTCCTTTATGCAGTGTTGCTTTCAGTGAGGATGCTGGCAAACCTTTAATGGAGGATAGTGGTACCTAAATGCTACTGAAATAATGCAAATCCAGAATGAAATTGGTAAAGGAAATTATGGCTACACTTTCTCAAATCCCAGACTTGGAAAACTTTGAGGCATTTGCTTTTGGTAATTCCTGACCTACCAGTAGGAATTGTTCTTGTTATGTGAATATGGGCGTTATCTTTACCTCCGATTTCAGTGGAGATCAATATATCCTCGAATTAATAGAAGTGAATTCTTCACATTCAAATGAATGTGAAGCACTGTTATGCTCTACCCTATGCAAACAGCCACTGAGAGAAAGAAAACTGTCTTTATTTTGTGTAGTGTTCAGCTGCCTGCTGAAGTTTGGGGAAATTCAGGTTTTTTTGAGAGCAGCACTGAGTCCTTTGGGTGAAGGCTCCTTCATGTATGTGAGATATGAGGCCAGAATCACAGTAAATAAGTACATAGTTTTCTGTCTGCAGCAGTGGCACATCATGTGTTAACAGTGTGCACGTATAAAGTGCAGTATTTCATCTCTTACATCTCAGAATGAGTTTTCCAAAGAACTTGTGGGAAAGGTGATGATTGACAGCACCGCTAGTATGCGACTTTTCAGCCCTGACATATGAAATTTTTATTTTTTACTTGGTTAATTTTCCAGAATGAGTAACAATCCAAGCCTGGGGCACATTCTTTCAATAAGGGCAATTCGAATTCTGTCGGGAAATATAAGACACGATTTTAAAGGATAGATCGATTTCTCTTGAGTTTCCCTGTTTATGAGACATGCACTGCATTTGCATCAGTAATTCTGTTCCAAATTAGTAATTTAAAGAAAGGCGTGTGTCTGAAAGGTGAATGTTTGCCACAAAAAGATTAAAAGCTAATTACTGTTCCTTTGGGAATTTTTTTAGATGTTGGGTTTCCTTATGAAATTAATGTGGCGTGAACTGGGTATCTCTGCTTCTTACCTTGAAATCACTATTTTTAGCAGAGAGGATCTGAAAAGAAGAATACAGAACCGCCCTCCAGGCTTTCCCTTATGTGAACGTGACCACCTGAAAAAGCATAACTTGGTTAATACCCATGTGTCTTTGCTCAGTGTGTCAGTTTATTTTTCCAAAGTTTACTTACAAACTTAGAGGGCTTGTTTTGTTGTTAATGTTCATGTTTTGAGCTGTGGAAGGATGTCAGCAAAGGATAATAAATCTTCTCTGACTGTGGGTGAATGAGTTTATTTTCTTACATAATTTTTTGGTTGGTGGGGTATGTGATAGATGCTGAATTGTGGGCACGAGTGTTTGTTACGTGTTTAACAGCACTTTTTGCCAACCCTTTCTTCGTAATTCCGTGCCAATCACTGACGTCAGCTTCTGAAGACTTTCCAGGTCCTCAGAAACTCTCCTAGTTTCACTTTGGAGCCTGGGATGCGCTTGGCCACTATTTATAGAAACAGTTCTAGCTGCACAAGTATGCAGGGAGTGAGGAGCAGTGTTAAATCACAGGGTAGGACTGGGCTCCTGTCCCAGGCACACGCAGGAGCTGCGCAGGAAGGAAGGCCTGTTTATGAGCGTCTTGTGCGCCACTGGTGTGGGTGGGCAGCCGAGTAAACAATGTGCTCTCGGGTAGAGTTTCTCCCAGCAAAGGACTGACAATGTGAGGAAAAACTCCTTGGGTAAGTGAGGGAGACATTGTGGTGGCAGGGTAGCAGTTTATGACTTCTTTTGCTGTGTCTCGCTGCCCGGGAGCCGCTGGTTTGCCTTTCTCTCTGGTTTGCAGGCTTTTGCCAAATTCAGCATTTGTTCCCCGGAGAAGTTAGTGAAATAATTGTTTTAATACTCTAACTTCTGCAAAGCAGCACAGATTTCACAATTTCACTTCCGTGTTTTAAATCATGCTGGTTGTCCAAGTAAATGAAGATTAAATGCCTCTGAAGCTAAAAAACAAACAAGATGAGTAGGATGAGCTGTATCTGTATTTTAAGTAATGAAACTGTTCTCTTTTGTAGTGCAGGACTTGTCTCTTTTCACAATTTTGTGTGTTTGTGTGTTATTAGAGCTATTTAAAGGCCCGAAGATACGGTAAGTACGAGAGACAGGAACCTGTTACTTCTGGATTTCTTTTCTTCCCTATAGCTCTACTACCTCCAAATGATTTTCTACTTAAACTAGAAATACTGTGTAGGCTGGATTCTGTAATGTCTGCTACAGGTTACTCTTATTCTCTAAACAAGTTTATATGTTGGTAAATATGTGGCACCATTATACAAGTTTGCTTAGCAGTTCTAAAATGCATACTGTTTTGTATAGAGAAAAAAAAAAAAATTTACACTGCATCTGTTACCAGCACATAGTAAATATTTTGTTTTCA
Source organism: Pitta sordida (assembly GCA_013390025.1). NCBI lineage: Eukaryota > Metazoa > Chordata > Aves > Passeriformes > Pittidae > Pitta > Pitta sordida. Next base: position 72,815 of record WEKX01015171.1, on the reverse strand, counting down.
TAGTCCTGGGAAAAATTTTCTAATTTTTTTTAACTCTATGCCCTCTGTAGAGGAATGTGAAAATATGAGCCGTTATGATAGACAAGAGAGGAATACTAGACAGCATCAAGAAGGATTCTGGAAAAGAGCACCACAACAGCGATGGAATGCACAGGATCACTATCATCTTGGCCATACTGATCATTATATCCATGGTAAAAATGACTTGAACAGGTAAAGGACTTACCTCTATTCTCCCAATCAATATTAACACTAGTGAGAAATTCCTTTAGGCATTCAAGCGTCTCAAGTGATTCTGAGTTCAAGACATTTTTAGGATAGTTTTGTGTCTGACTGGAAGCATCACAGAGGGTTATAATAATTTTTTTTATAAATCTTACACCTTTGTTTTTATTCCAAATACTTGTTACGTGAATTGATGTATTAAAATTGCTTGATTAAATTATCTTGTGGTCCATGGTAAATCATTACAATACCTCACTTGTGTTTTGTAAGTTTAGGCAGCGTGTTATTTTTTAATTTGTTAGTGAATTAAATGTCATCCTGTAGTCCTTATAAGATTGATGATGAAGGAAGAGGTTTTAGGGTACTGTAGTTAGTCTGTGAGAGGTCTCTGCAAGTGGAAAGGAAAACTGCATTTAAGTGACACAGCACTGACATGTTGTGATGTATTTATTTCCTGCCACAGCATGTAAGTGTAGTCCATGTTACATAACACTTTGTTTTTACCAAATGCTTTCTAACTCTGGTTTATCACCACTATGTTTTTATACTTTGAATTTTATTTCTTTTTTAGGGGATCAAACTACTTAGAGTCTCCTGTTGGTCACTTGGAAAGCTACGGAGCTCCAGGTTTTTACCAGGCTCCTCGGCAGCTGGGGGCGTTACCGGAGAACACTGTGATGCTGGATGAAATGACCCTTCGGCACATGGTCCAGGACTGCACAGCTGTCAAAACTCAGCTGTTGAAGCTGAAGAGGTTACTGCACCAGGTGAGCTGTTTAGATGGAACCAAAGCAGTGAAGTATGTTTTACAGGATGGCCTTATTTTGTGTTTGGCCTTATTTGGCTGTTGATATTTTGTTTATCCCATTGAATTTGTGTTGAAGAAACTGCAATTTTATTGCTGTTTCAGATAGTACTTTTTCTGCTTTTTCTTACTGGCTGCAAAAAATGTTAAACATGGATATTTTACTTCTCTGAAGAAATGTCAAATCAAAAAAGAAAATCAGTGGGTGTGAAGACCAGCTTTTATTCAATAGGGAGTAAAAAAACCCTTAACAAAACATTAAATTTTATACCATTGATCAAACTCGTATTTAGCAAGTCAGTGCTAAGAGCTTTTTCTCAAGGCTTTGTTTCCCTCATTTTTTTCTTCTCTTCTGTGTGTTTTGACAAGAAGCTTAACAAATCCTACTGGGTCATCTCTACTGGAAGTGTTCAAATTTAACCTTCCTATTTTATGAAATTGTCATACGCCTTTAAGGAGCTTTTTCATTTCATCTCAAATTGTGGGAGTACATAAACTGCTAAATGACTCAGAAATATGACATTTCACCTACAAAACCTGCTTTGTTACCATAAAAATAAAAACAACCCTTTAGACTTTCTTGGAGGCATGTACAGATTAGCATTAAAAAGTATTTGTATGATGTTCTCTTTTAATAGTAGATATATTGCTGTTATTTTCTAATAGGATGGTATGATGAAAATAAGTTTGTGCCTTAAAAGTAAGACACTGAATCAAAACACAGCAAAACAAAAAGCAACTTAGCCTCAAGGCTAATTCAAGGGTATGACTGTGCCTTTTAGAAGTGTGAGCATTTGCTTCCTATGGTCACTGAGGTGAATTTCCGTGTGTTTCTGATGTTTGTCAGTGGAAAAACAATTCTAACCAAAGAAATGTAGTGTCAAAGTGGGAAGGAGTGCTGAGAAGCTGAAGTCTGAGCAGTGAACTGCATGAACTGTGCTCCCAACAGCCCCAAGCGTTTAATTAATACAGAGGGAGAAGGGAGCTTTTTATCCAGAGCCTTTAATGCCTTTAATACAAGGACAATTAAGCAAATTGATAGCTGATCTCTGTGTGTGGAACTCATTGTGTAAATGTGTGCACATTATGGTCAAAAGTGTGTGGCCCTGAAGAATACCAGATTTGAATTCTTGATCTAGTTTATAATAGCCAGACTTTCCTGAAAGGTATGGAAGATAAACCTTGCCTCAAGAAGTTCAGGTGAAGTTTTTTAAAACAAGTGTACAGAATGGAACAGTTACTCCTCAGAAGTACATTTTAAAAAGTTTTCTCCTCTTGCCAAAAGCTTGATCTTCTCCCCCTCTCTTCCTGTAACAGTGGGTTTAGTAACAGGTATTATTCTTCCCCTCAAACTTGGTCATGCATACTTCTGTTCTCTTAACCTAACCCTGTTTTGACTCACTGCTTCCAAAACTCATCACTGGACTTCTGAATGTTTATTCTCCTCTCCTGTGTATTATCCAGTCTTTTAATTAAACAATATGAATGATAATGTAAAAGTAAATTATGTAGCCTGCTAAAGAGGGGAAAACTTTAGGCCTTTTCATTTGCTAAACATCTAGGGCAAAACTTGTATGAAATATTTTGTCATTACTTTGAAGTGTTAAATCTTTACTGTAAACATCAAGCTTCGTACTAACAGGAATGAGTAAAAATATGGCAATTTTTTTAAAACTTCCTGTAAACAATGGAAATACAGTTTTGAAAATAGTTGAACTTCAGCATTCTGAACTCTGAACCAGGACTTGATCTCAGCTTGGTCATATGACAGATCTCTTCTTACAAAGTATAAACCAGCAAGGTACAGTCAGCTTCTTTCAAGCTCCAGCTTTAATAAAGCAAGTTCTCCTGTTAGCTTCACCAGTATTTCACATTTCAGTGTATGTCTTCCCTTCTCCAGTTACGACTTTCAGCAGTAATATTTAATTTGGATAGGTAGAAATAGAGCTGTAGTCAAGACTTAGGCATGAGGTCTCACAGGAACAGTTATAGTAAAATAGGATGAGTTAGTAATTAAATTCAGTTTTTTACAATTATCTAATCAGCTGTAGTGTGAGTTACTGTAGAGCACAGCATGTAATGAATGTGTACCTTGCAGATTCCTAGGGAGACCTAATGTGCTGTGCTGGATTCATTGCTGTGACTGTAGCTCACATAACTGTACATAAATTTCCTTGAGCATTACTGCAGCTGCATGGGCTTGGTTTTGCAGTCCCAGTTCTGCTTGGAAAAATAAGTAGTTATTTGAGTAATGCAGCCTGTGCTGAGCTCCATGCCAATGCCAGCAGTGCACATGCTGTCTGCTTGCTCCTCACACACACATCTTCCTGTGTCTGCACACAGTCAAAGCAGGAACAGGAGTCTCTCCTGCAGAGTTGGTAAAAATGTTCACACTAGTTGAGTCTAAGCTTCTCTGACTTTGCAGTAATGTTGTACCAACTCTTATGGAGTGAAAAATATAGATTCTTCTTGGGAAAATAATGCAGTTAAAATTGCTGACAGGGAGATGTACTTCTGGTAAGCATTCTCCCTTTAATGTTCAATTGCATTGCATTGTAAGTAGAAAACACTTTGGAAGTTTAATTCTAGTAATAATTGACATGTAAGTGTTAATGCCTCCTAAACATTGACTAAGGTACTTCATTTTCATGCTTCATAGTAAATAACTTTTCTTCTGATCTTAAAAATTTTTCATCCTCCTCAATTAATTCATAAACTTGCTGCTATGGCTTGAGGCTACAGAATTAATGTGTTACTACAGTTTTAAATAAGGATGTTCTCTCTCTGATGCCCTGGAGCCTTTCATCTAGGCAAGGATTGGCTGTCCTCTGTGGTAACCTCCTCTCAAGACTGGTAGCAATGACTTGCAGCCACCCCGTGTTTTCTCAGATAAACCCTGACTGCTGTTCTAAGGGGGCCTGAAATGTGAAGTGTTTCACAGAACTGTGAGATCTGTGAAGCCCTTTTTTTCCTGTGGGAGGCAAGTTTTATAAAAGAATGATTCTTTTCAACTTGCCTTTCATGAATGGTAATGAACAGAAATGAAATTCTAATTTCAAGCAGAGAGCTTCATTGTTATTTATCAGATATGACTGGCCCATTTGTATGAAGAGGTGAGTGAAAAGGTGAATCATGTAGTGCAGAATTGTTAAATGCATCAGTACATTTTTGCTGAGGCTTTAGATTGGTGAGTCACTTGTGTACCTTTGAAATACATATTCATTGTGTTCTTTTCTTTTTGCATCTGGTGAGATCTGTGAGAGATTTACCTCTGTTAATAAGAAACCTGAAGAGAAGGAAGAAATAGGTTCATGAAATACAAAGATTTCTTTGTGTCAGATTGTAAGTTGTATAAATTGCCCCTACCATTATTACTCAAATCAACAAAAAAATAGCAAATCAAACTGGCAAATTTTAGGTTTCAGCAGTTGATTGACTGTTGGGCTGTCACGGTGTTGGACTGTGGGCAGTAGGAAGTACATGACATTGGTTTGTAGTGATCCCTGAATGCCAATATTGAGCAGGTAAATAGCACCCTCTGCTTGATGGACACTTAACACATCTTCTCTGCATCTTTATAGAAATGCCATTAGCAAGAGACTGTTCTAATGAGTTAATTTGTTCTGAAGGAAACTTGGATTTGGGAATCAAAGGCTAGACCTTGATAAAACTTTAAATAAACCTTGATAAACTTCAGAAATGTCTGTTTAGCATTTTCAGCTTCGTAGTGGTAAATGCTGGAATACTGAAAGAATTCTCATGTTGAAATTTTTAGGATAAACTTAGAGGTGTATTTTAAAGTCCTGTGCTTTAAAAGGCATCATAGGCTGTTGTTTTTATATGAGTTTTTATCTAAGTGGTATCACTCAAAGAAAACAAGGGGAAAAGGGAAGATGGAAAGGACAGGCAGGGAACAGCTGCTCCCTGGCAAGGAATGCTGCCCAAAGGTGCAGATTTCAGTTCGTGACTGTATTTGGATGAGTTCAGTGTACCTGTGACACTCATGGTGAAGAGTTCTTCCCAGGAGCATTAGCTCATGTTCTTGAGATGGATTGTAAATGATGAAGACGTTGAGAATGTAATCAAGAGCTTCAGTTAGACTGTATCTTTTGGGACCATGGGTGTAAAAATGTTTGACATGTAGAAAATTGTTTGTCCAGAGAAATGAGGTGCCTGACAGTGGGGAAGAAAAAAATTGTTCCATGATTTGCCTACATATACACTTAAATTGTATATGTAGCTCTCACTGAGTTTGTGTTAAAACAGGTAAAATCAATTGCTTTGTGGTAAACTCAGTTGCTATTAATTTTCTCGGCAGATAACTTTTGCAAAGGAACATGAAGCTGAAGTAATATTCAGCATGAGACCAGATTACTTTGATAGCCATGACTGTAAACTTTTAGATGTTCCTCTGGTTTTGTTGTGTAGACACTATGCTTACAAAAACTAAAATGTTGCTGGAGAGGGGGGAAGCTAGTCTTGCTGGAGTATTTTGGAATGGTTTCTGACTCCAGCTTTGCTGTAATTTTATAAGCNACTCATGGTGAAGAGTTCTTCCCAGGAGCATTAGCTCATGTTCTTGAGATGGATTGTAAATGATGAAGACATTGAGAATGTAATCAAGAGCTTCAGTTAGACTGTAACTTTTGGGACCAAGGGTGTAAAAATGTTTGACATGTAGAAAATTGTTTGTCCAGAGAAATGAGGTGCCTGACAGTGGGGAAGAAAAAAATTGTTCCATGATTTGCCTACATATACACTTAAATTGTATATGTAGCTCTCACTGAGTTTGTGTTAAAACAGGTAAAATCAATTGCTTTGTGGTAAACTCAGTTGCTATTAATTTTCTCGGCAGATAACTTTTGCAAAGGAACATGAAGCTGAAGTAATATTCAGCATGAGACCAGATTACTTTGATAGCCATGACTGTAAACTTTTAGATGTTCCTCTGGTTTTGTTGTGTAGACACTATGCTTACAAAAACTAAAATGTTGCTGGAGAGGGGGGAAGCTAGTCTTGCTGGAGTATTTTGGAATGGTTTCTGACTCCAGCTTTGCTGTAATTTTATAAGCCACGTGAATATCATGAGGTGTGTGATTGCCTCAATTCACGTCAGGGCCACCCAAATGTGGCCAAAAGCTGAAATGTGTGCTGTTGACTTAAATCCAACAGAGACTTCCTAGTACGTGTGATTGAGCTGAAAGTCACTGTAGAAGGTACTGATTCAACTAAATTTCTGCAGCAAGAAAAGGACTGTGAAATGATCAGTCACTGGCCTGTTACTTGACTGTTTCTTAAACGAGCATATTCTTGGATTAAACATTGCATGTGAATATATATAAATAAATTTATGTCAAGTTAAAATGACCTATAACTGAAGCCTGTCCCTACACAACTCGTTAAATGGGAAGGTCTCAGCATTAGTCCCCCAGCAGTTTCCATACAGACTCTGTACCTCAGGACAAGTTTCATAGTTTAATCCTTGCATGTGCTCGAAGGGGAGGCTTGAGTTCCCACTGACAGCGTTAGAAACGATTTTTTTCAGTGGCCCTATGTTCTTTACATGTGTATTGAGATAATTAAGGCAACAGGAAGGGAATTGATGCAAATGAACTTAGTTCCTGCTTTGCCAGTGAATGAGTCAGGTGTAGCAGAGGCTGATTTCAGTCCCCACGGACTGTGACATACTAACCTGCTTTGCAATTAGGTCTTAATCTGTTGTTGTGGCATGTTTTATTGCTCCACTTACATGCATTTTAATGGCAATAAAAGATACACCAGAGGTATAGAGCTTTTGAAAGCCATGCAAGGAACTTTTCCTTGAAATAGCTGGTCTTTTTTTGTGTTTTTCTCCATTCCCATGATAGCTCCTTCACAATTGTAACTGTGACCATCTGTAGCTTCACTTCTGAGTGTATATGTTTGAAGAGTTGCGTCCAGTCACCAGTGGAGTCCCACAGGGGTCAGTGCTGGGCCCAGTACTGTTCAACATCTTTATCGACGACATGGATGAGGGAATTGAGTCCATCATCAGCAAGTTTGCGGACGATACTAAGCTGGGGGCAAATGTTGAACAGCCGGAGGGTAGGAAGGCCCTCCAGAGGGATCTTGACAGGCTGGAGAGGTGGGCAGGCTCCAACAATATGAGGTTTCACAAGACTAAGTGCCGGGTTCTTCACTTTGGCCACAACAACCCCGTGCACCGCTATCGGCTGGGGGAGGAGTGGCTCGAGACTGGTGAAGTGGAGAGAGACTTGGGTGTACTGATTGATAGGAAACTCAACATGAGCCAGCAGTGTGCCCAGGTGGCTAAGAAGGCCAATGGCATCCTGGCCTGCATCAGGAACAGTGTGGTCAGTAGGTCCAGGGAGGTTGTCCTTCCCCTGTACACAGCGCTGGTCAGACCTCATCTTGAGTACTGTGTGCAGTTCTGGGCTCCCCAGTTTAAGAGGGATGTTGAGCTGCTTGAGAGGGTCCAGAGAAGGGCAACGAGGATGGTGAATGGACTGGAGGGTAGGCCCTATGAGGAGCGACTACAGGAACTGGGACTGTTCAGTTTGGAGAAGAGGAGGCTCAGAGGGGACCTCATTGCTGTTTACAACTACCTGCGGGGAGGTTGCAGCCAGATGGGTGTAGACCTCTTCTTCCAGGCTGACGACACCAGAACGAGAGGGCACGGCCTCAAGCTACGCCAGGGGAGGTTCAATCTTAACATTAGGAAGCGGTTTTTCACAGAGAGAGTAATCGCATATTGGAATGGGCTGCCCAGAGAGGTGGTGGAGTCACCATCCCTGGAGGTGTTTAAGAGAAGACTGGACGAGGAGCTTAGTGACATGGTCTAGCAGGGAGGTGTAGGGCTGGATGACGTTGGGCCCCTTCCGGCTCGGAGTGGCCTGCTAGACTGTGAGGGATCCAGGGTGGTGTTATGCTCTGCGATGTGCTCTCGGTCTCCTTACGGGTGTTAGATGGTGAGTTGGACTAGATGATCCTTGTGGGTCCCTTCCAACTCATTACATTCTGTGATTCTGTGATTCTGTGAAATGTAGAGTATGATATAAATATAAAATACAATATAAATTTATAAAAACATCTAATAAACATGTCAATAATTCTAGGGTTCTAATTGCTGCACTTTTCCTCTAGCATTTTAGAAATATTTTGAACTAAATAGTGGTTTTATGGTCTTATTTCAAAACACTCTGTTACACTTGGTGTTGTGAACAAGTTCTAAACTGCTGCTTCACCAGCCTGTCACTTGCTGGCCATGGTCCCAGAAGGGACAAGCAGCTACTTGTGAATTGAATCCAGCTGTGTGTAATATGAAATATTTGCTGTGTTAAGGAGTCACACACCTTGACATTTGACTCTTCTCAAAATTAATAGTATATTTTTGAATCGAAAAACCCAACACAAAAAACCTAAAACAAAACAGCACAAAAAACCTGTGGGATATAAAGGTGTATCCAAGTGATGGAAATTATATTTAACTGCCTGTAGCATGGTAAAAGCAATTTGGAATTGTGTGGTAGTTCTTAATATTTAGAAGTCTGGTGATGGATGTGCATATTTTGGCTGCAGGTAATTGGGACTAGGAAAAAGTAAAAATGTAATCATTAAGGGTTTAGCAATTTAATTTAAAAAAATATATATTTTTTTGCATCTGGACAGTCACCTTGATGTTTCATTGTCCTTAAAAAGTGTTTAAGAAATACTTCTTGTGAATTAAAAAGTGAAAAAGTACATAAAACCCATAAATGGGTCTGTTGTAGGTTTTTCTTTTACTTGATCTTCAGTATCTGAGGTGCAGTTTTACTCCTGTGGTTTTGGGAAGTTACTGGCTCAGCCTTGGAGTGATTCTAGACAGGTTTTGAAGCTGCTCTTATGTTCTGTAAATTCATTTTTAGGCAGTGAGGGCATCAGGTAAAGAAACTCCTCTCTAGGAACCCTAAACACATTTTTCCTAATACAGTATTTGAATGCAATGGAGTGGTTTCACCGAGGAACTCAAACTTGTATTTTTGCTTTTTTCTCTTGTAGAACGATGAAAATGTGTCACTCCAGGACATCAACCTCTCAGTTCCATCAAGTCCAGAACCACAAGAACCTGAGTCAACTTTTAAGGTAAATGACAATGTGTGACTTTACAGAATAAAAGATACAAACCTGGTTATGTTTAAAAACGCACCCAAAGCTTTTGTGCTATTCTGCTTGTTGCTTCTTTCTTCTGTTTCAATGCAGACTTAATGATTATTTATACCCTTCATTTTTTCAGTTTTGTTCAAATGGAAGGGTTTATTTTACCTTTCAAAATACAGTATCACAGTATTAGCAAGGTTGGAAGAGACCTTGGAGATCATCAAGTCCAACCTGTCATCCAACACCAACCCATTGTCTAAACCATGGCACTACCCACAGGACCATCCAGTCCAACTCCCCACCTACTGACCGTGTCACTGAGCTCCTCATTGAGTCTTCTCTTAAACACCTCCAGGGATGGCGACTCCACCACCTCCCTGGGCAGTCCATTCCACTGAGCGATCACTCTGATCCTTACAGTTTAAATAGTTAAAATAACTTGTAGCAGCCATGTGGAAATTAACAGCTGAAGGGTAACTTTTCCCCAAAACCTTCTGTATGCATCATCCTTTAGAATCCTGGTGTCTGCATTGGCAACATTTAGGTGTTTCATGACGTATTTTTTGAGCTTATTCTTCTGTAGTCACCTGCCTCAAAATCTCAGAAACTTATTCTTAGAGGAAGAGGACTGCTTTTGACTTAATAAAAAACTGTGAGGTTTAATTGATGTTTGGAATTGTCACTTCTTTAATTGATATTTAATATGGTTTGAAAAAAATGGCACAACAAATCAGTCTGGGTGTTTTCCTGAAGCAGTCCCTAACAACATTTTTAGTGAAACTGAAATAGTATGTCACTGTATGCCACTAAATGGAAATATGCCTGTTAATTTATGGCCTAGTTATAATGGGACAGTTATATGGAAAATCACTTTAAAGCAAATTCACTCTTTCATATTTACCAATTTTTTTGAGCCTCTGAACTTTGAATAATCATTAAGTCTTCAGTTTTCAGTAGGATGTATCCAAATCAGTTGTGCTATTCACGTTCAGTAAAGAGAGGTATACTTGAGTTTCTAAATTATTTTTCCCTGTTTCTATCACTTTATGTTAAAGATTTTTTAAATAGTAGTTCCCTTAACCTTTAAGCTTCAATAATTTTTGTTGTTACATAGAGAGGGCTACAGGTAGTGTTTGACACCTAAGGATGTTCCATCTACATGGTGTCAGTTGCTTGTACAACAGATAAATTACAGAGTCAAAAATGCAGCTAATTCACTTACCCTGAAAATTTAGTGGGTCTTCAGATGAATTTGGCCTCTTAAAAGAACTTAAAGTGAACTTCCTTCAGTCTTTAGCCTGTATCCTACAGCCCATCTCTCCAGGGGAGGGAAGTCTGTGCCGTGGGAGTGCCAGCGCCCCCGTGCACCTCTGCTGTAATATGTTCTGTAGGGGTGTGGATTTAGACCATGTAGTCAGAGGAAACCTCACAGTGCCCACTGTTGTGTTGCAGATGGATGATCTGCTGAATGAGATCAGGCAGCTTAAAGATGAACTGAAGAAAAAGGACGAAACAATCAACCAGTTAGAGCATCAGCTTGTAAGTATAATGCAAAACATCCCAAGTGTGCACTGCAGAGTGGAACTTCTAGGCAGTTCTGATGAAGACTTGAAGAGAGCTTAGTTGATTTTTTTACTTGCACTTTCATGATAACAAAGGTAGGTTTGGGTTCTGTTGGACCCACCTGACTCCTGGGTCTGTGAAGGTTTAATTGTATCAAACTGAATTTACATGTCAAGTGTGTCTGCAGTTGTGCTCCTGGGATCTGTAATTGTGAAGGCTGTTCATGATTCCTCTGTGTGACACTTAACAAGGGTGTTTATACGGTTGTTTAAAGTGTTTTATTTCCAAAACAGTTTTGAACATAAAGTTCTAGAAGCTGCTCAAAAATAACAATGAGCAGATGCTTAGAGTGTTCTAAAAATTAACAAGTGCTGAGCCTATTGTTCTGCCTGAAACAGAAGTTGGTGGGTTTTTCTCCTCTCCCCTACTGTCTGTCAGTTTAATAAAGAGTTACATCATAGAATCTAAAGCTGAATAAGGTACTATTCAAAGTGGATTTTTCTTTTAACAGTACAAAGCATGTAGAAATTGGCTAAATAAGGACAAGGTATGGGGACACTTTCATCATAAATTAGGTTCAAGAGGACACAAGGCCTAAAGCAGAAGTCATGTGTGCCTTTTACCCTTTTGCCCTTGTTCTGAGTTTGGATTTTGCCGTGTTTATTTCTGCATTTGCTTATGGTAAACTCACCTCCTGTGACAATTCCATGTTTCAAGCCATTTCAAACCACAGCAGGATCTTGTAGGTAGGGTAGATGAGATGCCAAGAGGTACACCCCATATTTATTTATCGTGGCTGTAGATAATATTGTGTGACCATAATGTCCAGTGAAATGTTTAGCGTGCGCATTTGTACACATGTGCACTGAGACTGACTTGTGTCTTCATCCACTCCCTGTCTCATTTGTGATCATTCCCTCTAAAACAAAAACAAAGGATTAGGGTTTGTCTTTCTGCTCTGCTGTTTAAACAACAGAATGCCAGATCACAGCATGCCAAACCAAATTGTCTTGTTTGTTAGTATTTTGTGAAAAATACTGACTTTTCAGTGTTCTTAGTCTCCACCATCAGGCTTTAAAGATTTCTTCAGGGGAATTTCTCCTTCCCTGCTCAGTCACGTCCCTGGTTGCTGTGGTATTTGGGAACTGTGGCAAGTAAGAAACCCTGCTGTAAAGATGGATAAAACTTGTATGTGTAATTATTGAAAGATGATTTGAAGAATTAGTGCTTCAGACAGAAATTTAAATGGAATAAAAACTCTTTCCAGAAGTCAACATTTATTCTGGATTATTTCTAAATATACTTTGGGAAAAGCAGCAGTTGTGCAGCACTACAAATAGCAGTTTCCATGGTTTAATTACACATATTGTACTTTCCACGTTTGAACACTGGACCTTGACTGTACTTTTCAAGAGACTTCGTTGGTTAATTTCTAACTACTTCTTTTTTTTTTTTTTCTCTTTTGGGGGTGATTAAGGCCACGAGATGTAACTGCCAGAAAGACAGTCAGAAACCTGCGGGGGCAACGCGCAGCCACGCTGAGAAATTTACACAAACCTCCTGGAGGAGGAGTTCTGTGAGTACCGTGTGCCATTCCTCCTCAGCTGCTCCCCCGGCACTTCATTGCCCTCTGCTGTTACCTTTGCTGTCACACAAGTCAGCCGTGTTCGAGGGATTCTGTGAAAGCAGTATCCGCCCTCGTCACATTTTCACTGTTGATCTCGTATTTGTTGCAGAAAAACCAACTGTGTATTCTTTAGTTTCAGTGCACAGATGTAAAAGCAAAAGTTAATATTGTTAATATTTCTTACTGTTATTTTGGTAATTTATTTTAATAATTTGACTCATTAAAAAAACTATTGGGTGCAAATCACTTTGACAAAAGACATCTTCATTCTCGTATCTTGTTGTGTGGATTGTATGTGCTTCCATTTTATAAAACTTATATTCTTTATGGAGCACTAATACAATGCCTAACATGGGGAGGGACAAAATATTTGATATTACATATTGGTGAGAAATTACATTTGACTTTAAAACAAGGGTTTTGTCAGTCACCAGCAATTAGAAGTTAGATCTTGAAGCTGCTGCTCTAGCTAGAAAACCCAAAATTTTATTAAAAGACTAAAATGACTTTGATTTTTGTTGTTGTTTTTTTTTTTTTTGTATTTACCCTACTTTGAGTTAGTTGATATATGATTGTAGTAAAGATGAATCCCCCCTTCTATCCTTCTAAAATTGGTCTTTTAAATATAAAGTGCACCACACTGTATGTTCAGCAGTTAGTGACAAACAGCTTTTTCCAAGCTTTCCAACCTCCTCCTGTCTGAGAAGAACCCAATGTAAATAGATCATAACCTTAAGTAGCTTTTGGGTTGCTTCAGCACCTCTGCTCCAGCATGTACATGTAATGCCTTTGTTTATCCCATTTGTTTCTTTGGAGTTTTTGAGCTCCTGCATTGTTTCTTTTTCCAAAGTTTTAATCTCATGTATGTGGTGTGCATTTCATGTTTTTGTGCATTGATACTGTTACTGGTTTAGTGGCTGTTGTTTCCATGTTCCTTTTGTCCATCTCATTTTTTCACTTTAATTGGGAAGCAGATTAGCAATCATGGAAAACTAGTTGCTGACTACCAAAGTTTTAGTTTGAGCAACTTGTATTACATAAGGTAAAACAAAGATACTGGAGAGGATGGGGAGTTTGAGTTCCTGGCTCAAGCAAAAGGAGTCACTCAGCACAATAGTCTGTATTGGTTAGGTTGGTCAGTATATTTCTTTTAATGTATTGAGTAGTTTTCTTTAAAAAGAGATTTTTTTTTTTTGTCTGGAGGAAGTTCAGGTGAAGGGGAAGTATCTTCAACAAAATAAAAGAACCTTTGCTGTATTCATGGTTGGGTGTGTGGATGTATGTTTATCACACACATGTTTTTAGGTCTGTGATCATTAGCTGCACATTCTGAACACCTCAGGATTTTTTCTCCCCATGTAAAGTTTCTCCTGGTGTTGATAAAGGACTTGAAATATTGAAATACTGACAAATTTTCAAAGTAGACTGTTTCTCAGGAGCTTTTATTAGTAAATGATAGCTGCATAGTTTTGGGCAGAATGTTGGGCGTGTTTTGGGGTTTTTTTCAACATCTTCACTGACATATTTGGGAGTTAGAAGTTTTCTGGAAACCAGCAGAAGCTGCTGGAACTCCTTCATGTGGGATTTCCTCAAGGAGGGCGATAGTCTGGCTGTTCTAGCCAAGTTTCAGTTCTAATGATCAGACATGAACCTTTTGGATTAAAGCTTCCTCTGCTTTAACATGCATATAGATGCTTCCTTGCATGCTGGAACTCAGTGACAAAGAAAGTCATGCAATAGAAAGGAGACACAATCAGCTCTTATTTTCTTGAGGGAAGAGTACAATAAATACAAGACCCCTAAGTAAAATGTATTCTCACTGCTAAAAAAATCTCAAAAACCCTCTTAAATAATTTTTTTTTCTTTCTTAGCATTCCTGTTCAGTTTAATTTAATGGTCTTGACCATTAGAGAGTAGACTAGGAGAAACCAGGTTTATTGGTCCTAAATGTAATGTAAATAATGAAATGTTATTGATGTTTATGAAATGACAAAAGTTTTTATACAGACTACTTTTCTTGAAAAATCCAAATTGTAATTGAAATCTTGGCAATGAGAGAATAAATCCTTTGAGGCAAATAAGCTTTCTGCTTCTTTAAGCTTGGTAGGATGTAGTTTTCATGGTTGATAAATATTTAAGTAATTTTTATTCTATTGGTGTTGATCTACCAGTTATTTGAAATGATTATGAGTATCAGGGAGTTACTTTAGTTCAGTTATCAAAACTTCCAAGATTAATGTGACAGTTCACAAATTCTATGTATTCTGCGTATTCTATATGAGTCAGAACTGATACAACATGTATATTCCTGAACTCTGAGAACACAGCAATTTGGTGTTTCAAGGAATACTTTAAATGCTTGCCGAATGGTATTTCATAAATAATACATGCTACAATAAACTAGGGAACAGGGAGAGTAGAAATGAGCTATTAAAAGGTTTCAGATAGCAATTTAGGACCATGTGAATTATATCAATTTGGTGCTGTTCACCTGGCCATTTGAAATACCTGATAATTCTGATCACTTCGTGGTTCTGCTAGTAAGTAGACAAGTGAGTATCATACTGTTTTTTAAAAGCCATGTTTGTATCTGTTGCTTTGTTAACAGGTATTTCTAGAAAATGGCCTGTTCTGATGTGATTATAAGCTTTGTCTAACGTTGTTCTCTTTAGGGACTAGAGCTCTTTAAAGTACTCTTGGGGTATTTTTACTGTTTAAGTGCAAATACCTAAGTGGGAGTATGTAACTTTAGGTGAGTCTTTGGAACTTGAGTCATGTAAGAAAATCTAGTGGTGGAAAAAATACTTTGGAAGTTGGGCTTCTTTCATATTAATAGGTAGTTACTTATTGCATTGCTCCTGTGACTGTGACATGGTATTTCTTGTAAATTATGGCCTTACAAGATACGCAAAACTTATGTAACTTCTGGTCATTTGTGTATGGTTTTTTGTTAACCATCCTTGGGGTAAGGTCTTGTACAAGTATTCACTGACAGCATAGACCACGACATTTCCTGAAGGATTTCTTACAGATCTCTTACACGAAATTCATTGCAATTAGTTTATCTCTATCATTTAACTGTAATGGGAGAAAATATGCAACACCTGGGAGAAGATGAAAATTACCTGAAGAAGTGAATGTTGATGGAGAGCTTACAAGGAAGAAAAATATGAGCGCCTGTTGCCACAATTGTCTTGTAGGCTCTGCAGCTTTTTTTTTTTTTTTTTTAATACTGAATATTGATTGTTTTAAGACTCTGAAGGTAGAGGGTTTGGATGTGAAGTTTACTTGATTTCTCAAACTGGAAAGGCTGTTTGCACATGCTGAGAAGTAAAAGACAAGCAAACAAACCAAAAAGCCCTGAATTTAGCATAACACAACTCTGAGTTCATGGTTGCTCTTCAATTCTCTGCACCATTAGTGTCTACATTAAAAATGAGGTTTTCCCCTTGGTGGTATCCGAGCAGCTCACAATGATGAGAATAAGCTTTGCCTCCTAAATGTGTGTACAGATTCATTCTTGTCTCTGGTAAAATGACAACAGAACCCTTCAGTCTCCATGCAAATTCTTGTTCTTTGCTACATCGTTTCTCTCCTTTTGCCCTGAGAAACTCTTTGCCTCCCCTTTGAATTTTGTTCCAGTTCGCCATTCCATTCACTGTTACTTTGATGAACCTTTGTAATACTTGGCTGTCAGTGTTTACTTCTGTCTTTTAGGTTTTAATATCTCCTTCCACCTTAGCCTGAAACCTCCTGTATGTGTTGACACCACAACTATGAATTTAAACTCCCAGGTTTTGTAGTCTAGTCACTCTTAGTGCCCATATCCTCACATGCAGCCTTGGTTTCTCTCATTGTCCAGTTCTCTGCTGTTTGCTGGAGGGTCTTACATTCTGGGTGAGACAGAGCCATAGCTGCACTGGGTTGTCATGCGGTGCACTTATGTCTTGTGATCTGACTGTGCATGACATGCGAGGTCCCTTGAATTCTTCACAAGCTTCTTGGTTTAATGTAAACCGGCACATAAGACTGGGTTGGTGGGGTTTTTAAAATCTGAATACTTTCAGAAAGACTGTTGCATGTCAGAACTGCTCATTCATAATCTCGTTGTGCTGCAAGAGGAGACTGCTGCAAAAACCTTCTGTTTGCATAGATACTGAAGTATGTCATTCTAGGTTTGTTCGTGATGTGGCGCTCTGAGTTTGAGGCAGCTGGCAGTGCTAGGTGAGATGCAGCAAAAATCATCTCTTCTCCAAAGTGCTCAGGCTCCAGTTGTATGGATGAAAATGGATCTTTGTAGTTGTGGTTCTGCAGCAGAAAAGACTTTAAAGCAGTAGCAGTCGTGGGTGTTGGTGTACCCTTGGGAAAGAGCTGAATGATTTGCCTGTTGGGCTAAAATTACTGTGCAGCAGTAGTTGAGGAATATTTCTCTTTTCTGGCAGAAGCAATTGCTTTTGTTCCTGTGATTGCTTATTCTAAGGTTGAAGTCTGTTCATATCAATGGAAAACTCCAGCCTTAAAGTCTTCACAGTAGTATTTAAAATAAAGCAAACAGCCAACAGGTTTTCCCAGTACAGTTGGAGCCACAACTTCCTAAAGCTTTTAGCAGCAATAGTACAACTAATTAAGGTTTTCTGAAGAACATTCATCATTTTTCTTCTGCTTTGTAGGCTGCATTATTTCAGCTGCTCTTATTTTTGAGCTCCCAAATCTCCTTTTGCTTTAAAACTCTGATTCACTTCTCTTTGGGGATGCTTTTGGTGTTTCACAATTCCAGTGCCTGGGAAATTAGGGAAATGGGATTTAAGGATAGTGCCTGGATGCACAAAGCAGCTGGAGGGAGGAACTGTTCTGACTACTGTCTAACATTAAAGTGTAAGTGGAAAGAGTTGCTTCAGAACCTGGAAGAATCCTGTCAGATGTTTTTGAGGTGTTTTCAGATTGTTCATTTGGGTTTTTTTAATAGAAGCTGAGGTAAGTCGTCATCTTATCTTTTGGTTTTAGCATTGCTTGCTTGTGAATTTTACAGACATTGTAATAATCAAGCAGAAAATAAATGGTGATTTAGGGGGGTTTATTTGTTTCTTACATTTAGCTGTGTATTTTGAATGTGTAGATTAATTTGAAAGTGTTTATTAGTGTGTTTCTTTTTTCCTCTTTGGATTTCTTGGGAGCCTCAGTATACATTTCACTAATAAAAGGACGTGAATCTGAGTTTGTTTGAAGGAGAAATTTTGGTAAATCTGCTGGAGTTTTGCACAATAAATGCTATAAAAAGAAAAACAATCTTTACATAAGCCAGACTTATTTGCAGATGCTTCTCTCTTCATGTGCTGTAGCACTGGGATATGTACATCCTTTATAAT
The DNA here is from genome assembly GCA_013390025.1 of Pitta sordida. Lineage (NCBI taxonomy): Eukaryota > Metazoa > Chordata > Aves > Passeriformes > Pittidae > Pitta > Pitta sordida. Next base: position 55,093 of record WEKX01015171.1, on the reverse strand, counting down.
TTTTAAAATCAATATAAGTCATAACACACATCTAAATAAATTTGCAATGCTGTATTTCTGGTCATTGCTTGGTTCAAATAATGTTGATTTTAATTATTTTATGTACCATTAAGGAATCTTTGTTTGGGATTTGGTTATGTTTGTTTTCTGCTTACAAAAAAGGAATCTGGTATTTGTTTGACATTTGCCTCCCTGGAGCAGTGTGAACTGCAGCATCTGGGAGAAGGAAATTGAACCATAGAGTAGTTCAGCTTAGCAGGCAAAAGACTCAAGGAAGTGACTTGCACTTTCTTCAGTTACTTCTCCAGTCAGGGTGATGATAAAATACCATGAAGAATTATTGAGAAGACTGTACTTAGTGTTGTGCTTTGAAGTGCTAATATTGATGCTTAAAAATTTCTGGAATGTATCAAGACATGTAAATATTTCATTGCTTCTACAACAGTATCATAACTTACTGAGCTCAGCTGGCTTGTGCTTGTCTTAATCTCTCTTTGCAGAGAGTGGAAGGGAGAAGAAATAAAATTCTCACCTCCCTTCTTAACATGTTAAAAACTTCAAAGAAGTCTAAAAGCCCATCACCAACTGAGATAAGTCTCTGCAAAATCAGACTTGTGCGTGATGATAACGTGCTTTTTACCATGTGGACATTCAATTATGGTTAGAGCATGAGGAGGATTTTTTGTTGCTGTTCCACCACCCTGACACAATTTAGGCTGAAATGTGGACAAACCTGAAAAATGTGGTGTTGTTTTGTACAATGCTGTGAAAATGCAAAGCTTTTGATAAATTCTCAGCAATCATTGATTGACTAATCTTGTTCCCAGGAATATTTCTGTATTTAATTATTAATATTTGATACCTATTCAGGTGATGCAACACGTTGTATTATTTTGTCATATTGCTTGACTGAAGCTGCTACTGTCTAGTAGTCTAAAAACTGTTATGTTAAAGACCACTGGTGGAGGACTGTGGATAATCCAGATCTCTGTTTAGAGATAATCAGATTGAAGAACTTGTTTCATTACTTAAATTTTGCTTCAATAATTGTTTAGGTTAGCTTCTAAAGAAGGATAAAGTGGTCTTGTCAGATTTTTTTTCCTTTATTTCCTGTTCTATGTTGTGTTCTGCCCAGCAGATTCTAAGACTTGATTAAATGCATGTGTAAGTTATATCTTAGCAGTACTGACATTTAGCAAATCAGTGGATAAGATTTAACTAGATTAGCATAACTGGAGGATCGCGGTAGTGTTTGAAATTCTCCTAGGACAGAAAGAGCAAAATATTTATTTCTAGAAATAAACTGGAAGCATGGAAATAAAATACCGTATTATTTGTCCAGCCCTGGCAGTGTGATATGTAGTAGATACTCCGGCAGGGAAACAGGAGACAATGGCAGTTGTCACTGGTGGTATGAATATTCCAGAACCTATAAAAGCACTTCTCAGCTTTACTGTTCAAAGAGTAACGTGGTTGCAAAGACGTAAACCTGTCCTGCTGAAATAGCAAATCAAGATCCTTATTTTAGAAGTGGGAAGTTTCATGTTGGATAGAATTTTCCAAGGCAAGGCTTTGGAGAAAGGGATAGACTGGATAAAATGACTTCTTGTTTTGGGAATGCAGCAACCACAATGTGTCACACTTGTGATTAAAGACATCTGATAGGCAAATCTGCATGGCATGGATGTGCACAGTTCCCTCAACCTTTAAGGGAAGACTTCAAGAGCAAAGTGAAAGGAAGACAATTCTATGTCACCTCTCCTCTTCCATGTTCAATACTAATGTCAAAATAGGAGTGAAGTGGCCTTTGAAGCACCGGGACTTGCTAGAGAATCTGTTTGTGTGCATTAGAATTTTTTTGCTGTAAACTCAAGTTGACTGGTTTTCCAGTAGATTAGAACGAAGCATGCTGCTGTTTGGTGAAGCATTTCTAAAATATTTTTGAAAGCTGTATAAATACAATTTTATCATGTATTTTTAGCATGGAAAGCTCAGGTTCTATACTCTTCCCCTAAATTAATCTTTGGCAGAAATGTATACATATATGTTGAATAAAAATGAAGGGAATTTAAGATTTCTGGCTGGTTTAGGACATCATAATGTCATTTTTTCCTCTGGGCTTCAGTAGCATGTAGCATTTATTTTTATCAAGTAGAACAACTGGGAAATACGATGATACCTTTCTGGGGGAAAAAAAAAAGAAAAAGAATGGTGTGGCTTTTTGGTGTCTTGTTTTTTTTCCCTGTTCTCTTTTTTTATTATACTTCTCCCCCTCTCTCTTTCTGCACAGGGTGGGTATTCTGCTCCCTCCTTCTCTCCCTGGCAGGGCTCATTCCAGGGCATCCCTCGGAGTGTTCCACCGCACCGCAGACAGAGTGAGTCTGTACCTCTCACTCATCTCCCTCACCGTGTTCCAGTAGAAGCTTCCCCTTTGCACGCACTGTTCATCTCGTAGTACCCTCCTTCCTCAGGCAGATCTCCAGGCACACACCATAGTCTGTGGCTAACCAACATGCTTCCTTCAGCCACTGTATAAGCAGCTACAACTTTTAGCTTTATAACAGTTGTTTCATGCTGATAGACTTCAGCAGTTCGTCAGGCAAACCCGAGTAGGCCCTTGTTTCCAGTCTTGTCTTAACATGAATCTTGCTTGCTGCCTTTTCCCTGTATTCCATGGCTGTAATCCGCTCTCCTGTTCGTGTGTGTGTTCTGTTTGCTCATACGTCTACACGCCTGCATACGTGGGTGTAAATGCCCAAGTACCTCATGGTTGGACATCAAAGTGTTGCTGAGAAAGTGTCGTTTTCGTTGTCTCTCACAAGAAGTTTTCTTAACTTTTCAGAATGGCTTCCCTCAAACTAATTTTTTTTTTTTCCTCTCCCGGTATTTGTTGTAAAAAGGCTTCCTAGTACATTGAAGTGGCTGTTGCACAACTTGCATGATTTATTAACATTCCTTATGTGCTAGCTACAATGTGGGCTGATGTAAGATGCATTTGTTCTCTTGGCTTGGATCTGCAAAACAAAAGACAATTGCTGATTTTAAAACTGTATGCTTACGTAGACATAGAGAAATGGTAAGTCTTATTTTGTGCTTTGGTACTGCATTATACACAGATAAGTGTTTGAAGAAATATAACTGCTTCGTAATGCTGAAGTTATATTTTTTAAATGTACTGTAATTGGAGAATTACAGTGTTTGCCTAGCAAAGCCCAAGAGTGTATTTGGACAAGAAATAGAGGAAAGAGTAAATTTATGGAAACAAAGTAAGATTTCCAGGGCCAGTGGAGATCTGAAGAGTAAGCTGCACCTTGGAAAACTAAGCTTACATATATTTCAGATTGCAACAATCCTTACTTATTTCAATCAGAAGAAAAAAACCCATAACCCCTAATGTTTTGTAAATCATGTTTCAAATACTCTCTTGGCATTTCTGTGACAATGTTCATTTAAACAACTCATCACGAATGCACAGCCTGTTTCCATGGGCTTTTCTCTGTGCAATAAGGGATGTGCTCCATTTTCCTGTGGTGTTTGGTGTGGGACTTTGTGTGTAATGAACATAAACCCCTAAAAGCGATGACAGAGACTGAGTTTAAAGAGATCAGTAACTGACCCAAGGAGCATATAAATGTTATGTTTTTGAGGCTTAGTGTTAAGAGAATCAGGGTGGGAGGACAGTGTGTGAGCTGCCCAGTGAGAGCCTCTGGTGTCACATCGTTCACAGGAGCTGCCTCACTGAAGAAGAAAACTTGGTTCATCTCTTACTGATTCCCTAAGCCCCCATCTCATTTCCCCACCAACAACAGTGGCTTTATATTCAGGTTTCCATAGCAAACTTATATTACTAAAGCAGGGTGGAATTTTTACATATATACATATTATATATTCAATTCTGTGAATTATTTGTAAAGGAAATAAAGTACATGAGAGTGGGCCCTCGACTAATTAACCTAAACTATAATTAACCTGTTGTTTAGAAAAATAAGTTTCCTGTAGTGGAGTGTTCCTAGGTTTTTTCGTTAAGTCTTAGGTTTAATCAAAAGAGAAATACTCGGAATAAAAATGCAGTATAAAGTGGGACGTTAATTGGACATTTTAAATTATCTTCTGGCAAAGTCCATGATTTATCATTGTATGAAGAGTTCTATAAAGTAGGACATTACTGGAACTGTCATTAGTAGTACCCTTCTTTCCCACTTGGTTCAGTGGTTTTAGTTGCAGGGTTTGGAGCTAGAGTGAAATACAAAATGTGAAGGTTTGAGGCAAGGGGTGACATGGATGTCACTGTCAAGGATGGGGAAACAGCCTTCAACACTGACAATGCGGGTGTTCTTTTGCAGTGGTGGAGAGAAGGTGGTGGAGACATAGTATGAAGTTTTATCTGGTTGTGTTTTCTGTCTGGAGAACTTGGAAATCAAGCACTTCTTTTCTAAATTCTGGGTCGTGAACCTAAAATGTTGATTGTGCCTGTGATTACTGCAGGTTTAATCACTCTGCTGTTGATAGCTGATGGATACAGAGACCACTTACAAGCACTATAGATTGTGAGGGTATAAATCTGTAATTGGTTCACAGTGCAGTATATAAACTAAAAAAAAAGTCACTCCTGTAGTACAGGACAGGTAATGTATCCCTCCTAGGTAATACATTCCAACACTAGTGTAGGCTCACAATTCTTTCCCAGCATGAACCACTCATGAGCTCATGTTGTAACACAAGGATATTATCCAACTTTCCCTAGGCCCCTTGTCCCAAGTGCCTCAAGACATCATCTGCACACATAAGTGCTGATGAAAACTGCTTTGTTACTCAGGCATTGCAGTTGTTCATGTCTGTGCTTACTGTGCACTTCCTGCAGAAAGTGTTTAGACTTTTTGTATGTAAGCATTACAAATAAAGGCAATCGGAGCAATTTTAGCAAGTAACACATAGCTTGTTATCACCAGGAAGAAAGCTACTCTATGCACAGAGACTATAAATCTGGGCCAGGCTGTGCTTTATCATGCATTTTCTTTGAAAAGTCTTTTTTAAAGGTACATTTAAAGGTTTGCTTAATGCTGAAATGTTTGCAAACCTTTATCAATCAATTTAAGTTCTTCACAGGGTGTACAGAATGTTTTTGTTAGCAGAACAAAGTTGCTTCAGAGCATTAGTTGGGAAGTTCTAGGACTCATGTTGAGACTGAGACAAATTATTACAATGTCCTGGAATTCTGTCTTTTATATGTAATTGCTTTTGCTCTGAGAATGTTCATCTATATGAAGAAATGGCTTTTAGGTAAAACTCCCTTCTCCCAAATTGGGTAGTTGGAGATTCAACTACAAAAGAAATCTCTTGTACTTAATGAACTTCATGTTTGCAAAAAGCCTTAATTTTGCATATGGTCATATTTGTCTGCTTGTTGCATATATGTCTGTACTTATGGATGAAATACTTGCCTTGATGTAGTTATATATTACTTTGAGTAATTTTTCGTTGAGGAAGCCAGTCTTTCTCTTGAGGTTAGGGTTTCTATACAGACTATGCAGAAAAAAACAATGCTATGCCATAAGACTGATTAGTTTACTACCCTCATGCTTTGGTGAATGGTGGTTTAAAAAAAATGTGAGGGTTGTTTTGTATCAGTATTTGAAATCTTACTCCGTACTGTAGAATCCCCTTTCACAATGTTGAATAATATATAATACAGCTAGATAGAAGAGAGAAAGAAAGAAAAAAATAAGGTTCAAATTGGTTAATACTACAGATTTAAGATGTGAAATATTCATGTTTTCTAGAGGCAGAAAATTAGAGCTTTCCTGTACAGCCTTTCAGCAGGGCTGTGTCTGCACAGGCCATCATTTGACACGACAGCCAGGACAGTGAGATGAGGGATGTCAGAACTGATGAGGGAATGAAAAGATTATGCAGCACAGTTTTTCTCCCTTCTTCCTCACCCCTCTACAAAAAGAAACTGTGGTAGTTGGGAGTCTCTTCCACCTCATGAGTTTCTAGGAAGATGAGTATGCAACATGATGCAAGGATGCAATGCAGTGTTCTGATGACATTGTTAGTTTTTAGATATCTAATACATATGTTCTTGGATGCCAGTATTTCTGATGTTTACAGTTGTAATAATGCACACAAATTCTAGTTACGATGTTTGGAGTGTAAGACATTAACTTTGTTAAAAAACTTGAAGTTATAAGAGCGAAGGTATTCCATGGAGGTCTTGCTGTAAATATTACTGCATTACTTAAACACTCTTCACAGATTCACAGAATATTATGAGTTGGAAGGGACCCACAAGGATGATCTACTCTTGCTACCTTTGTTTCTTGAAAAAGGATTAAAAACCAAAGGGGGACGTGGTAATTGCAATTGAAATGGTGAAAAGTTGCAGTTCGGTCATGGCAATTGCTCATTGTTTTGTCCTGGTCCTCTGACATCATTGTCCTTGTCTTTTTCTTGTCTCTGCTTTCCCATTATGCCATTGGCAAGGAGTTGAGAAGTTAGTCCATTACTTCTGTGATAAAGCGTGGTACAGTACAACTTCAGATTTATTCCCGTCTCCTCCTCCTCACGCATTTCCACTGTTGTTTTTTTTTCTTTGCCCTGTGCATGATGCATGTCTGTGGGAGATGTGCATGCAGTTCTTGGATTTTTCATTGCATCACTTCCCTCCTTCCTCAAGACACCTCAGGGAGAAAATGCCTTAATTTCACTCTACAGATGTATTGCGTAGGGAGTCGAGGTGGAGATTGAGATAACCCAAGCCAAACTGAAGGGAATTTTTCAAGTAATGGTATTGAATATTGCTGTCATGACCACAACAATTTAACTTCTTTATCAGTACACCATTCTCATTTCAGTTTTTCGACACAAGGCTGATACAACCCCAGTAGTTTGATAAGTGTGGAGTAATTGTCATCCTCATCTTGCATATAATTTTTCTCTGGATGATGTTACAACCAGTTTTACTTGAGATGAATAAGGGAAAAATCTCTTAAGCTAATGAGATAGAGACTGTAACTGAGTAACTTTGATCAGTGCTTCAATACTTGCAAGGCTTTGAAGCTCTTGTCAGTACAGAATAGTCTGTCTCTTTGTGCAGAAAGGAGCATGTGCACAAAGCATTTTGTCTAATATGCGTTCAGTCTGGGGAGAACTAATTTTCTTCAGTTAAATTGTACTTGAAATGTTTGAGTCTAGCTTTGCATTTTAGGAGACTTCTGTGAAAGACAATACTGTACCTAGAAAGTAGAATGGTTCTTTAGCTTTCCATTTCTCCTCCTTCTTGTGGTGAAATTCACCAAGTGCCAGTCCTTCAGCTGGCTTGGTTTTTTGTTAATATTTTATTACTAGTACCACAGGTCATGATTTCTGAGACTTCCTTAGAAAAAGGAAGACATGAATCTAAGACAAATATGTGAGCTGTGGGTGACATGAATGCAGTTGTCAGTGTGAGATACTTTGTGAACTGTTACTCATTGTGCAAGTGGCATTTTGATGCTTACAGTGTCATCTTAAATGTTAATGAATGTAGCAATTTGAAAATAATAACATTTCATATGATAATTGGACAGATCTTGAATAGAAGTATAAAATTAAAAAACAGTATTTAAAACAGCTTTGCAGAGATGACACTAGAGCTTTAGTGTCCTCGTGATTCAGAGCATGTAACTCTTTTTTACCTTTGGATTGCTAACTTCCTGCATATTAAGTTGCTTAGACCTTTTTAGGTTATGACGGGTAATAAGGAAAGCATATTTTTGGCTATTTGTGTATGTAAAAAGAAAAATTTCCCAAAGGGAAAAGCTCAAATACTACCTAGTATTTGTTAAAGAACCTAAAAAAAACTTTATCAAAACCTTTTTGGTTTGCTTCATTTTAGATGTATTTGTATTTAACTCAACGTTACATAAAAATTGAGTTTCTTCTGTAACTGAATTTTTTTTTTCATTTTGTTGATTGGTATTACTAGGCTTATTTGATATAAAATTGGGATTTTTAATGCTTGGATTAGATATTTGTCCGTGTTTTTGAAGACTGGCATTTAAAAACCTTTTTTAGGTAAGGGGAGGAAGTTTTCTGACAATTATTTTTCCATATTTAACACAATACTGTTTGCTATAAATGTTTGGGATTAGAATTTGTTGAGGTATTTGTGTGGGAATCAGGTACATTTTGCTTTGGTCTCTGTGTGTTCTTTATTAGCAGTTTTGTTTTTGCAGGTGAGATCAAATGAGTAAATAATTTTTAGCTAAAATCGGCCTGTCAGCTCTAAGCTGGAGGGATGATAAGTCCTGTAACCTGTTACATACATACTGGAAAATGACAAAAATATCTGGAGGATTAATTTTGTTTAAGATGTAACTCAATATTTTGAATTGTTCTTTGTGCTTGGTACTTTCTTCTTTTAGGATCACATGGTTAAGGAGGATTCACAAAGTTAAGCTAGTTTTGGGTCACGTAAGGAATAATGTTTTGATACGCCTTTAACACCATTTTGGAGACTTGTAGACTTCCTTGCTTTTTTTATTTCTTAAGTCATCTCCTCCATCTTTCCTAAACAATTGTCTTTAGACTGTTCAGGGTATTTACACTTACCTGTCTATCACTTTCTGGTGTCACTGGTCCAGAAGAACTGCTAGTAAATAAAAAATGGATGGAGAAACCTTGATTTTTCTCACATCGCTATTACATTTTTTCATGATGAGAAGTTTTGAGGATTCAGCTTTCCCTGCCAGGGAAAAGATAAAAAGTTTAAAGAATCCTGAGATGTGTTATGACCTTAGAAATCTGACAAGCCCAGCTGCCTTTGCATTCTTCCTGCTGATTCTAAGAGCTAAAAAGACTACAAATAACAGGTTTTCTCATTGAGAACTTAAGAAGAGCTCAGGAGAGTGACTGAAGTGATGCTTTTTAGTCAAATCTCTCAAACACGAACATTGCTTCTTTTTTATTAACTGTATTTCACTAGTAAACAACCAGACTAAGCCTGTTTACTGTGTACCTGCAATCTGTCAATTGGAAAAACTTCAAGTAGTTGAGTGATGACAACTTTGTAGTAGTTCAGTTCCCCTCCTTTTACAGAAAACAAGAAAATCATCCAAAGTTGCTATAACTGTAGACTACTTAATACTTAATAGGTTTTGGGTTTTGCCATGAATTGCAGAGTTTTTAATAATGCTTCCAAGATTTGTATCCAAGTTGCAGGTCTAGGTCATGATTGTAAAGCTAGTGCATACATTAATTTTTTAAGTCTTTTTACAGGGAGGAGCAGAGAGAATAGAAATGACCCAGAAGAGGTACCGGCAATTCTCTTGTCTGATGAGTGTCTGATTAGATTGTACCTTCTGATCACATGTAAAATCTTCATTCAGTTATCTTTATCCCTTGGTTATCAGTGTAGTAGTATGTGATCTCTAGTTTCGCATGTCCTCTGTTCCTGTATCAGCCCATTTGAAATCAATTCATGATGAAAGAATTCCCCAAGCCAAGTCAGTTGCCTGATTACCACATACTTGCATTAAATTTTTTGGCCTCAGTAAGGCAAGAAAAATGCCCTGTAAATACATCAGGTCCATTAAACGCCCTTCTTGCCTGTGCAGTAACAGGGTTGGGATAGTTAACTTCAGATGGATACACCCTGATAGCCATTGTGTTGGTTTAAGCACTTCAGTGAAAGTTAATCCACGCTGATGTGCCATTTATGCCCAATCCTGCAGATCTAGGTGAAACCATCGACCATGCTTTTTTCATGTTTCTTTTTTAAGCTAATTGATTTCTTTTTTGTATTTGTGTTGTTTATTTCAGTGCTGGTACATTTTTTTTTCCATTTAAGTTCCAAGTCCCATTTGTATGCGTCCCATGAACCATCGTGTATTTCCAGAGTCAAAGTTTTGATTTAAAAAACCAGATATACGGCCCTTATCAAGCATCCAGTCAGCACGTTGGATTCACAATGTTATCTGGTGTCTTCCTTATCTAATATATTCTTGTATTGTTTTCTTTTTAACAGCCTCAAGTACTACAGCCTTCCAGCAGCCTTCCCAATTCCACAGACCTCGCCCAGGGAAAACTAGTAAAAACGCCACATATCGAGGCCCACAGTGAATATCCTAAACATGATCTGCATGAAAATAACAATCATCAGAATCCAAATGCTGCAAATGTCTCCCTCCCAAATAGCCTGAGTGATGTAAACTCTTTAGTGAGCATACAGTTAAAAGATGAAAGTGCATCGTATTTGGACAATTTGAAAAATGGAAACACTGAAGATCCCACAGAGGTGGCGAGTAATAAAGAAGGTCTGTTGCCATCTCGTTCCCGTTTTCAGACCTCTACACAAGCTGATGCTAGAGAGGTGCAGACTGAGTTAGCTGGGAAAGGTCAGCCCTCAGCCACAAACCAGGCTTCTCGGCCAAAGACTTTAAGAATCGCAAAGCCCCCAAATGCTTTAGTGCCTCCTACAATGGCCGTTCTTGTACGATCTGCAAATCATTCCGCTGCTTCCAAGGAACGTGAGCTTCTACCAGTAAGTAGTTCGGCTCAGCTACAGCCAACATCTGGTCAGGATAACCTAAAGGGTAAACAGAGTCAGAAAGTGTCTAAACTTCGCCCACCAACTTCGTCCTTTGTTAGATCTAAGCAGGTGAGCAGTCAGAAATCCACTGCAGTATCTCCAGAGCCTCAGAACACCTCTTTAAAGTCTAACATCCCAAAGCCACCGGTACAGAGAAAGGAAAACGTGCAAACACACACCATGGGCTTGCATCCTGGGGATGGTGTTCCCTCTAATCGGCTTTCCCGCCTCCCTAAGCCAAAGACACATTGAGAACGTCCCTACATCTCACCGAATGGTGCCATTCAATGATCCACTTCCTGTGCTGGGACTGCCTTTGAGCCTGCAGGACCTACAGCCTGCAAATCCTGAGTCAATGTTCAAAACAGCATCTTCTTTTTAGGGTTTGCATACTCCATCATGCTACATTCTGAGGCTGATGTTATGAGCTGTGCAGTTTCTCTTGAAAGTGTTTTACTGTAGGTCTGTAATAAAGATTGTATTTCAGTCTTAGCAATTAATACTGAAGTCTGTGGTGACCACGAATGCCAGAATGCTGCACTGTGTATTTCAGGATGGCAGAAATTATTTCTTACCTCTGTTTCTTTGAGTTATTAGACAATGAAATTGCTGTTCCGTTTAACTTCTTGGTTCTGAGTACTCGTTAGGCCAGAGTGGTGGAAAATTAGACTTACTAGCAGATGTTTTCTTGGCCATAATTCTGACTCTGTATTCCAGAGGCCTATGCAAAAATCCTTGTATTTATCATTATCTCAAGACTGACATATTTAATGTTATTTAATCTTACGGGTTGGGTGGGTTGTGTTGTTTTGTTTTGCTGTAATCTGAAGTTGTTCTGTTCTTTATTTATCCCGTTTTCACTGTTCACAGACATTAAGCAGATTTCACAGGGTGAAACGAATCTTCTCGCTTAAACATCATCATTTGTTAAAAGATTGTGGTATGTTTTTATTGTGTTGAATAGACACATTACCGGGTAGATTCTTGAAACGCAGTGCTGAGGATACTTGTGCAAAACCTTCCAATGCAGGCTCTTATGAATGGATGTGTTGGGAGCCTATGGGAATAAGGGATCCATAACACCTATGTTGAGGTTGCACAACATGCATTTTAATTAATATTTTAAACTTTTATTGTATTGTATTGTATTTATTGATTTCTGTTTAATATTGAAAGGCTCTGAAGTACCTGACTTGAAATTTTGCACAAACTTTGCCATATATGTAAGAATTTGAAACTATTTTACAGAATAAAACTTGTATTAAAAACGCAACTATTTTTAAAAAGGAAAAAAAAATAATGAACCCCACTTATTTGCTTTGAGCAATCCAATTATATCCTAATGCAGAGCTGGTACTCTTAAGAGTTTTTCAGAGATGTGTATTTCGGTTTGGGGTTTTTTTGTAATTTTTGTTTTGTTTTTTGGGGTGTGGGGTTTTTTTTCCATAATTTCTGAAGTGCATGATAACTGGGAAGGAGTTTTTTTGGGGAAATAAAGCAAACAAAAAAAAATTAACATTTTTGTGCTCTCTAGGACAAGTATTTTTTCTGCAACTGGTCTGGAAATACATGCCCATCATGGTGCACTGTGGGACCATGACACATGTGATGCAAGTTACATGTATGCATATCTAGTGAGGCTTTCCAGAAATTTGATGTTATGTCCCACACCCAATTCTTCCCTTCTTTCCCATGACTCTTGGATGTTGCTGGTTGGGTGTTTTTTTTTTTTTTTCCCTGTTCTTAAGTTGGTTTTACAATGAGCAGCAGAAGGCTGTTGTAACAACTTCATTCCAAACCTGTTGCTGAAGAGCACATATTGTCAGTAAAATGCAACACAGTGTTAGTTTGTTCAAGGCCTTGGCTGTAGGACAATGACATGTTACAGTATTTTCTTTGAGCGGATTAAAGTGAATAGGGGTAGACATTTCATAAATAAATTCAACTAACAACTTCTATAATGTAATCCCTTTTACTAGGGCTATCCTGAGGGATCCCTCAATTGGGTGAGGGAAGAGAACAGTCGTCTCACCTGAGTTTTCAGTGCATAGTTAATATTCAAGAAGACTTTTTGATTTGTCACACTAATGTTTTGTTTTGTTTTGTTTTAAACTGACGAGTGGAAAAAAGAAAAGCTTGGGGGGGAAATAGATTGGGAAGAGGTTTTATTTCAGAACCACTTATATCAGACTGAAATGAGGACATTCAGGACTTCCTGTGAACTGAGGTGAAAACAGTGTAAGCATGGCATAATGAAGGTGACATTACTGGTTACTATTGGTACAGGATCAAAATAACTACAACTTGAGATTGCAGTAACAATTACTCTCCTGGAATAATTTCTTTCCTTGAAAAGCATTGAATTAGATGTCTGTTAGTGTAAGTATTTGCTATCAGTAAGAATTAAACCTCACGTTTTATATTCCCCAAAACTAGCTCCTGGCAGCTAACTGTGTTTCTCAGGAGTTCAGAGGCTGCTGAGGGAATGATCAGATTCCTGGTTTCTTTTCTGGTCCATATAGATTTCTATGGAAGGTGTGTTTTTTAAGTTTACTTTTCTTGAAGAGAAGCAGATTTTATTGTTGTATATGATTTTGTGTAAAAATACGATTTTCACTTAATGGTATTGACAGAAATATTTCATTGTGAATTATTCTTCTTCTGGAGGTATCGCCAGCCTGATTTAGTGATGTTAAAACTTTCATGTTTACATTAAAAAATACAGATATCTATCTGCACCTTTACTGAAAATTACGGAGATGATCAAAGCAAATTAAGCAAAGAAAATTGAGATAATGAAGGTTTTCCTAAAAAATATAGTTCCTAATATTTATTTCCAGTAGAAAAAAAAAGTTATATTTATACAAGGGTGGGGGTGTCTGTGTTAAAGGAGCATAAGTAGATTATAGCATTTTTTTTTATAGCATTTCCCTTTCGTTCTGACAGATTAGTGAGACCTTGAGCTGGAGACAGCAGGATTTGATCGTGGATGAGACAGATGCTAGCCTGAATTGTTTGTGTTCAGCTGCTAACCTCGCATCTCTCTAAAGACAACTGCTTTTGGCTCTTCAGGCTTTTCCAGGGAAGGCTCTGTTGCATGTATAGTAAGTGCAGAGGACGAGCAAAGCCTGTCAGAAGATGGGCAGCTGGAGTGGTGGAGTGAAGTTTGAAGCTTCACTTGGGTGAAGGACGGGGTTTGGGGGGAGATGGGTAAAGGGGGCTGAGTAGAACTTGTCAAATGGGATTAAGGAAGTATTTTCAGGTAACGTGTCAACCTTCTGGAAGGTGCAGATACACGATCAGTACTGGTGCAGATTATCCAAAATGCATAAATTTAAGTATTTCATATCTTCAGGGGTTGTTTTAGGTTTAAAAAACTGATGTGTTGCCATTTTTTTTTTGATTTCTCATTCTTTTGTGCAATATTCACGAACATATTAAACTGCTGTTGAGTATGTGTGTACAGAGGCAATTACGCATTTTAACAAGTGAATAAACACAAAAGAAAAGAACAGAATTGCACTTTAAATGAGCTTTATTGCTTGGAGTTGTGCCTAAAATAATCTAGATGCCTCCTGCTGTGCGTGGCTTTTGTTTGAAACCAATTTCCCCGGTAGTGTTGCAGTTTCCAAGGTATTTTCACATCATTTTCACAGAATCAATATGCACTCTAGCATGTTTAAAATTATTCATATAGTGTACTGAGTTTTCATTGTGCAATGACTTTAAATTAACTGTGGAATTTTAACACTGATGATGCAGCCAGATGATTATTACCTTCCCCTTCCCTGAAGCCAGTACTTCCTACTGCCAGTCAAAGTCAGTGGCAAAACTTCCGTAGGACTAGCATAGCTCTGAAAGAATAATGGTCCCAGCATATATTTTTGTTTGAGAAAAGAAGTGCAATATTATCTCTTAGACTTCCTCAAAATAATCATGCAGGCCCTGAAAATCCGAAACTACATTGAATTTTGATACAGTTAAAAAAAAAAAGTGGGTTCCTCAGCTTTACATCTCATAGCAGTGAGACTAGACATAGCAACTAAACTGCATCATAGGTCAGTAAAATTCATTTCATCCTTCATCTAAATACTGATTTGTTGTAACCGTGCTAGAAAACTGAATACCATTTGTGTGATTTCCTTTGTTTGCATGTCACAACCATATGCACATTCTAAAGGGTCATATTTGGGTAGGTTGCATGTTGAGGGGGGGAAGTATTTCTGGTTTTGCACAGCACATAATCCTTTTAATATGGACGTTTTCTTGCTGTACAAATGGAAATCAGTTCTTGACTTGAGCTTCTGTAGCTATTCCTTATCTCGTTACAGAGGCTTTTTCTGAGCAGAATGGATTTAATCCATGCTCCTGGTGGTAGGTCTCAGTATAGTCATCTTACAATTGTGCTATCAAGGAAATTCAGTCACTGTTGTGGTAAAGCTGCTCACTGCCTACTTAATTGTAAAAGCACCACCATAAAACCAATATAATTCTGGTGTAACCAAATCTTAAATTCAATAATAGCTAAAACAAGAGGTACCCTTACTCTCTACTTTGTTGTTTTTGGTTTTTTAACCCAGGCCAGAGTAAATACTGTATATTGGAATTTGCTTGTAAAGTTGATTAAAAAACCTGTATGTAAAGATTCTTTCCTCAATGTTGCTCTAGTGAATAAAAATAAAAGTCATAATTCTAATAAGCATCTCTTTCTCCTGACTGTTGACTCGCATGTTTTTTAAGTCATTGTGCTGAATGTAGTCGAAACTGTAGATAGAAAATTTGGGGAGGGGGGAAATTGTGGTTATAGTATTTTTTATGAGATTGTTGTTCTCTCACAGATTTGGCAGGCTTTTAACATGAGACTTTTTTGGGATGAAAAAACAGAAAAAAGCTTAATGTTATGTTTTGATTCCAAATGAACATGGACTGACGTGGCTAGTTCTTAAAGGTATGTTATGTCACCTATAGTGCACAGCTGAGAAGAGAATTGCATAGTTTTTTTTATGTAATTAGTTATTATCATAAGAGATTACTTTGAGAAAATTATTTCCCCACAGAAGTCCAAATCAGTACAATGCATGTCTTCATGTAAGCTCTGATTTACTGTTCTTGAGATGAAAGGAAATCTTCTCTGTTAATTAATCTGGTCTGTTTCAGTAGATGGAAGTTCAAATTTGAAATTACAATCAAAATTTGGGGATTGGTAAGGGGAGGAGAATCCTGTAGGTTGAAGTATGACCATTTTAAATAAGCTGCAGCCAGACACTTGTAAACCTTAACCTGATTTTTTATTTCGTGCTTCAAGCTGACCTTTGAAAATGTTGGTTTTGGGAGTGGGGAGAACTCTTGCATAGGGTTTCCAAGTCCAAACATGTGTTTTAGGTACTTTCCTCAATTGAGTTTGATGGCAACAGGTTAGGTAACAGGTTTGGCTAGGTTAGGTAATAGGTGATAGGTTGGACTTGATGACCTCTATGGTCTTTTCCAACCTTACTGATTCTGTGATTCTGAGTCCCAAAGAGAAAGGTAGATATTGTAGATCCTCCTGCCTTGTAGTTTTGCTGGGTAAGTGTGATGCTGTGTGTTACTTGGCGGACAAGACTGTGTTACAGTGGTGTGTCATCCCCTCAGTGTGATCATCAGTTAAACAGCTGGTGCAATGACTGTGGAAATAGTGTCCCTCAGAGCTGTAATTGACGGTTTGTTTCCCTGCCTGCTCTCAGCCAGAGGGAAAGGCTTCCTGGCAGTGCTGAGCAATCTTCAGCTGATGGGACTGAGAGCAGTGCTCACACCCTGGAGCAGACCTTTATTGCCACTGAGCAGAATATTACATGTGAGGAGAAGGTGGCAGAGAATGAGAAATTTCAGACATTTCCCTTCATTTACAACCTAGAATCAACACCCCTGGAACCTTTCCTTGTACAGAAATGTTTTGGGTTTTTATGAGCACAATTGATTACAGCTGAACCACAAGAGAAGTTAGTATTGAAGCACATTTAGCATCAACCAGATTGATGCAGTTGCTGCATTCCCTGGGTTATTGATATTAGCTGCTGTTTCAAACAAGAATTGGCTTATAGCAGAGGACACTTTGCATAAATGCTACAGCTCTAAAAATGAGTTACTCAAGCATTTAGTGCTAATCAGTCAATCTGAAAGCTGAGAGGGTGGTTTCCTGTCAGGATTTTGAGTTGTTTTATCTGATACCACAGGCAGTAGGAGCCCTTGGGTCTAGTACAATATGTGGACTCCTTTTGTTTGCTTACCCAAGTCCTCAATATAGTGGGAGTTCTTAGGGAGATGCTAAAGGCAGAAGTAATTGACCAGAAACTGTTTTAAGGATCATTTTGAATTTGATTATGCCAAAGCAGAGCACAATCTGAGAACTAAACTGCTTATAATGCTTCCCTCCATCACAGTCTCTGCGATTTGCTTCAATTTTTGAAACCATTTCATGGCAGAGATTGGCAAGCCCTTGATGAGGTTGGCATAGCCCAAGATGACAGGCATTTAAAAACAGTTGTAGACATGGGACACTCCAACAGTCACTTTACTTGGTTTTTTTAAATTTTTTTTCCAGAAAGTGCCATAGAAATGCGGCAATTTGGGAGAAACATTCACATTTCAACGGTGCATCACATTCTGACAGAATGTTGTTCTCAACACCTCTCCAATCTAAAATTACTTAGATGTTATTCTGAAGAGGCCTGATAACATCATTATCTTGAGTGCTGCAGTTAGACAAGCATCCTTAAAAATCGTCCTGTGCAAATTTCCCTCATCTCCTTACCATCATCAGTATAGAACACCTTTTGTGTACACTGTGGTCAGTCTAGAGATGGCAAATACCACTAAATTACCTGCATCAGAAGTGTATGTTTATAAAACCTATGAGCCTTTAAAGACTTGCATCATTTGGTTTGATAAATTTCAATGCTTAGTAATATAAGAGTCCAGCTATTCCCACAGTTCTTTACTCCATTTTAATTGCTACTCAGTTTGACAAACTGAAGTAATTATCTCATGCTACCTTTAATCTCTCTGCCTTAGTTCCCTCATATATAAAATGCGAATAATGCCAGTGTTAGCAAAGTCAAGACTTGCAGGATTCTATGCTGACAGCATGAAAAGAATTCTCTGAGGTAATGAACCCTCCCTTTCTGAGCATTTTATTGGTTTTTCCTGCATTTTGCTACTTGAGGAGTCTTAAACAAATTGTTTTAACTAAACCCTTGCATGCAAGTTTTGTGGACCTTGTTGAGACTATTTTATTACAACAGTATCCAATGAATTTCCATCTCACAAGGCCTCCACAGCAGTTATTTGCAGGAATTCATTAAGTGTAAACGAGAGGGAATGGTTTCTCGATGTGAGGTATCTGCAGCGCAGTGGAAAACTTCTCCTAAGCCCCGTAAGGATGTTCTCATGGCAATCTGTATCCCAGACAGTACACTGGCAGTCTTGTGGGGTGATAGGAACCTGTGTCCCCATCTCGTGGGAGGATCCCTAGGGAGTACATCACATTTATACACACGAATACGGTTTTATGACATACTTCCCCTTTTAATTCCCCTCACCTTCGAGGGAGTCACTCACCAAGTGATTCTGTCACTCAAACATCTACACGTGACTCTGAGCTCAGGTTTATAACCCCGCTCAAGTTCTGCTCTGCAGTTTCTGTGGCTTGTTGCTGTGGTGTTTTCCAGGAGCGAGAAGCTCCCCTGTCAGAGGAGAGAGCCCTCAGCGAGATGCTGTATCACAGGGAAGCACTTACTGCTGCCAGACACGCAGCAGAAGGTTGTCAGGCTGAGCTGATCTGCCAGGATCTGAACTTATGTTTCTAGAAAGTCTGATGTTCAAACCATATGTTTATAAGCTGTGGCAGATTTGGTGTTACCGTGCAGGGAAGCCTAATGATGCACGAGCGCTCTGCTAATAATTCCCCTGTGCGTTTTATCCTGGCATTCAATTTCTGACTTCAAAAGAATTGAGGTCTGTGTGTGTGCATTATATTAACAGCTGCTGAAAGCTCTGTGTGTGGCGTTTCTGGGCTACGTAAGGCACTGAAAAAATACTGTGTGTTTGTGGTTCGTATTTGTGCATGAAAAACACATATTTCCTTTAGAGTGAGTTTCTAATGACACTTTTTTTGAGCTGCTTTGAGGGTGTTAATTTTCTCAAAATATTATCGTTGAGAGTTATTATTCTGCTATGTAATATTGCCTGATTTCATACAAATTTATTTCTTTTAAGGGAGAAAAAGGGTCATGGAGGTTATTTTTGCCACGGTATATTACATTTCTTACATTGCTGACATAGAACACAACATCACCCGTGTTTGGTATGTTTTCTTGAGTCATATCCTGGACTGTGCTATGTATATAACTAAGGAATTTGAGGAGGGATGTAAGAAATAAAGTTATGACCACAGGATAAATGTTACAGAAGGGCTTTTCAGCAGTTGCTGTAAGTTGGAGATTGGGGCTCTACTTTGTACTAAGTCCTGTGAGCAGCATCAGTTGCACAGGCCTTAGCAAACATGTTTTAGTCAGTGTTTGCAGGGTAGATAACAAAGTCTAACAGTGTGCACTTTATTGGCAAAGCCCTACTGATAGAGAAAGACAAGATTGAAGCTTATTATTTTAATTGTAAACGCATAGCAGGCAGGTCGATAAGAACGAGCAATAACGATGTGCTTTGCCTAGGAAACCCCCCCGGAGAAACACTTCTATCCCCTCCCTTTCCCTCTTCAGGGCAAATTAAAAGAGAATTCATATTTTTCAGCACTGGCGTTGCTGCCCTTCCCCGGCGGGTTTTGGAGCCGGCAGCAGCCGGGGCTGGGACAGCAGAGGGCAGTGCAAGGCAAGCAGCGGGACCGGCGCTCGCAGTTCCTTTCCCCGGGTGCCAAACACCTTCCCAGCCATAGGTGGGGCTCGCACTTTTTCCCTGGCACGGACCGTTCGTCTCCTCTCCCTGTTCTCTCGTGAGCCAGCTCTGAAATAAACAACACGGGTTTATTTTCAGTGGAAAGAGGTAATGATCTGTTGAGGGGTGAAGGAGGTAAAACAGGCATTGATAACCTCTGCCGAAGAATCTGTGTAATTTGAACTGGAATAAATTAGTTGTTTTCCCTGATCGGTCTCTGTGACAGGCTTGTCTTGTTCAAGCCCAGCTCTATTTATCATTCAGCTCAGGGACTGCTCAGGTTGGAAATCCACAAGGGATGTGGGAGATAAAGACTAAGTACACAAATGTACTGGCAACTCCAAGCCTTTGTAGAAATCTTTAGCTGCTCCTTCAGTCTGCTGCACCAACCCTGCCGAGAAAATCCTGCTTGCCTGGGAAGAGGTGGCACTTTCACTGTACCGACACCATTTGTTGTGCTCGTTGTCACTTTGAGAAAAGTACTCATGGAGAACTTACGTGTATTTCCTTTCCTGTTTAATTGTGTGTAAACGTCACTGTACATAACACAGACGAAATAATCAGAAACCAGTATCACTATTGGGTCCTGTTTTCAGTGTGCTTTAAATGAACCTCATTTCTTGAGCATACTTCTATCGCATCTTTTTTATTAAAAAAACAATTATTGCTTGCTCATAAAGTTCCATGAATTTAGTAAACACGAGGTAACACTTCCTCTGAGACCTTTAGAAGTGGAAGCCATCACTTGTGTTGCCTGTTTATACTACCAGATTTAATTTCCCAGCAGTGTTTGTTTCCTCTTGATCTGTTAGGGTTTTGTTTGGATTTGCATTTTGGTGTGCAGAGGTTACAGTGCGACAAGGCTTGTGTTCTGCAGAGGAGGAGGTTTCTACATATGAACATGTCTGAGAGCTTGGTTTAATTTGCTTACCAATGAGGATGTACTGAAATCCTGTAAGAATATGTGATGTGGAACAAACACAGGGTCAAAACTTAATTATTTGGATTTTATTCTTATGAAACATGAGACCTGTTGGGACTGTATTAATTTGAAGATAACATTTCTGTAAGTAGAGCAAATATGAGCTAAGTTTAGAAGAACTCATGAATTGCACGTTGCTGCCCTGAATTAGGATAGATATAAGCAAGCAATTTTCCATGAAATTAAATTAGTGATATATTAGAGCTGGAGCTTTACATTAGGACTCACTTGTTAGTTTGACTTGAAGCTCTTGGAAACCTTGGACTCAATAATTTTTTATTCTAGCATTTCTGTTCCAGTACACAAGGAAAATATTCTTAACACCTAATATGCATCTATTCATAAATATCCTTTTGAACCTTCAAGAAAATTGAGCCCACATTAGCCGGTTCCCATGTTCTCATACTACTTTTCCTTTATTGTGCTGTTTCAGACAGTTCTGCCTGGCCTCTGTTCTCTAATGGGATTCTTATTTTAGCTGATAGCAAACAAATTACTCTTAAACACAAATTTATGTGAATTTTAGCGGTAATCAACCAAGGCTTTATACCTTGACTCTTAGTTCTGTAGAAATACAACATGCTACTCAGCAAACATGCTGTTGCTGCATCTGTGTGATCTTCTCATGCTTTTCACCATTCAGTAGAATAATTCAGTTTTTCAGACTGAATCCAGCAGAGGGAGATTTTTAGTCTTTAAAGTAACGTCTTTTTCTCCTGTGTCCCACAGATGCTTCAATATGAGTTATTGTTCGTGTCTACTGCTTAAACCTGAAGAACAGGAAGGTAGTGCTGACTTATGTCACTATAAAAGGGTTGCTAGTAACATCAAATCTTGTAAAATCTCTTGGGGGAAGCACTGGCCATGCAGTGAGCTGGTTTGCTGTGCAGCACAATGTGGTGCAGACTTACCTGAGATTGCAAGAACTTCATGACCAGTAGCAGAACAACTGTGTTAATAATTATACCTGTCCCAGCTAAATGGCAATGCACAGTAGCTCAGAAAATAAATCTTCTCAGGTTGGTGCTAGTTGAGACACCAGTTACCTGTCTAATGTATGGTCATATGTGCCTCTTGTTTTTCACTGTTTCCCTTTTCTGTCCTTGAAAAATGAATCTCAGACAACAGGACTCAAGAAACTTCTTGAATTCCTAAAGGAAGCACACAGATGCATCAGGTACCTGGTCAAGCTGGGACAGCACTGTATGTGTGGGGGTATTTTCTAACAACATCCTCCCCAAAAAATAAAAAGAGTGGTGGAAGATTAATATTTTATGTCTTGACAGCTGTACCGTACTCAAACTGGTAGTGGTGCAGGGTCTGGAAGAAAAGATTCAGTTCTACCTTCTGAAGTGTTTTGGACCCATTTCCAGAGGGTTGTCCTTTCTACTTTAACATCTCCAATGCCACTGCAGACGTGGTCTGCCCTGTCCAAGCTGGGACAATAGAGTGGTGTAACAGCTGGGATTCTGCAGATGTGACCATACTAGTTTTATGCTTTTATTAATCTTGTCAGTTTTTTTCCCCTGAGATGTTTTCTTACATGGATACACTGCCATTCATCTCACCTGCCATTCATCTCCACAGTTCCCCTAGCTGTTTACATATGTGGATTCCTTTTATGTATTTGTAATTATAACTAAGAATATCAGCCCTGTATCTTAAAGAATTCTTAAAGAGTTTTCCCTTCCTCCCTTTTTTAAAGCCATATGCAGATAATTTACTCAGCCCAGTTTTTGATTTCACTTTAGCTGCTTGTTAGTTGTGGATTGCATCTTGTCTTGGCACCTAGTTATTTTGATTATGGTGACTACTTCCTTGTTCCTCTCTTCCATAGTGAGCCATGGGCATTACTGAGTTTATCCTTTCATCACTTAACTACAGAGGACATGAGCCTTTCATCTACAGAGTACAGACTGGCAGTGAATTAACCTCTTTCTTGTGGAACCAAGGAAAATGCTTTTCAGTCCCGAGTCTTGCTCCTCAGAGATGTCTCCTTGCTGTCCACTGTCACCCTCTGTGCTGCCAAAGGTATGGCAATAATGAATTCTCCTCAGCTTTAAGGTTTGGTTTGTTTTGCGGAGAAAAGAGGCACACACTGAATTAATCTTAAGTCTGCTATTTGTAAGTGTCTTGAAAGCTGCATCTTCAATAAGGATTCCATCTCTCTTTTCTTCTTTCAATTTACTCCATTAAAACATGCATGGCCTCCCAGCACACCTTTGGCACTTACCTGTGTTCTGACTCCCTGCAGCTGAACCTGCTGCCATGGCAGGGGACATGAGTGAGAGCTGATGGAAGGCACAGCCCTGCCTCCAAGAGCAGCTGGCCCAGGTGCTGACAGCTCTGTGCAGAGCTGTGTCTTCCTTTTTTCTTTTGTTTTGGAAGCTAATGGCCATGGCTCAAACAAACCGTTTCCCAGAATAGAGCATTTATTTACACATGGGGGTTTTGGTTGATTTTTTTTGAGGGGTTCTTTAGTTGTTTTGCTTGGGTTTCTACCTGCAGAAGGTTAAGGTGCCTTCCCTACCATGATGGAAGGACACTGAGGTGGCACTCAAGGTTCTCCTGGGCCGGGAGTCTTGGGATGCTCAGGAGAGTGGGGGAAACCCCCTGCTTTGTAGAAAGGGCTGTGAATAACCAGCTGCTGAAGCACCTGGGAGTTCCTGGAGCTGTTGCAGGCCTGTGGTCTCAAGTTGTACAGTGCCCTGTGCAGAGAATTTTAGATGAAAGGTGCAGTTGGTGTACCTGCTGTTGGACAAGGCTGTGCCATCTGGATTCTTGGAAAGGGTTAGTGGTGTTTGTTACTATATGTGGGTGTGATTCATGCAGGATTTGAAAGGTACAGAGGGTTTCTTGGCACTTTTAAATGGCTATTGCGTTTCCCATCTAAATAATAGGAATTAATAAAAAAGGTTGCTCGGTTTTGAAAAACAAAATGGTTTTCACCTTCTTGTTGTAGTTCTTCAGATGCTCCATAGAAGCTAGTTCGCTCTCTGGTTACTTTAAACAGTAATGTTCAATCAGGTGACCTTTCTGTTTGTTTCACAACCAGCTAAAAGCACCTTGTGGGCTCTTGAAAAGTGCCCTGACCAAAAGATGCTCCTTTCCCCCTTTGGCTCTTTGTTCGAGACAAGCAGACTGCTGAATCTCAGGCTTGGTGGAAGACAGAGTTTTTGCTGGTGTATCCCTGGGAATGAAGCTGGAGACGAAATTCTGACCTGGCATCAGCCACTTGTGCTTTAGTGGATTTAATTCTGCAAACAAATGACCTGCTCTGTGTCATGTGGCTGATGGTGGGTGTCCTAAACCAGAAGGCAGAATGAGTCCTGCCTAATGTGGGCATTCAATGGACTTTCACTCTGTGTGTAAATGCTTTTACATCATGTTATTTGGTGATGCAAACACCTTGTTTTTTTCCTCCTTTCCAGAAGATTCTGCCACAGAAAAACAGACACTTTTCTTTTTTTTCCTCCTCAGCTACAGCAAACTTGCTCACTACTTCTGATAACTTATTAACAAGGTGTGGCTGCTAAACTCAGGGATGCAGCCCCTTTCAGGAAGGTTCATGAGGTGCAGTGCTTTGCTAAAACCCAAAAATGTGTTATTTTTGTCAATGTTAGGGACATTATGAAAGAACATCAAAGATCATGAATGCATCTTTTGTAAACTGCCTCTTGCTAATCTCTTTGTGCTTCTGGCTGACTAGAAGTTGCCTGCTGTGATTCCTGCTTCAGATGCTGCCCCTTCGGGGTCCCTTAAGTGTGAGGCTCCTGAGCTGGTGCTCATTATTATTAATTAAAGAGCAGCTCTGCTCTTGGCAACCTGAGGCACAGTTTCATGAATCAAATGCAGACTTTGCTGAGCTGATCAATGAGGGTCTGTTGCTTTCTAAAAGTGAAACCACTGTTTTATAATAAGGTGACTTTTGGGTTATTTTATTTGTAAGTTAATTGCTGTTTGATCAGCCAGAAAAGGTGGTGCAGGAAGATCCACTTTCTCTTTACAATCTTTGCCCTGTGGTTGTCCTTCACTTTCCATTTGACTTTGTAGGCAGGTGTGTAGTTGATAATTGGTTTTTAATTCTCCTCAGCTCTAGGAGGTGGTGATTGAACAGATCTCCAATTTATTTATTGATTTATGTTCACAGGTCTGAATTATTCTTTTATCAGCCTTTATTGCTGGTTCTTTTCCTTGCTCATGCAGAAGGCTGACACTTTTTTTTTTTTAAAAAAAAAGAAAGAATTACTAGAAAACAGTAAGTAAAACAGCAACCGAGTGTTTTGGGCTGGCGGTCAGCTGAGTTCTTGTCTGTCTTTTCCAAAAGCCATACTCAGGAATGAGCACAGCTTGTATAAAGAAGCCAAGGGCGAGTCACTTCTGGAGCCAAGAACCAAAGAATCGCATCGTAAATTCAGACTGACTAAGCGTTTGCTGAAGTTCCTTTACCAGAAAATCTTAATATCCTTCCTGATGACTATGGCAGCTTTGGTACATGCTGTTTATCCTGCTGCAATTTAAGACCCATAAAGCTGATACCTGGAGCTCATTTTGAACACTTGCAGGGCAGGATTTTCTCAACAGAACTGCAGCTGGACTGGATGTGCTGTTCAGAGAGGCTGAGCAGTGTTGGCCTGCTGTTTCAATCCGTACTATTCCCTGCCTTCGTTTTGGGGGTTGTTATTGCTGGGTGGTCTTGTGGGGTGTGCATGTACATGCTGCAAAGAGGAAAACAAAATTATTTGCATGGTTTCTGTTTTCTGATGTAGTGATTTGACCCTGGCTGGACACCAGGTACCCACTAATGCTGTTATCTCACTCCCCTTTACAACTGGACAGAGGAGAGAAAATACAACCAAAGGTTCATGGCTTGAGATAAGGACCAAGAGAGATCCCTTAGTGATGGCTGTCATGGGCAAAACAGACTCAAAGTGGGGATAGTAATTGAATTTACTACTAACAGAATCAGAGTTGGAGAATGAGAAGAAAAACAATCTTAAAATGACCTTCCCCTCCCACCCCTCTCCTTCCAAGTTATACCTCCTCCTCCCCAGCAGTGCAGGTGGAACAGGAGTGAGGGTTATGGTCAGTTGTTGTTTCTGCTGCTACTCAGAGAGAGGAGTCCTTCCCCTACATCCTGTGGGGTCCCTCCAATGGGAGACAGTCCTTCCTGAACTGCTCCAACTTGAGTCCATCCCATGGGCAACAGTTCTTCAGACACTGCTGCCACATGGGTCATTTCTCCCCAGGGTGCAATCCTTCAGGCACAGGCTGCTCCAGTGTGGGTCCCCACAGGCCACAAGTCCTACCAGCAAATCCTGCCCCACTGTGGGCTCCTCTCCCACAGGTCAGCAGGTCTCCGCCAGGACCCTGCTCCAACATGGGCCTCCCATGGGTCACAGCCTCCTTCCAGCATCCACCTGCTCTGGTGTGGGCTCCTCCACAGGCTTCAGGTGGATCTCTGCACCCCTGTGCTCCTCCATGGGCTGCAGGGACACAACTGCTCCACCGTGGTCTTCACCATGGGCTGCAGGGGAACCTCAGCTCCAGTGCCTGGAGCACCTCCTGCCCCTCCTTCTGCACTGACCTTGGTGTCTGCGATGTTGTCCACGTGTTCTTACTCTGCTCTTTTCTGGCATCCATCTTCATCTGCACCCAATAACTTTTTTTACCTTCTTGAATCTGTTATCACAGAGGCATTAGTGCCATTCCTGACTGGCTTGGGCTTGGCCAGCAGCAAGTCCATCCTGGATCCAGCTGGCACTGGCTCTGCTGGACGTGAGGGAAGTTTCTGGCAGGTTCTCACAGAAACTGCCCTTGTAACCCCCACAGGACATCAGCATACCCTGCTATGTTTTACATGGACTGAGCTGGTCTCCCTCCTCTATTTTGCAGCTGTAGGCTGTGTTGAGGCAGGGCAGCTGGACCCACCTGAATTACTCATTGTCCCTAGGGACTCAGTGCCTGATCACTGTTAGTGAAATGGCTTCTGGCCTGGTCATCGTGTGGGTTCCTGTCTGCCAACCTCCCGAGTAAAATTGCTTCCAGAGTGTTGAGCTGCCATCAGTGTCTCTGTTCTTGCCCAAATCCACTTTAGACAGCAACCATGGCGTGTTTCAGGAAGGGAAAAGGATGCTGATGGAAGTCAGTGTTGTACATGAGTCATTTGAACTTTGTACCTTTTGTGGGGTCAGAAGAAGAGAATCTGAGAAGTGTTGGGGAGAGAATCACTATGGGCATTACCCATCCAGAAAGTTGCAACTATTTTCCTTGCTGTCAACAGTGCTCCATCTGTGCAGGTGACCAGTTGTGCCTACCTCTTGCTTGAATGGGAAGAGGAACAGGCATACAGAGATCTCCCTGCTTATACCTGAGTGCCACAGGATGCTGCTGCCATGCTGGACATCATCTGTGTTAGTGAACAGCATTTTGTGAGAGTGGGCAGCTCCTGCTGCACTGGGCCAAGCTGGGTCACTGTGGTGTGATTCAGTAATTAACTCTCAGAGGAGGAACAAAGTTGTTTCCACTCCTGGCATGCATCTTGCAATTAAAAGAGCTATAATTAATGGAGGCTGGGGAGGGAAATCAACTGGAACCTGTCAATTTGAGCTCTGTTTTTGATGGTGGATATTTACACAGCAATGTAGCTAGTTTTCTTTTACAGCTTCCATAGGTCAGAGCTGCACATGATCCTGTGAATAGCCAGTGAGGCTTTGCAGGTTCTTTAGACATAGTCTCCCTGCTAGACTTATTTTTCTGTACAGTTTGACCAATGCTAGTAACAATATTTTGTTGTCCTCTCTCTTCCATGAATTGTCTTAAGTGTATCTGCCCTGAGAGAGCTACATGTGGAGCAGAGCCCAAACTCCCCTTTTTCTGTGTCAGATTGCAGTGAGTCAGGAAATTGGAGTGAGGTAGAGAATGGAAGCTAAGTGGAATAGGCCTTGGGAGATGGAGCCTGATCCTGCAAACGCTGCTGGAAAGTGACTTTGTATCTGCATGAGAACTGACAGATTAAATGGATTTAATGAGCCAGGAGAAGTGTGTCCAAGTGTATGCATTTGTGTTCTCACAGGGTGACATGTGACAGTGAATGGAGCTGAAGGTAAATTTGTACAAATATGTGGAAGGTGTTACTATCAGACAAAGAGAAAAGGTTTTCTGAAGTGACATAAGTAACAAAGAAAACTGACAGGAACATCAAACAAGATATTGCTTTGACTGTGCATTAGTACAATGTACAAAGTGCAATTCTTTTAGGAATATCTGTTTCTACATGTATCTTTAGCAAAAACTTAATTACCACATGACCAAGTATTTTTTTTGGTTGTTGTCTCTAGTTGCCATTAGAAGCATTGTGCTTCTGTGTGTGGCTTGAACTTCTCTCCCTCTCCAGTTCTCTTCAGCCACAGGGGAATAATTTGAACCAGGTTTTCAGAGGAGGCCAGGCTTGTCACCATTAGCAGTTTGCATTAATTACTGTCCCACTGACCTTCACTGGGAATCTCATAATTTGATTCAAAAATGCAGATGTATTTTAAACTGTTGCTGCCCTAATTAAATTGCCATTACAGGTCTGTAGTGTGTCATACCTCAGGGTGGTTATTTACTTTCACACATCTTTAACAACTCTGCTAACAAGTTTGGCAGGAAAACTGTGTAGACTCCTTATCCCAAAACTTCTCTTTCATTGGAGATGTCTGTCTCCTCCTACTCATAGTTGAACTAGACTTTAGAAATAACAATAAAAACAAGAACTCCAAGAATTTTTCTTCTATAAATAGCCATGAAACGTATGCCTAATTTTGCTTATTTTGGTGGTTTTCTTCCCTTGTTGCAACAGATGCAAACAAATTCCCCATGTTTGTAGGACCCATAGCTTGCAGGTTCAAATTGTTGCTGTGTTGGGAATCATTACTGTCCTTCTCAGCAGGTCCTTGAACTACTGAGACAGTAACCAACATCTTTGTAGGAGTTGCCATGGTGGGGTCTCAGCTATGATCTTTCCAGGAACCTGCTTCTGTAGCAGCAACATAAATTCGCCCTTCAATGCGAATTTAAATTTGTTCCCAGTGTTCAGGTCGACATCAATGAGGAGAATTCATCCAGAAACACATTAAGTAAATAATTCAACTGTACTGACCAGAGGCAGATTTGGCTCCAAGGCAGTGAGAGGAAGAATGTTGGCATTGCCTGAGAGTGTACAGCCTTGTCTATCATGTGAGATAATGACCTTGTTGGAAAGACATGTCACCTCTCTGGGATTTAATAGGTGTTATATTGGAAGGCATCCCTCCCTGCTTGTAACTGACCCTGAGAAGCAACACACAGGGTGGCCTTTGCCAAGCCGTGCATTGCAGGACTTCCAGCTACTGATTTCCTGCCAGAGATGTCTGCAGGATCCACCCTCCCGTGGAAGCCGCCTGGGCAGTTTTACAGGCTGTGTGTCAAAATGTATGATACAGTGGGCAAAAAGCCCAAATCAAGCTCTCTTTGAAGAACTGAGTACACTGTTACTTCAGGGGCTCTGGTACCTTTTCCCACACCTGGGAAGCTTAGCAGAGTTGTGTCCTGCTTAATGAAGTATGAAGGGGGAACTGCCAGACCCTCCTCAAGGTCTTTTTTGACCTGTTGGTTTTGCAACAGTCAGACTTTGCTCGTATATTCCTCTTGTCCCTTTTCCACCTCTCCCTGCTCCCCCATTCCTCAACCTTCCCTCCCTCTTGCCAGTTGCTGAATTGCAGAGAGACACCGGAACATTTAGCAAGTAGCTTTCAAAGCCATTTTAGGGATTTTAACTGCTCACTTCCCGCTGTTCCTAATGGAGTCAAGCAGTTAAATCCTGAACTCGAAAACCTGAAAAGGTCGAAGGAAGTTAAATTCCAGGCATGTGGTGCTCTGGGATTGCCCCTGCGCACAGTAGGAGCAACTGTGACAGTGTGTTTAGTACACAAACTGCCTCTCTGCTGGGCCTTTCCTTCGGCCTCTGGGGTGCTCATGTGTGAGCATGGCCATCAGTCATTGTGCTACTGAAAACAGCAACCTTGCAGGGCCAGCCTTGGTGCTATTGCAGTGGGAAGAGAATCCATGGCACAAGCTCATGCAGGTTGGCATGACTCTGACGTGTACCTCTTGGGCAACCTTTGCTACACACTTCTGAAAGCCACTTGGATATGGACATCCTTTCAGCTTGGTATTCTACCTGGAAACTGTCTTAAATAAAATGTGAAGTGAACCACTGAAACCTCAGCTACTGGATGAATGGCAGAGAGACTGTTTTGTGATATAAGCTGGAAAAGAACCTTTCTACAGGAAGTGCATTTACGAGCTAAATCCATACCTCCATTAGCATGGGTGGACTTGATTGCAGAAGTACTTGAATAAATTCATTAGGATTTTGTGTGAAAGGGCCAAATAAGATGGATCACTTTAGTCAAGAATTTGTGTCTTTAAGTATTAAATTCCTCTTCAAGGTTTTTTTTTTAAAAAGTAATGTTCTCTCCCTTTCTTCCTGATACTGCTTTTAGCTGGCTGATACTTATATTACCTTGGGATGCATTCTTTGTTTTGCAATCCTAATTAGACTATTGAAAGAGGTAATGAGTGTCCCTTTCAGAGGCTACTTTCGACATCTTAATTGCAATACTACTAATTTAAACCTCTCTGAGGTGTACTTATCAATGTAAGGTAATAAAAGCAGCCTGCAAAGTGCTAGTAAATGTTATAGGATTTTTCCTCTGGTTTTAGACTGTGTGATTCATCAGTGGTCAGTTCTGTATTGGCAGCTCAGATCTTGGGGCTGACACTGTATGACCTTCTCAACTCCTAAAACTACTCACTGATTTCCTTTTGGATTGAGAATGCTGAGATACTTCCAGTCATGTCTGTGATTTTGTTATTATTCTCAGTCCTGGAATGAAAACAAGGACTTATTCCATCTCACTTGGTGTATATTTTTACCTATATACGGTTTGTTCTGTTCATAGACTTCATCTATGGAATTTAGATGTTATGCCCTCTCAAAGATGGGGATATTTAGTGGAGGAGGATGCTGAAGCACTTTAGTTACTGGTTAGTAATTTGTACCCTTTCAGATATTTTATCTGTGGATTGCATTGTGTATTTCTTGCCATTCTGAAATCTTTAGAAGAGCTTCTATAAAGAATTACAGGGCAGGAGATAGCAGCATTTTTTAGTCTTTCAATCATGCACATTTATTAAAAGAAAAAAATGTATTGTTGCTGTTTCTAGGTTTCACAGGCTTAATTGCAGGTACGAACAGGACAGAGATTTAATGCTGTGTTGAAGTAACATGCCTGAAGGATCAAAATGAGAAATGTTCATTTTTAGTATTCAAATAACGACAAGCTACTGATGATATGCTCTTTCATTCACAAGAAGCAATTGTTTTTCACCTCAACAAGAGGGAGTTGGGGAAGCATTCAACCAAACAAGAGGACGGAGCTTTACAACTCTGCCATTATCACTCCATCTACAACTAGGTGTACCCTACTCTGTGTGAGCTGCTTACATATGCTTGTCATTTGCCTTTGCCTTTTAGTCCTGGGCTTGGTTCAAAGTACTGACTATGGCATAAACTCGTTGTTCTCCAATCTGGGAAGTACCCGTTGCTGTTGTGGCGGCTGAGCTGTGTCACAGGGCTGACAGCACTCAGACACAGCTCTGAAGTGGCTTCAGATCCGTGGGTCTACTTCTCCTTTTCTAGATCCGTTTCATCAGTTCTCAGTCAGTGCTCTCAATTTTCCCTGAGTTTTGTATCTGTAAACTAAATTGACCAAATTATGCTCGGGGATCCAGGCTTGCTGATTAGTTTTAGATTGTAAAAAGCTGCCAACTGAATAAAAGCCTTAACAGCATTTTGGACCATTCCCCTGAATTTAAATCTTAACTGTGGATTAGCTGCCTTAAAGGATTATGACCGTGATACACGAAATTCGCCACCTTTCGATTACTGCCTTAGGTGGTCAAGAACTGAGCCGGGGTCAGTAATGAATCTGTTTTACTGCACGAGATCTGGGTCCTTATGCTGCTTTGATCTATGACCTGTGCAAATGCTTTCATGGAGAGTTGTTTGCCGTTTAAATGTGTCTTTCTCATCAGTCAAATTGCTGCCTAATGCACGTTATCTCTCAGCCTTTAGCATTTATGCTGCTGTGATGAACAACATCCTTAATTCCAAGTTAATGAATCGATGTTAATGAGTACTCCTTGTCCACAGGCGCCCACACTCCTGCGGAGGCTGGAGAGAACAGTTGCTTAACATCCCAGTAGCCACAGGAGGCACAAGGGAGTTCAGCTTGTCCACAACTTTTTGTTGGAAGCTTCCCAAAATACATTGTATTCCTTTTCTTTGCCTTGAGCTGACTCTTTGGCATTTCTTTGTAGTGTTGTTTTTGAAGCAGCTTTCAGCTCACATGTGCTGTTAAAGCACATGGGCATCTTACATGTTCTGTGCTTTGTGATCATCTTTTGGCTGTGGAGCCGTTCTGTGCCCGAGGTTGGTTTTCTGACTCTGACCGTAGTCTGATGACTGTGGTGGGGAAAAGCTGCAAGGGAAATTCTGGGTTTGCTGGAGCATGTGTGAGTGCTTAATGCTACTTTCTTAAGGAATAGGACTGTGTAGGATGTACTGCCAAATGGGATGAGAAATCTGCACCCAGAGCTACATCTGAAGGATTGGAGGGAGTGTCCCAGGAAGTCATGGGCTTGTGGGACTGAAGGTTTGGGTATAATATGAGAGAGTGGGGAAAGAAGCGATCCTTAGCATGTTTGAAACATTTTACAACCTCATAGGTTATATAGGCAGGCACTTCAGAGAAGTCAGAAGTACAGCATATAAAAAGAGAGCGTGCTCTGTTTCTGGGTAATATGAAACAGCATTCACAAATGGTGTCTCATGCTTTGCATGCAGGTTTAGTGCCCATGTCCTAGTCTGTGGAGCTAGGACAGATAGTGCTAGCAGTGTTTAAACACTTGCATCTCCTTGTCTTGGCAGTGAGCACTTCCCGGAGTATGGCATCATTTTCCTCTACTGAAACAACAGTCTCTCCAACAATGCTAAACAAGAGCTCTGGATGGCTGTTTATAAAAGGTAAATCCCCCTGGGTTTTATTTTGGAAGGTGTTGGTTTGTGTGTTCTTCTGTCCTAATATCCTGAGCAGGGTTGGAGAATGAACGTTCACAATCCAGTCACACTGTCTTGCAAAGAAAGAGCTCTTTTCTAGACCAATTTACTAGATTTAAAAAGAAATAAAGCTGTGAAGCTTTTTCTGTCCTTACTGAGCTATATTAGCAATTGTCGGAGTAATTGTGCAAGTTTTGCCCCCTTTTCTGTAACCCTGGATCTTTGCAAATCAGCTTAGAGGAGACTTCAGAGATGCAAGGTTAAGAACTGCCTTGTAAGTGAAAGTGTGTAGTTAAAGGCTGCCTCAGTCTGCTCACTCTTCCTTGCCTTTTGGGAAACCAGAACGGAGCTGAGCTCCAGCAGAGATGGAAACGAACACTTCTAAATGAGGAGCCATTATCAATATTAGTGTTTCAAGGAAGATGGACAGTGAGACTTGACTGCCTACCTCTTACAGACCACAGTTTTGTAGGTTATTCAGAGTGTATTGATTGCCAAGAAATAGTCTCTGAGTGGAGTGGATTTTTTCTTTCTCATTTTCAGGTTTGTATTTATTATTGTAGCAACCAAGATTGTGAGAACAGCTAACACATGTCGCTACACCAGAGTGAAGCCAGAAGGGGGTCTTCATTATTCTCATTGTCCACTTGTTATAATGTGGCAGGGAGGCTGTTTCAGGCAGGGCATAACCACGTCTATGTATTTTCTCAATGTTTAGTGCAGTTATTAATTATGAAGTCACAATGTTTTTCCATTGTAGGGTAGCTAATATACTGTTGTAGCTCTTTAGCTACTGATTCGGCCTAAGGTTATCTGAGCTGTCATGAGGACAAGACCTTTCCTACATGTGCTACAGAAGTGACACATTAGAGGCAAGATGGTGATGGAATGGCAGTTACATCCTAAAGATGGAAGTGCCGGTGTGGGTTGTTTCAGTCTGTCTTGCGATGAGCTCAGCTATGAGAGGACTATGTATTTCTCAATGTAACGGCAGGGAGAGTGTACAAAGGATAGAGCCAATGTATTCTTGGAAGTGTTTAATAACAGGATGAAAGACATCAGAGACAAATTGCAAAAAGATAAATTCTCATTAGTTGTTAGGAAAGAAAAAATGGTCATGAGGGTGGTGAAATATTTAAATAGGTTACCCTGACAGCAAGCTCTGCTGACTAACCTGACTTTAGAGGGCCTTGTTTTGAGAGGGAGATTGCACTAGAGGAGCCCTAGATTCATCCAGTACTTTTTTTTTTTTCCTGTATTTTTAGCTTCTAGCTCCCCCATGACTGTGGTATACGACTCAACCACTCATTGAGAGGTCATATGCCTTTTGGAAAACCAGTGTGAAAAGCCCATTTGATAAAAAACACCGGTGCCTTCAATGAAACCTTTATGCCTTCTGAGCAATCCTGAGGGAACAGCCACTGCAGAGAGGGAGGAATGCTGCTGAGTCTGGTGTGAGCAGGCTCCATTCATTGGGTAAGTGTTTTAGTGACAGTGGAAATTTTGCAGATATAAATCCAAATGCTCCTCAAAATCCAGCAAATAACATGTTTTTAGCCCCTACCAGCAAGAGACAACCACCTCCCCATAGAGTTAAACAATCCCTGTCCTGCCTGTGCCTGGATCCCATTGCACACTAAATTCAGGGAGGAGATGGTTTTTATGATACATATTTGCAGAGAAGCAATAAAATACAGCAAGACCATCGCAGAAAACACACAAAAAGGGAATCGTGGTGTGGAAACAATCTCTCTCACATCCTGTCTTGATATGCTGTAAGTGACTTGGGCTGGCTGTGCCAAGCAGTGCAGGATGGTGTGGGTTAGTTCACTGTGCTGTTGGGAGTCCTATTTGCCAGTTAGTTTCATACAGCTGGTTCCTTTGTTCCTGCAGATAAGGTAACATGGAAGGTGTCCCTCTGAACAAAGTTCCTCTGTAGCAAACGATAGTCACACTCATGGGGCTGGAAGTACCTGTGCTGCACCTGTGTCAGAAAGTAGCAGGGTGTGGAAACAAAACAAACACGGGAAAGAAAATGATAGCCGGTTGTTGCAAACCAGAGCCTAAACCATAGAAAACAATGGTTATATTAGTTGTGGATGAGTTCTGGTCTGATGGAATTGCATTTTGGACCTGCTGTTATGGATGGGGAATTGAATTATAAAGCAGAAACCATAATTTTCATAGGATCTCTATGTTGCTCATTCTGAATTTAAATCACAGATCACTTAATCGTCAT
Organism: Pitta sordida; assembly: GCA_013390025.1. Classification (NCBI taxonomy): domain Eukaryota; kingdom Metazoa; phylum Chordata; class Aves; order Passeriformes; family Pittidae; genus Pitta; species Pitta sordida. The sequence goes on along the minus strand of WEKX01015171.1, from coordinate 20,232 downwards.
CAGCTATAAAGGACTGTTGACTTCCAGGGCATTGACAAAATTACACTGTCCCAGAGATGAAATAAAACATCCTTTGGAACTTGTTAAACAGCTGAGGCTTGGTCTCCTGAAGGCTCCCTGCAGTTGTGCAGTATCTGGAATTAGATCCCATGTCCTCAGCTTCTAAATCAGCCGTGGAACAAAGGAGCTGGAGGATGACCCTGTCACTGTGTGTCTGGCAGGGGCTGGGTGGCACTGCCTACCTGGACTGCACAGAGGGCTGACAGCAGGGGCACAGCAGCCAAAAGCACTGTTCCCTGGGCTGTCATTCTTGTCTGCAAGCAAACATAGAGTAGCAGATTTTTCCTAAATGCTGCTCTTCCAATGTTTTCCAGGATGTTTATTTACTTGTTCTGGCCTAGAGAGTGTAAGACAGAGTATTGTTTTCCAGAGAGAAATGCATCACTGCAATGGAGTTAATTCCTTCTCAATAGCTGATACAGTTCTGCATTTTGGACAATTTGAAGTTTAGCCTTTATCAAACTGTAAATTTTTACTTGCTGTGGGATGAGAATCAGACATAAAACTTTTGTTGATACATTTTAATCACCCTTTTTACCATGCAATAGTAAATAAATAGTTCTCGTTGTATGGAGCAGTAGGGTGGGTGTGTAGTGTAGCGGTTTTCATCTGTTTTTCAGATTTCTCAGCACTCAGTCACATTTGGTGTTGGGTGATGCTGCTCAGTATTGTTATTGGGTTTTTTCCCCAATCATTTCAATAATAACACCTAACATTGCTTGTCAACAGCATTTATCTTCAAGAATCCTGTATCTGTCCCATCATTATGCTGATAGGCATAGCCCATATTGAGACCCTTCTACTAATATTAATGACAGGTTCCAGTTCTCTGGAACAGCTCTGGGCGCTGGAAGAAATAAGTGTGGAAAATGACAAAGTTGGTGTTCCCAGCTACATTTTGCTGAGGTATGCTCAAATGGCCTCTGTAGCACTTGGAACCAGGACTGAGTGGAAGAGAAAAAGAGCAGAAAGGTATGTGTGCACATGTAGGTGTGAAGGTGGGCTGGAATCCGAAGACACCTGAAGTTAACAAACATTATATTTGCAGAGTGGGTGTGGTCAGATTTTTCTTCCAGACGTACATCTTTTGCTCCCTTTTTTGGCCTTTGGCTCAGAGGGTGGTGGAAGACAGAAAGCATTTTGCTTGAAAGAATGGACTTTTTTGTCTTAGTTTTATCATTTAATGTAAAGCTAGCATGCAGCTAAAGACAGTAGATGTGATACAGCCTTTCTGGGAATGAATGAATAAATAATTAACAGAAGTATGTGGGCTGTGCATTTATGAAGTTCATTTGTATTTCAGACTGGGACAGGAGGAAGTTCACAGTTGTATCCCTGTCAGTAAAGTTCTCATGTCTTTTTTTGGCCTTCCTCTACTGTGTCTCTGCATATATTCCTCTGCTGGGGAAAAGAGAAACCTTCGACTTGTGTTTGCATTAAGTGTTTTGTTTTCTGCACAGAATTCTTTAGTCCCTTTACTCTAAGATGTCAGCCTTACCCTTTCCTTGAAATTGTTCCTTCTCAAGAGCATTTTGCAGTGTTACAGAGAAGAGTGAAACATAAAATTAAATAGTATTGTATTGCCTCAGTGTATTGCTTGTCTTGCAGCTTGGGCCAGGTTATATTCTAGCTAGGAACAAGGCAATTACGTGAGTGTAGTGCTGACTGTACAGTGTTATTTTTTATTATAGACAGAATAATAGGCTCAACCTTCTGCCAAATGCCCTTCTTTACCACACCCTTCTTACTTTCTTCTGTTTGTATAAGATTAGTGAAGTATAGAAAATGTTTAATTAAGTTTAATTGCATGACAGCTTAAAAGTGGGAAGGTAATTAGTCATTTAATTATTGTGCTGCTTCGTGCTTAAAGTGTGTGTATAATTGTTCTTTTTATAAGGACACTCAACTTTGCAAGCTTGCATGAAATTATAACAGTCTCATACCTTTTGCTCCAGTCTAAAGTAAAAGTAAGCAAGTAGCATCTGTAAAACAAGAGAAGTGCATTCTATTACCCCTGGCATTCTCCCTTCAATTTTGATGGTGTCATCCTCCATGACATTTCTGCACCCGGAAGGACTGTAACATCAATCACATAACACACAACCCATTGTTTTTGCGTATTTTTCATTAACAGTTGTAGAACATACGGAGAATTTGGGATTGGAGACATGCCAGAGTAAATTATTATTTCCTGCACTGTCTTCCTTCATTATTTCTACAGTGGCAACCCAATATATCATGGAATTTGGTTGTGTTAAACAGTCAAATGTTAAGTGACTCCTAGTTATGAGTGCTGATGGAAGGAGAGTTTTCCAATGTACATAAGGGCTCTCAAAGGTATCTAAACAGCTGCCCTTCTTTGCAACAGTTCATTTCTCTTTGCCCTGACTAGTACTAGCTGTAAGGCTGAGATACTGAGGTTTAGACTATCCAACAATGCCTGGAGCAGCTAGCCATGATGTCCAAAAGATGATTTCCCTGTAGAAGTCAACTGAGTGGAGAGAAGCAGAGCAGTGAAGGAGAAAGCCAGCTATTCAAACACAATCACTTCTGTAATTGCAAGGGGACTCAGTTCAAGGTAGCTGCAGGCTCTAAAAGATTATTTTTTGTTTAAATAGCAAACAGTTAGATTACCCGAAATCCCAGTGCAAAAGGTCCCTCTGTAGCCATTAGGCAAGGAAGAGATTTTCCTGAACTCTCTCAAGGTTACTGTCAAATTAATTTCTGTATTGATGAATTCTCTTACCTTTCCCAAGTGAGAGGTAATGGAGGGGTGTTTTGTGTGGCAGGGGGTCATTTTGGTGAGTTCCTGCTTTTCTTTGGTGACCCTGGTGTGACACAGCTGAATTAAGCCAATGCCAGAACTGTATGATAACTCCCTGCCAGGGAGCCAAAGGGCTGGAGCTGCAGAAGCCCAAAGGGCTGTGGATGTTTGGATTGGAGCTCTTCTCCAGTCTGCAGATATCCTGTCCAGCACAGAGAAGGTAAGTACCTTGCAGCCGTATCAGTGCAGCAGCTCAGACTGTAAGATGGGGTGATTTGGCCAACCTGGTAAGGGCTCCAAAGTTATAAAGAGACTAGCAGGGCTAGTTTGGACGTCATGGCTCGCAGGGCAAGGGAAGTTATCCTCCCCCTGTACTCGGCACTGGTTAGGCTGCATCTTGAGTGTTGTGTGTTCTGGGCCCCTCAATTTAAGAAAGATGTCGAGGTGCTGGAACAAGTTCAGAAAAAGGCAACAAGCATGATTAAGGGACTGGAAGATAAGCCTTATGAGGAAGGGCTTAGGGAGCTGGGTCTGTTTAGTCTGGAAAAGAGGAGGCTCGGGGTGATCTTATCACTGTCCATAACTACCTAAAAGGAGGTTGTAGACAGGCAGTTGTTGGTCTTTTCTCTCCGGCCATTGGAGATAGAACGAGAGGTCATGGTCTTAAGCTCCAACAAGGGAGGTTTAGACTTGACGTTAGGAAAAAGTTTTTCACTGAAGGAGTGATCCGGCATTAGAATGGGTTGCCCACGGAGGTGGTTGAATTGCCATCCCTGGAGGTGTTTAAAGGTAGACTGGATGAGGTGTTGAGGGTCATGATATAAATGTTATAGCTGTTAGGTTTTAGTTGGATTATAGGTTGGACTTGATGATCTTCAAGGTCTTTTCCAGCCTTATCAACACTGTGATACTGTGAGACCTGACATGTTTGTACAGTGCCAGGCCAGTCTCTCAGGAGCTCAAGAGAGAAGCATTCCTGATAAGGCAGCTCCATTTAAGCTTGGACTCCTGGCAGCACATGACATAGACAGTTCTCTGCTTCCTGCAAGTCAGCATCTCCCAGCTCTTGATGGGGTTGCAGAGAGCTGCTTTGGGCAATGAAGCAAATAGCTTGTCCTCTCTAAGGCAGGAGGCTTCTGAACCAGCACAGCCTGAGCAGAAAGGTAAGGCCCAGCAGAGCATAATGTTTTCTGCCTGGTAGTGCTGTTTAAGATATGCCACCCTTTTTTTTGGAGAAGCTATGAGGAGGAATAGACTGGAGCAGGACAAAGAGACTGAGCTGTAGGAAAATGAATTCTTAAATTTTATCTTTAATTATCTGGATAAAAAACATAGTCATGGGGTGTGTACATGTGCGGAAGCAAGAGAAGTTGTGCTTAGCAAATGATGAGGTGATGGTATACATTGGGCAGAATTGACCAAAATAAATGACATATGACTTTGTTGCCTTTAATGCTGAATTAACCCTTATATGAAGACTGTTGGCATAATAAAAGTCTTCATTTGATGAGCGCCAGGTGATCTTGATTGTGTATTTCTAGCTGCCACCTGAACTTCATCAGCTGATTTGGAAAACCAGGTGGTGGTGATGATTTAATTAGCTGTGTGGCCTGGGCATTCATAGTCTCTGGAAAGTTCTACTGACCATTCAGGGACTGTAGTCCTCCAAATCTGGATGTTTTATTGGTAATTAAGTGCTCCCTTCTGAATTTAAAAGGATCTTCTTTCTCAAGGTACAGCTATTTATCAAAAAATTACGTGTGGAAAATAGCAATTGCCTGAGATGGGTGGATACGGCCTTACTGCAAAAACAATTACAGGTAACGAACAGGAGTTGAAATGTGCTTGAATGCTTTGCCTGAATCCTCAATTTGATTTGTTTGAACAAATAGGGTTAATTTTTTTTCAGAGTAACAATAATTAAAATCTTTCTTAGTAGGTGTTTTGCAGATAATAATAATGTCACAATGTCAATAAAGTTAATAAGGGTGTTATACTCCTGATGTGCTTTTTGATCAGAAATTGGTAATTGTGGTTTTAGGTAAAGCTTGTAAGATTAGCAAAGTTTTTCTCCTCATTTTTTTTCTTCTTTTTATTTGGTGCAAAGAACAAACCCTCACCTCATTCCAAGTAGCTACAGGGCAGCTAATTTTTTTTTCCCCTCCTGGAAATGAAAAATTATCTCTTACGATTCATATTGAAAGTACACAAAGAAGTTGATAAATCCGATGGCAGTAATTTTCTTTCTTGGAAATGTCAAACAGCCTTACTAAAAACTCTTTAGTTGAAAACCCTATAGAAATAAGTATTAATCGATGTTTTTATCATGATTATACATGGTTTCTTCAAAAATGTAGAAATAACATGCTGGAAAAGGAAAGGTCAGTGAAAGTGGTTCTGTGTAATTTTGGTCTTGGAAAGCATGAAGCATAACTGAAATTTCTAGCACTCTGGAGGTGTGTCCAGTTACCTATGGGTTTGAAAGAGCATGAGATAGGATGTATTTAATGATAGGCTTAGTTTCCTGGCAAAAATAGATTAATCTTTTATAGTTATTTCTGAGAAGTGAATTAACTTTATAATTTCTGTTCTTATTTTACTTTTAATTCTGAAAAATTTCAGGGGCACCTGATGCTCTGATATTTTCTGTTGAACAAGTCTTATGTAGGGGAGAATCACACAAGTATAAGAAGGTGAAAACAAATAAATTTATACTAAAACTTATTGGATAAAGTAGCTGGGCAACACTGAATGTGAAGAGACACTCAGCCTTCTCAGATCCTGGTAGCCTGAAGGATAAACATTACTGCACTGTGGAGGTTGGTGCTTGCCATCCAATTGAGTATAGATTTGCTGAACTGGNGAGGCGTGGCCCTGCTAATTAGTCAACGTGGCCCTGCTAATTAGTCAACGAATATAGGAACAAAGCAGCTCCAGATCTCCTGAAGTAGCTTTCGTGTTTCTGGGCTGCTGTTTTGATCCCAACAGCTCTTTAGGTGCTTCGCTTTGTCTTTATTGACAGCTGTACAATTCTGCCAGGCAAATTCCAGTTGTTTCTCCAGACACAGAGCCCACCACAACTAGGAGTGTGTCCATGAATGCCTTGGGCTCCCAGGGCTCTCATTTGTCAGGGTAAAGCTGATATCCCCTTCCCAAGAAGGCAACACTATAAAGTGGGGAGAGGGGTTAGGAAGGAGAGCTGCCCAGCTCTCTCTGTGGGGGACTCAGGGAGAGGCTGGCAGAAACTGCTGGGCAGCATGAGCAGAGGAGGTGATTTGTCAAGAGAAAGATGAGGGAAAGCGAGGTTTTCAAAGGGCAAGTACTTGAAATGATTAAATGTTACAGAGCTTGAGCTGCAGCTGGTAAACAGGAAAATGCCAGGGTGATATTTCTGATGTGAGTGTCTCTGCAGATTAACAGTAATTAAAGCTGGTCTCAGCCTGCCTGGGGCTTTCTTTCCCTTAGTGTCCACATGTTTAGCCATTAATGATAAGAACTAAGTGTAATGCCGTTTTAAAATGTCTATTTTTTTAATATATATATAAAAGCTTTCCTAGGTTATGGTCAAAGTCTTCTGTATAATCCCTATTTCTTCAGAGTGACACTGTTCCTCTGTTATCATACTTCTTTTAAACTGCATCTCTCATCTATTATCCGATATATTTATGGTATGTCATGTTTAAACTTCCCCATACAAACAACTCCAAAGTTAATACCATCAGCTAGACTGGTAGTGTGAGTTACACCCCTGTTATCAAAATTTTCCTTTGCTGTAGACAGGATTAGGATCAGATTTTTTTTTCTATTTTCTTGTTTGCTTTTGTTTTCCTCCCTTATCCTGCTTTCATGGCCTTTTTTTTCTCCTTCCAAGAATATTTGCATTGAGGAAGAACATGATGGTGTCTGAAAGGTGCTCTTTTTGTGTGGAATGGCTTGTGCTAAGGAATATAGAATCTATACAGCTGCATGCTGGTTATGTGTGTGTAGGATTGTGACCAGTTAATCTCCTTGACCTGGGTCCTGATGTGATCACAGCTGAGTGTTTCTCTACATTCATCCTCCTGCAGAGTATGAGAAAATAATACTCTGCCATCCTGGACACAGCTTTCTGTCTTGATATATCACAAACAATCAATTGTTTGTGATAGACAATTGGCATCAAAGGGTGATTCTGTGAACAAGGATTACAGTTTAAAGCACTGTAGGAGCATGGTATTGAATATGTATGTATTCTAGCACCATCTAGCAGTTTTCCAAGGTAATGTCTATAATAATAAAACTACTTAATAAAAGTTCATATGTAGTTCAGAAAGAAAATGCCACTGAGTTATCTTTCATGCCAAACCCTACATACAAACGTAATCTTACTGTTAGTCTGGGCCTGTTAGATCCCATTTATTTCCCATTCCTGCTAGTACAAGTGGCTTTTGGAAACAAGCAGTTATAATCTGCCTATGCAGTTCTAGTGATAAGGAAGGTCATATCACCAAAGTTTTTGTACTTCTCAAAGTGTCTGTTTGGCCACTTTGCTGTCTTCCACATGATGAACACATCAAATGCAAGGGAAGTGCTGTTGTGAGTCACAACAGAGTGAAGCTGGAGTTCTAGTGACTGTGTCCTTTCAGGAGCTGCGGTGAAACCCTTCTTGAAACTCTGTGTCTAGTAAAGCTCTTGTGAGAGATGCGGATTGGTGGCACGCCTGGTTTAATGCATAGCTCCCTGCTTCATCCCCCTTCCCTTAGGTGATATCCCGTCCTACGTGTGCAGTGGTGTTCCAAGAGCTAAAGTGGCAGGAAACTAACCTCACAGAAACCACTTTCCCTGTGAAGAATGTCAGTGTGCTCAGCAGATACACTTGGGGTATCAGACCCATTAGAGTGTAATTATCTGGTGGCGGGGAGTGACATCAGTGGATTGACTTTAGGCAGCTTTGAATCAAAAAATAAGAAATGCTCAAATCATTTCATGGGACATGAGATGTGAAATGAGACCTGTGACAAATCAAAACCTGCGATTTTTCTTTTTTTTTTTTTTTTTTTTTTTTTGCTGAGCCTATAATACCACTGGGATCCATCCTGTTCTCACTGCATGTAATAAAGTCAAGTAAAGGGCAGAGAGATAGCTCAACAGTTGCTAGTATAAAAGGTTAGGATATAAATGTTATAAATATTAGGTTGCAAGACAAGGGTGTGTAAAGCATGAAGTATAGCTTTTTTTTTTTCCTGGAAGCAAGAGATAAACCCAATCAAAGACACTGACAAAAAAATTAACAGAAAAACAAGACCCCCAAAATATTGTTTTATCATAATGAATAAATAAATTCCTACTAGTGTAAAACAAGCAACCCCAAGCCAAACAACAATCACCAAAACAATAAAACCACAAACAGGCAAGTTTTGGCATCTCTGTAAATCACAGCTTACTCAACTTTTTCCCAAACAGGCAATTCAAGACTTCAGTAGTTGTCCTTCTGATGAGCCTTTAAATCACTAAGCTCTTATCACTGCAGAGTAGAACAACTTTTCTTCCAGGAGATTTATCCTGCCATTTCATTTGAATTCAGCAAAACCCATTAGTGCAGTGTCACTTCCCCCAGAGTTAGTGTAGCTGTTTTATATTCTCCCCCTCTCTCCTTGCTGCAGGGAATGCTTTGCTCTGTGCAAGTTCTCCATAAGCTGAACTGAGTGGTTTCACAGCTGACCTCACTCAATTGAGACAGGGCCCAGCACTCTGCTTTTAATGGTCTTGTCATAATGTTGCCCTCACTCTTATGGGCAGATCCAAGAGAGCACATGATCCAGATACTGTGCTGTGTTTTGGGTTGCCTGTTGGCTGTTCTGTGTGAGTATTAATAGGATTTTTGATATTGAAGGAAGCTATTATTTTGGGTTTTTTTCTGTGTTCTCCCAGCCAGTGTCTTGGATGAGGTTGCAAGTTCAGATAATATATGGTAATGTGTGTTTTGACAAAATGTGTGTGTTAGGTAGAGGCTGTTGAGTTTTACTTATCTGTGTATTTTATATTCTCTGGTAGTTGGGGACATCTGGTCATTCTGTATTGCTCTGTCTGTGGTAATTCCTGTTGTTTCTCTAAATGAACACAGATGGAGTATGTGCTTTTCTTGCAAAGTGCTGGGAATGGTAAAAGAAGACAAAGGAACTACACTGTCCAAATCTGTGCTTTGGGCCAATTGTTTGTCAGGCTGAATTGTGGTTAAGTTTTGAGAAATGGACTTTAGAATTTTGAGTCTGTCTCAAAATTATAGGCTGTGATTCCGTTCATCATTTCAGAAGAGAGAGCACTTCTCCCACTTAACGTTATTACAGTGCTCTCTGTGTCCCTGTAGTGCCTACAGGTATCCAAGGGTTGCCTTTCCTAACACATTGTCTCACATAAAACAGTAGTTTATCAACAGTGACAGTCAAAACTATCAAAAACATGATCACTGTTTATGCTTCTAGATTCTCATACATGACCAAATTTCTCCTTACCTACTGCTGCACCTTCCAAAATTGCTCAAACACACCAGATACTATCTCACTGTTACTTCTCTTCATGGAGAAATGAAAATGAGACGAGTTTTCAATTCCTAAATTCAAATAGGGTGCAAGAGAGATGTTTCTTTTTCTGTGGCATCTTACATGGAAAAATGAAAAATGTGTGTTAAATCTAGAATTGGAAGCAGATTGTCATCTGAAGATGTTCTACCTTTGAGAGCAGCTGTTTTTGTCACACCTTTTAAAGTTTGACATTGGGCACGATTAATTGTGTGGACCTTACAGGATTTCAAGAGGAGGNCAGAACTGCACACAGTACTCAAGATGGGGTCTGACCAGCGCTGTGTACAGGGGGAGGACAACCTCCCTGGACAGACTGACCACACTGTTCCTGATGCAGGCCAGGATGCCATTGGCCTTCTTAGCCACCTGGGCACACTGCTGGCAATTCTTTCCATGAATTATGAAATGACATAATGATGCCTATATAGGTATTTTGGACTGGAAAGGTGTTTGACTCAAAGGTCCCCTGATATCCAGGAGAACCAAAGTGATCTGGCCAATAGACCTGCACACAGGCAACAGTTTTACACCAGATCTCCAAACGGGTCTCAGTTCCTCTTCTACCTTAGTCTGAGGAAAACAAATGGAATTTCTCTGGCTCATTCTGATCCACTGTACACACCTGTAATGCTCTTCTGTTTTACCTTCTGTCCTCTTTGTTGAGGTTTTGTGTGCAGGAGAGTCTTGTATCTGTCCTCAGTCCAAGCTAAGGAATTGCTTCGGGTTTTTGTCAAAAGGCACTGGGATTCATCTGCAGAAGGAATTGCATGGAATTCTTTGAAACAAAGAGTCCTGAGATGGTCAAGAGAGAAGAGACACCCCTCTGGCAGGGGAGTATCTGTCTAAAGGGATTGGTTGCAAGAGGAGCTCTTTCTTAGGTAGCTGGCTGGGAGGGTCTTATCTGGAACAGGTAGTTGCAGTTAAGCTATTGACAGCTGAGTACTGGGCTGTAGATGGAATTCTCCATGGCTACATGTGCTCAGTCTGAGCTTTTACTTTTTAGGTTCTGCACTGGCATATGGTCATTCCTCTCTGCCCTGAAAATTAACTCTGTTGTTGGTTCTGTGACTGTTCCTAAGTGCCATGATGTGTTGGTAAACATTATGTAAATGAGGTAAATGCTCACTGGAGGTTTTCCGCATGCCATTAAACTCCACAAACGTGGTATTCCTCATGCTCCTCCAGCCCAATTTTCTTGCTTTTCCTGCCCTACTCCTGTGCAACATTCCTCTGGAGCCTCTACTACCTTTCTAGATAAAGAATGAAATCTGAAACATGCTTTTGCTGTTGCTTAAACTGCAGGTTTCAAGTGTTCATGTAGATAACCCATTTATTTCTAGTTGCATAAACAATGCACCTTTCTCACCATCTACTCCACAATTACGTAAAAGGAAAAGTGGAGAGGCAGACAAAACCCTGAAATTTGAGTCAGTAGGAACAGTAAGTGGAACAAAAATGAATGGATGAAGTATTTTGTGTCATGGAGTCTCACTATGCAATCCATCACCTCCTTGTGATGATGCCAAACCTCTTTGCCAGCCTTCCCAGCTCTTCTTGCTCTCTGTAGTTTCTGGTTTAGTTGATTCCTGGTTTACCTTTGCATTCCTCCAGCTTAACAGTCTCTAGGGTGAGTTTATATCAGTCAGCTCAGTGAAAAGGAGGAGTAGGGGAGCGACTGACCTGTGTCACTGGAATAATTTGGATAGATTGGAAATTGGCATCATTACCCTTGCATTAACCACTTAGATAGACACACAATTATATGCAATAGGAAGATAAGTATGTAAATGAGAATAAAATTGTTCAGGCAATATCAAGAAAGAACTGAGACATCAGTTAATGAAGCAGGGTCTTCCTCTGAGAGCTTTCTTTTTTGAATAACATGTTAACAATGTCAGCTTGGGAAGCTTGGAGGGACAGAGAGAAAGAGGGAAGAGAGTGTGGCAGAAAAGGTACAAAGATTTTCCAATGCAGGTAGAAAATTCACCCTTAAAATAACAGAAGTGCCCTGTGGCCTGAAGATGTTTCAGAGGTTTATGAATGACTGTGGTAGCTTGGTGTCAGGAAGTGAAGAAGGAGCCATTGCAGCTAACAGTGAGTGAGCATTGCGAAGAGTATTGTATATTAATTTTTACTCCAAAATGAAATGTATTAAGTGTCCAATACATCTGGGCCACAGTTTGGGGTAAAATGCTCTCTTATCACCTACTGAGCAGAAGTGAAAAGGCTCATCAGGGCTGCTTTTTGAAGACATTTAGATGAACAGTTGCTGCGAGACTGCACAGATGGTTTCACAGTATCCGAGTGTTACAGCTGCAACTTCAGCCTGTGCCTTCAGACACTTGGGCTCCAGAGGAATCCCAGGGCTGTCAGTGCAGGATGAGCACCAATCCAGCCAAAGAGGACTGATAGTTCAAAGCTGAGGGCTGGTTGGACACACAAGCACCTGGGAGATCCATTAGAGTGCTACCATGTGCCACAGGACTGTTACAGTGTCTTCCAGTAGGGTTTGGACAAATTGATTTCTCTTTCATTAAAAAATTGGTCTTTGCATTTAGGTTTGTTTCCTGGGTTCATGCTGCTCCTTGAATAAATACATTTTAGAAGCAGGAATATTTGATAAACTTTGTTCTCCAGCTTTACAAAACCAAAAGGAGCTGAAGATACCTTTTGGTGAATTCTAATGTAATGTTGTACAAAATACAGGATTACTTCCTCTAGTTTCTGGCAGATTTTATTAATGGAAAAGCTTTAGGAAGGCCGTATCCATATAGCAGCTGCCCTAAGTTTGGTTGGTGATTGAATTTATGATTCAATCAACAACTAGTTTCCAGTGATTTCCTGGAGATGTGAGGCTGGAAGGGAAGGCTGCAAGGATACAATCAGACTGCCTCACAGCATGGACCGAAGGATGTCTCCTAATAATCTCTGCAGGAAACCATAATTTCTGTTTTGACTTGGGTATTTCTCCTTAGAAGACAGGGGTTTGAGTACACTGGTAATAATACACGATATGAATAGTGTTCCCTAGAGTAGAACACTTAAATGCACAGCTACCTTAGTCTAATTTCTCTGAATTCTGATGTAGAAGTTCATGTGTCAAGGAGAAGAAAGGTATGTAAAGCAAGCATAAGGCCCAATTTAGTTCATTTGAAGGTGAACTCCTTTAAGCACAGAGGTGGGAGCGTTGTTGTTGATGGAATTATTTGTGTTTCTAATCCATGTGTTCTCAAAAATCCAGCTAGGTAGGGGTTAAGGTGGTTGATTGATAAACAGCTTCTTCATGTGTTAAGGACACCAGCAAAACGGAATAATCTGAATGAATTTCTGGAGTGGAATACTCCTTCACACTAATCCTTTTGCTGATGCTCTCAAACTCAATTACCTGAAATTTAATTCAGTTTGTGTCGATTCACTTCCACAGCCAGTTAAACTAAACTAGAGCTGTACTTTTACCAGTGACTGTAGCTCAGACATGCTTGTTTAGCAAATGCTTGTGTTGTGCTCTTGCCAAAAGCTGCCATTCCTGCCCAGCACAGAGAAGGTAAGTGCTGAGCAGCAGCTCGGACGTGAGATGGGGTGATTTGCCCAGCCTGGTAAGGTGTGCTGAGCCCTCAACCTGAGCTCCAAGCCTTCGAGAGAAGTGCCTCGCTTTCTCTCCATCATCTATTTTCCAGACTCTCCTGCAGCTGTCTATATGGACCTTTCAGTTGGTGCTGTTAAAAAGGTGACTCATTTATTTTAAGCATGGAGTTCAGAACTGGGTGGGGGGGGGCGGAAAGGGAGACAACACTTGAAGGTAATTGGAAGACTTTACTGGTAGTTCAGATGTTCTTTCTGGTATGTGGGGAAAAGAACAATAATAAATTTTACAAAGGCTTCCTTCTCTGGCTGCCATTGTACTCCAGAAAAAAACAAACCCCATATCCCTGTCTAGTCTGGGACTGTTTTATTCTCTGAATTTTGGTGTGCTAGCATGAATAATTTGAATTACGTATTGATTTTAGAAGATAAGCAGTAATTAAATAGAGATACAGACAATCTGTTCTGTCCACTTTCTGTTGCATCTTGAAGAACATAATTCCCATTTTATCTAATCTTTAACTGGAGTTGTACTTGTTGGAAAAGGTAATGTGGATCATTATTAACTAGTCAAATAATTTTAAACTAATGACAAAATAAATAAAATTAATTGCACAATTCTACTTCCATGTTCTTTGACTTTTCATTGAACAGCTCTTCATCAAAGACTGATGAACAAGTACTAACAAACTGAGGCTACTCAAATATAGAGATAATTTCTAGATGTGTATGAGATACATTTGCAGGTAAATAATTTTAACTGTAAAGGTGTAAATTTCTCCAATGTCTTGTTCCTGTGAAATTGTTCAGAATAATTTTCATTGTCAGATATTTTGCAAATTTTTGATAGCATACAATGTAATTGGCTGAGATACTATGGGCAAGTATTGCTGTTGACTCAGTTTCTGTGGTAATAGAGGGACAAATGTCATCATCACTCCTACAGGGAAGCCAACTGGATCCGTTAAATACTCTTCTGATCTGCCTTTGTCTATTACTTAAGCACAAAGATTTGCCATGACTCATGAATATGTATTTCACAAAAGGGAAGCCAGGTTTAAGTTGTAGTAGAAAGAGGACATTACTGATTTACCTTTTTTGGTTTTTTTCTTTTGTTATATCACCTTTGGAAGACTCTGTGTTTGCTGTTTGGTTTTTTCCCCTTAAGTGCTTGTGGTGTTTTCTCTTTTCTAGTTTTGTGGCCCTTTACCTGGGGTCTCATGGGCAAACTGAACCTGTACCAGTGCACATCAACCAGGACAACACTGACAAGGCTCTGAAGGAGATCACTCAGCAGAAATGGCTTCAATGGGAGGGAGAAATAGCAGAATTTTTGTGAAGGTGGGTCTCACACTTTTAAGAATTTTTTTTTTTTTTTAATAACTGAAAAACAGGTAGTTGAGTGATGCAGGTTATTTTAATATTGAAGAGGTGCTTGGCAGTTAACCTTCACTAAAAGGGTTTCAAGAATGAACATGGTCATTCATTCAGTTGCCATAAGTTGCACATCTTTGCTGTTGTGTGGAAAAAAATAGGGAGGAATATAGAAGTGGATGATCAGTTCTCAAAATTGGTATTGTTGTTGTTAGAGAGAAGCTTGCATTTGAGTCATTGCTGGTCAGCATATGATCTTCAAAATGATCATGGCCAAAATAATTCTGAAAATGAAATGAATAGACAGAGGTCCTGAAACTTCTGCACTACCAGTGATACAAATGAGTATTCTTTAGGCTAGAAAAAAGGTGACTGAGAGAGGATATAATGGAGAGGCAGAAATGTGGTTTTTTTCCCCTCCTTCAATAGAAAATTAAGCGTTATCAAATGAAATCAGCAGGTGATGAGTTCAGCACTGATAAAAAGCAGTAGTAGATTTCACAATTTGCAGAATATTCTGCATGCTGAGAGTTTACATGAGTTCAGAAAAGCAGTGAGACAATTCATCTGAGAATTTGGAATTATCAAGACACTGTTTCTGGCTCCAGAAATCCCTGAACTTGAATTTGCCAGAGAATGAAAAAGTACTTGGGGGACATGACACATTTGTCCTGCTCGTGCCATTCTTAGTCTGTGACAAACTCCACTATCAGACAAGGTGTGCTGGACTACTGGAAATGGGAGGCCTTTGATCTGTGGTTATATCAGGATGTATATGGGGGAAAAAAAAGGAGAAGCAGCAAAATGTCCTGACTTTGTCCATTTCCTTTGCAAAGAACCTCTATGTATGAAAGAATAAGAAAAACCAACAAAATCTTTGGCTCCTTTAAGGAGAACAGATTGTACAGCTTCATATGCCAATTCCTTTTTTGGAGTATTGCCAAACAGAGAACTATGTGAACAATGCAAAAGGCTGACTACAATCATTTTTTTTTCCCCTTAAAAATGCAATTCTGAAAGCTTGTAAGTATTCCTGCCTTGCTGACTGTACTGGCAAATGCTATCTTTAATGGATCGTGGATTAGTGTTTCATAAATTTAAGCTTAAAATTAAAACCTGAAAAGGTAATTTCTCCTCTCTAACCCACAAGGGAATGATGTTTTGTTCAGCCTGCTGGAGCAGTCATTTTGTGAAAGCATAGCTAATTTGAAACACAATAAGCTGTATTATTTCCCATTCCCTCTGCTAGCCATTTTGTTAGGATGTCCATCCTTTTACATTTATAGCATGCTAAGAAAAGAAAAAAAGTTTAATTGTACAAGGGGGATGATTTGCTTCCCTCAAGAAAATAAATTGTTTCTATTCTTACTGATCATTTCTTCAAGTCCCTTTCTCCTTTGTGTAACAAGCCTCATGTATGTGTTGGATTTGAACTTGCCAGGGACTTGAGAAGTGACAGTCCCCTTGGCCATGACTTTGTGTCTGAATAGAGCTTGTTTGACTCTCACTGTCACCTGATCCTTTGGGGACCAAGCAGCAATTTCTAGTTGCATATCAATATTAAGCAGGGCAAGGTGATTCCTGTTTGTTCTCAGCAGAGAAAGTCATTTGGGGTAAAACTCTGGAAAATTCTCGTCACAAGAGGCATTGGCTGACCAGAAGTGTTGTAGTTAAGTGGTGGTTGGGTCACCAACCCTGGATGTGTTTAAGGGGAGGCTGGATGAGGTTCTGAGTGATATGATCTAGATGTAGATGATAGACTAGTTGGATTATAGGTTGGACTAGATGATCTTCAAGGTCCTTTCCAGCCTTTTCTATACTGTGATACTGTGATAGTTGTAGGAGGAGCCTGATTTTCCAGTAGATTTCAGTAGTACCTATCGAAGTCTCTGAGCTGTTGGCATTTCTGTGAGACAATGAACTTCTCGATCTCCTTGGTTCATATTTTGTGATTTGGCTGGAGGAATCACTGCAACAGAATTAAGAGCTAAGCATTTGTCTTCAGTATTTCTAAATTTGCAGAGCAAAAGGAAAAAAAACAGGAAAACCTCAGAATTACTATAATTAATGGCTATTATTATAATTTCTCTCCAGATTCTGCAAACATGTGTCCTACCACAGGGACAGCTTGTCCCTATCTCCTCTGAACTGCTCTGTGGGATTTATGACCTTCATCACAATTTATCCCATATTAAAATGGGTTTCTCATTTCTGTGAGCAACCAGGAATGCTTTCCAAGCTACCCAGCAATGAACAATTTTGTAGAAAGTGTGATGGAGAGATGTTTTTCTGGAAGACTTTACTCTTTCAGTTCTCCTCCATTTTCTCTGTTTTTCTAGCTTCATTGTGTTTTTCTTTACCTGTCTCTGACTCACAGAGTACACAGAAAGGCAACTTTTAAAATGCCTGTATGTACTCATAAGGCCTTGCTTTTTCATAGAAATTTTAGTTATATTTTACCAAAGAATGAATAAAGTGAAACAAGGAGAGGGAGCAATAGAAAAGATTGTCAAGTTTTATTGCTCAGGTTGATTACACCCTAAGTTTGGGTAATTTGTTGCAGTCTAAGTGGGCTGAAATGGACACTTCTCTTAGTTGGTTTTTTTTCACGGTGTGCACATAGTTGATTCCAATGACTACAAGTGTAATTATTTCTTTGTTTGCCAAGAACATTAAAATTGCTACAGTTTCTAAAGAAAATGTGTTCAGACTCCTTGAAGGTAAGTACACAATAAGCTATTACAACTGCCTTTTCTACTGGAATTATTTTAAGTAAGAGTGATACAGAGTAATTAACCCTTAGTGCTTAAGGATGTGCATCATAGTCTCAATCAATGGGCACTTACAGAACAAAGGGACAGGATAAGAAATTTCAAGATTCACTTCTGAAAAGCGTCTAGTTGAACTGCTAGGATCCTCAATAATATTCATCTTTCAACAGCATATTGGATTTCTCAGACAGTTATCTCATGTATTACATCAATAAAATATTTTTTTATGCTTGCTTTGAAAAATATGGAGGTGAAGTTATAACTTGGAAGAGTGAGTTATCAGTGCTGCTGCTGGAGACAATCCTGCTGTAAGTGTGGACTTTCCTGACTTAGAGCCTTGCCTGAAACCTGGACAAGTCACAGACCTCCACCCAACTGTGCTAACATCACCCCCCCCACCGCCTTCGTTTGCCACACAGATAATTTCTGTTCCCTTGAACCAAGAGAGTCACTTGAGCAAATACCTTTCAATTATTACTTTTTACATGAAAAAAATAAGACCAAAATGTTTCCATCCAAGGCAGAAAATGGTTTTTAAAATTTCCAAGTGAGTGTATTAGGTTCCTTCAGCTCATCTTCAGGGTTTTGAGACAGAAAATTCTGTGCTCTACACAGAAATGCATCCAACATTGGCTAAGTTTTAAACCCAAGTTAACTGAAGGCAATGGAGTGACCTCATTGGTTGGATTCAGGCAGATGCATGCAATACTTTATCTGCTTCTAGTACTGGTAAATATGTAGTTACCTAAAAGGCAACAGAGACTTCTGGAAAATTAACTTTTTCTGAAGCATGAAGTATAGCGAAACTAATTTAGAAATATGAAGGAATTTAATAAAGATGATTTCTATTACAATTTAATCAAACTCATAAATCCAGGTATTTTCTGTGGCTTTTTATAAAAGTCATTATGTGGTGTAGGAAACTGGAAACAGACGTGCCTGTCATTGCACCTGATCTGTTAGGAATATAATGGATTTCTTCTTCTTTGGTTAATTCTGCTGGATGCAGATGTGGAGATAACCTCTTGTTTTTGCTGGTTACTCTTAATCATTGGTGCTGTTGGTAGCTGCACATTCTTATTTACACTTCAATTTTCTAGAGCATGTTTTTTACAGTAAAAGAATGAGAAAAGAAATGTAAAGGCTGATGGCTTGACTGGTGTTTCTTAGTGCATTGTGTACACAGGTGTTTAAAATACTGACAAGACATTTTCACATCTGGTAACTGTAGATTTTAGGACTATATTTGCAGAGACAGAATTTCTATTTTGATAAAATGAGACCAATAATTTTAATGGATGGGAGAAATAATGGGCAGGAAATCCAGTTGCCTTTGGCAAACATTTATCTTTTTGAGCTGAGCATGTTTTCCTCTGTGCATCTCAATGCCTCAGAAAGCTCTGCAGTGAAATCTGGCACTGCTTTGACTGGCAAAGGAGAGAATGAGAACTGTACATTCATGGGTCCTATCAAAATTAAACTATTAATGGCTTGATTGAATTTAGTGCAATAAAAAAAGTCTTTGAAAAGCCTCTGTGCTATTAAAAGCCAGTGAGTAGTTAGGGATGTATGCATTCAATATTCCCACCATTTCAAGTTTAACTAATTGTTGGGAAAATGTTCATTTGAGATCTGAGATTCTTCAGCATTGGGATTTAAATTGTTCCTGCTGATGCTATTTTCTCGAAGTCTTGAAATTCTGCTGGATAAACAGATTCCTTTTACAATTCAAACGCCTCTTGCACTTGACTGCATCAATGGTTCAGATAATTACTTTGATAAGGGATTTTATTTTGTTTAGTGTAATTTGCAGTTGGGGATTCTTTCCCCTTCATTGGGTAATTTATACTGTGTAGTTAAGGTAACTAATGCTGATTATCTATCAAACAGGATCTTCAGTGATGCTGGTAAGAATGGGAGTAGAGCTTCTGTAAGAATGTGTTTGGTTCCAGGGACATTTGATTGGATTCCTTGGCTTTGATTCAGTTTGTAAGAGTGGGGGGAAAACATCTGGCAAAACAATGAGTACTCCTGGAAACAAGGCTTTCACCTGGACAGTGAGAGATCCATAAGGTCAAAAGTCTGTGGTAAGGACTGGAGTGGCTTGAAACTGCAGGCTGAGCTCTGAGTGGGACAGCCNGGCTTTCACCTGGACAGTGAGAGATCCAAAAGGTCAAAAGTCTGAGCTCTGAGTGGGACAGCTAGGTGAGCAGGCATTGAGGGGCATGGCAGGAGCTGAGGACCTTGGTGCATATGGACTGTGAGGGGATATAAGCTTGGGGTTCATTTATTGGTGACTCCTCCTCAGAGGCACCAGCTCGAGCTGTTTCTGTGTTACTGCACCATGAACAAATTACTTTATGGAACAAGACATCTGAGACTCTCTTAAGGGAAATTGGGAGTTGAACCAGTAAGGAAACATGGTGTGGGGTGTGTGGGGAGCCAAATGGGGACCAGTCAAGTCACTGGAGCTGCCCACTGGGAAGGTGCTCCAGTCCCAGCAGTGAAAGTCTCTGTCCTTGTGAGTGTGACTGCCAGGGAGCCTTGTGGATGGTCACACTGGGAAGTCACCTTAGCAGCAGAAAGAAGCCTTGTTGCTGCTCCCATGTGATAATTTTTCAAGAGCTCTGACTCTGCACTTGAATCCAAGCCAGAATAAATCTGAAATGAAGATTTGTACGTGTATGTCACAGAAAGCCCCCCAGAGACTTATAGGATAAAATATTCAAGCAGGCTCATTCCTTTGTGTGTATCAGGGTTCTAGCTGGGGTGAAGCAGATCAACATATTAAGTGTTGGTGTAAAACACAGGTGGGGTAGCTCATGTGCTTGATGAGGCAGAGTTAGATCACTCTTAGCATATGTTTGCTACGTAGCATGTGTTTTACCAGACAGTCAGTATTTTGCATGTATATTTACCTTAATTCCTGCATTTTGGCTCATTTGCATTTTATCATCAGGAATTGATAATAAAAATTAACCCTTTTTGAACATTTTACTAACCCTCAATTTCCCATCTCTTTTTCATTTTTTGCTATATTCCTCTTTTCCATCCATTTTATTTATTTTCTAATAGTTTAGCCATTATATCGCTATTTTATCTCAGATTTTTATTTCTCATT